>JAINUG010000914.1:0-42953 GCA_029706075.1 Aldrovandia affinis | reverse complement strand
TCATGGTTTTTCCTATCACTGTTATGCTGATGACACTCAACTGTTTCTCTCCTTCCCTCCATCTGATACCCAGATCCCGGCACGGATCTCTGCATGCCTGGCTGACATCTCCGCATGGATGTCTACCCACCACCTGAAGCTGAACCTGGGAAGACAGAGCTGCTCTTCCTCCCAGCGAAGGACTCCCCGATGATTGATGCGTCAATTACCGTGGAAGGCTCCATAGTGTCTCCGTCCCAGTCTGCCAGGAGTCTTGGGGTAACCCTGGACAACCAGCTGTGCTTCTCGAGCCATATTGCAGCGATCTCTCGGACCTGCCGTTTCTCCCTCCACAACATCCGGAGGATCAGACCGTTCCTCACCCAAGAGGCCACTCAACTCCTGGTCCAGGCCCTGGTGATCTCACGTCTGGACTACTGCAATTCCTTGCTGGCAGGCCTTCCGGCCTGTGCCATCAAGCCACTGCAACTAGTCCAGAACGCTGCTGCTCGCCTGGTGTTCAACCAGCCAAAGTTCACCCACGTCACCCCTCTACTCTCCTCTCTGCATTGGCTCCCCATCGCAGCACGCATCAGATTCAAGTCACTGGTGCTGGCTTTTCAAGCGGCCAGAGGTACTGCTCCCCGTACCTCCAGTCACTCATCACGCCCTACACCCCGTCCAGACCCTCCGCTCCGCCTCCGCTGGCAGACTGACTGCCCCATCCCTCCGGGCGCCTGGCAGCCGCTCCTCGCGGTCTCGCCTCTTCTCTGTCCTGGTCCTCGTTGGTGGAACAACCTCCCGCAATCGGTCAGGACTGCGGAATCACTTCAATCTTCCGCAAGAGACTCAAAACCCACCTCTTCAGACTCCACTACCACTGAACACTGTCCATCTAGTCAATCTGTCGTCACCACTGTTTACTTGTTCAAAAAAAAAAAAAAAAAAAACACCCACTAACCTTTTCTTTCCCAATGTTACAGGTATGATACGCAGATGCCTGCAATGATGTCCTTTGCCGTTTTACTGCACTGATCTTGTACGCTAACTTTGATTGTTCTCACCTTGTATTAATGCACATCTTGTAAGTCGCTCTGGATAAGAGCGTCTGCTAAATGCTTAAAATGTAAATGTAAAATGCATTGTTACAACAGAGAAATAATCTACCAAACACAAATTTCCTAACTTTTTGTTCGATGTTTTTTTTTTTTTTTAAATATATTTTTAACAGATGTTTCTTTACCATTGGAAAAAAGAATCTGTTGTTGCTATTCAATTCTTTGGTTAGAGTTTGGTGTGTGTGTCTCATAGGCAACAACATGTTGAGGTGTGATTCTCAGTGTCACAGAAGTGAATTGTGTTATGATTGATACATGGGCTGGACCCAAACGCAGGACACTGACACAGGGGATGAGATAAGGTGAGGGTATTTATTATATATACACGATGACTGGCACAGGGGAACAATGGTAAGGGCAGACGAAGGAGGCAGGCAAGGAAGTGGGCAGGCAGGCAGGATGGCAAATGAATAAACGAACAAAACAGACAAGAAGAAAACCTAAACACGGGGGGAAAAGGAAAACACATATAAACCGACGAAGAAAATAAACATGGAAGAAATCACAGCCAGGAAGCACTGCTGCATGTAGCTACCACTGAAGCTGAGAGACAGAACAATCTGACGAGGAATGAAGGAGAAACCAAGGTTGATATATACTGCAGGGCTGATGATAATGATGGGAGGCTGGTGTGCCGGAACAGACGACAGAATTGGCAACAGGTGAGCATGATGGAGTAATCCATCCATCCATCCATTATCTAAGCCGCTTATTCCTAGTCAGGGTTTGGGGGCTGGAGCCTATCCCAGCATGCGTTCCGGCGCGAGAGGCAGGAATACACCCTGGACAGGTCGCCAATCCATCGCAGGGCACACACACCATTCACTCACACACTCATACCTACGGGCAATTTAGACTCTCCAATTAGCCTAACGTGCATGTCTTTGGACTGTGGGAGGAAACCGGAGTACCCGGAGGAAACCCACGCGGACACGGGGAGAACATGCAAACTCCGCACAGAAAGGCCCCGGCCTGGATTCGAACCGAGACCTTCTTACTGTGAGGTGACAGTGCTATCCACTGCACCACCGTGCCGCCCTGATGGAGTAATGAGGGTTGATAATTGAATAATATAAAATAATAAAACAATTAACACAATCACAAGGGAGAAACAAGACAAAGGAAAAACGAGACAGGAACAAAGGGAATGTGACAAATTGTGCCACTTGGAGACATTAGGAGACACTTTGAGCAATCACATTAGTATGTGTTTTGTGAGGAAAATAACAATCCATAATGGTTTGTGTGATAGAAACAGATTTTATAGTCATCAAAATGTTTTAGTATGTTTCCCAGTATCACAGAAGTGAATAGAAATCATTGGGCCAATTTGGTCACCTTGGATAGGTTTTGGGAGACCACTGGTGTCACCACTCACTTAAAGGCCTCTAATTCATGGGCTTGGGTCTAAAAGTCAGTTTTTTGGCAAAGACTCGACAAGGCATGCACAAAATCCACAGGTATATCATGAAATGTGACTCATTTGTTGCATGAGATTCTACACAAGAAAACTATAAAAGCCTACTTTATTGTATGTTTGATCTTCGGTCCTTTGGGATGTGTTGTGACCACGTACTATTTTAGATAATATAAACTACAATGTGCTAACTTTCAAATGATACCAAAGGTAGTCATGTGTTCAACACTTTTCTTGACTTCTGAACTGTTATATTGGTGTGTCCAAATAAGCGTGAATGGCAAAAAAATGGGGGGTGATGGTTAAGGGGTTGTTAAATAACTACCCTTTATTTTCACACTTGCACGCTGTTATAATGGATATAAAGAATAATGTTTAAATCACATTTAAACCTATGAAACCTATGGTTATGGTTAGATTGTCCAGGTTCTATGCTTTAAAACAAGCTCTCACTGGCGCTCACTGTTGGGCTGACATAACATAACATAACATAAGGGAAGACGAGAACAGGCCATTCAGCCCAACACTGCTCGTCGTTCCTACCACTAATCTGCTCACATGCTTAGTTTATCCAAAGGCTAGAGTGTCTAACACTGGATCGAGCCTAGCCTTGAATACCCCTAGTGTCTCAGCCTCTACTACATGTCCAGGCAAGCTATTCCACGCATTGATCACTCTCTGTGTGAAAAAATATTTCCTAGTGTCCGTGTGAAATTTACCCTTTGTCAGTTTCCATTTATGCCCCCTCATTCTGCTAACCTAACTCAACTTGAATAATTTCCTAAAATTCACTTTGTTAATTCCTTTAATAAATTTAAAGCCTCAATCAAATCTCCCCTAAGTCTCCTTTTACTAAGCTTGAACAGTCCAAGCATCTCTAGCCTTTCCTCATAACACTTGTCTTTTATGCCTGGAATCAGTCTGGTTGCCCGTCTTTGGACCTTTTCCAGCGCATCTATATCTTTTTTGTAATGCGGTCCCCAGAACTGCACACAATATTCCAAGTGTGACCTAACAAGGGCATTGTATAGGTGTGTATGATCTCCTTCGATTTGTACTCTATACTCTTGGCTATGTATCCCAGCATCCTGTTGGCTTTTTTAACTGCTACCGCGACATTGACCAGTCCCTGACAAGCTTTGATCAACTAGGACTCCTAGGTCTTTTTCTACGTGTGCACATTCTAGTTTTCTACCTCCCATAAAATAATCCTGTCCTATGTTTTTATTCCCCACATGTAGAACTTTACATTTAGTTATATTAAATTTCATTTGCCAGGTTTCTGCCCATTTCTGGATTCTATTCAGATCGTCTTGGATAACTTTAGTAGATTCCTGACTATTTGCTAAGCCTCCCAGTTTTGTATCATCTGCAAATTTAACTAATGTACTTTCAATGTCCATATCAATGTCATTTATGTAGATGATAAAGAGCAGTGGTCCCAGCACCGATCCCTGCGGAACTCCACTTCCCACTATACCCTCCTCGGATAAGATCCCGCCTATTACTACCCTTTGTGTTCTATCCAGTAACCAGTTCCGAACCCACTCTAAAATGCCACCTGTAATTCCTACTGCTCTCATTTTGACAATGAGTTTGTCATGTGGCACCTTATCAAATGCTTTTTGAAATCTAAGTATATAATATCATACGCCTTTCTCTCATCCAGACACTTGGTTGCTTCCTCAAAAAAATGTCAGCAGATTTGTCTGACATGACCTAGCCTTGCAAAAACCATGCTGGCTATCCCTTAAGATGTTGTAATTTTCTAGAAATACTTCTAGTTTATCTTTAATAATAGATTCTAATATTTTGCATATGATGCAAGTTAAACTAATAGGCCTATAGTTTCCTGGATCAGTACGGTCCCCTTTCTTATATATTGGTACCACAATACCCTGTTTCCAGTCATTAGGTACTTCACCAGTCTTTAAAGACAGTCTAAAAATACTTGCCAGTGGTTTATAAATGATCTCGCTTAACTCCTTTAGTACCCTGGGGTATATGCCATCCGGGCGGCTGCTTTATTAGTCTTTAATTTTTGTAATTTACCCAATACTTCCATCTCCCTATCTCTGTATCCGCTAAGACTTTCTGAGTAATGAATATGCTTTCCGGCCTATTAGCAGCCTCTTCTCTGGTAAAACTATCTACAAAACAGCCATTTAGAGCAGGGTGTCAAACTCATTCCATCAAGGGCCGAGTGTATGCAGGTTTTTATTGCAACCAGTGCACAACACCAGGTGATTTCACTAATTAGCTTCCTTCTTCAACCAAGGAGGGGAACTAATTGAAATCACCTGGTGTTGTGCACTGGTTGCAACAAAACCTGCATACACTGGCCCACGATGGAATGAGTTTGACACCCTGATTTAGAGCATCTGCAATATCCTTATTTTTACAGAGCAGGGCCCCGTCTTTGTTTTTAATTCCTTAATCTCCTCTTTGACTTTTCTTTTCCCTACTACAGTATTGAAAGAAACGCTTAGGGTTACTTTTAGCATTTTCTGCGATTTGCCTTTCATAGATCCTTTTGGCTACCCTTAGTTCTTTTTGACCTTAGCACGCACACGGCAATATTCAGCCTTATTACTCTCGGTACTGTTGTTTTTATATATCTTAAACAGTTTTTTCTTCTCCTCAAATTCTGTCGCATATCTTTATGTATCCACGGTGGGGACTGCTTTTTCAACGTACTTTTTCGCACCGTAGGAATAAATTTACACTGTGCATCAAGTATAACCCTTTAAACTTGTCCCACTTTTCATTCACTGTCCTACACTCCAGAAGATGTCCCCAGTCTACCATGCTTAATTCTAATCGCATCTGTTTAAAGTTGGCACGCCTAAAATGTAAAATCCTTGTGTTAGATGGGGCCCTCTTAGTTTGCCATAATATATCAAATCCGATTGCGGAATGATCGCTTGTCCCAATGGGTTCCATTACCTCTATACTACTGATTCTGTCGGGCGTCATTACATAACACCAGATCTAGGATTGAATTTCCTCTTGTAGGCTGTCTAACATACTGTGCCAAAAAAGATCATTAATAACATCTAGAAATTCTTCCTCCCTATTTCCTTGTCCTGTCTCCAATTCCCAATTAATACCAGGGTAATTTAAGTCACCCATGATAATAGTCTCACCTCCTCTGCAAGCTTGTTTTATATTTTCAAAAAGCATTATATTCATATTGCTGTCTGAAGCTGGTGGTCGATAACACACCCCTACATTTAATCCCTTCTCATGTTCCCTATGAGCTTTATCCAAATATCCTCGCTAGGCATGCGTTGGCTAGTTTCTGGAAACTCCTGCACATTTAGATTATCTTTCACATACAGTGCCACACCCCCACCTCTCTTACCGGATCTATCCTTCCTAATAAGTTTATACCCTTCTATATTGTATTCGTCCCCGTCCTCTTCTCCCAGCCACATCTCTGTAATCCCTACGATATCATAGCCTTTGCTATTGATCTCAACCTCTATTTCCAGAAATTTATTTTTTATACTTCTAGCATTAAAACATAGACATTTCAGACTACTGTTTCTACTATTGCTCTCCCGCTCCCCTCGCTCCCTTCCATCCCAAGCCACACTTGCTAACATTTTGTTTACTCAAGACTTTATTCTTGCTTTCCCTGTTATATGTAGTCTTGACAGACTCCATCTGGGCAGTCTGCACCACCCTACCCATTTCGCTCTCTATCCTCCCTGCCCCCCGAGTCCCTAGTTTAAATAATCCTGCGCTACCCTAAGCATACGCTGCCCCAGAGCATAGGTACCCATCCGGTTCAGGTGTAACCCATCAGGCTTGTATAGGTCACCCCTGTTCCAGAAGAAGTCCCAGTGCTCAATAAATCTATACCCCCTCTTTCCTACAGAAGGATTGTAGCCACGTGTTAAACCTATAGATAAACTTCAGCTTCCCTCTGCTTGCACGTGGTACTGGTAGAATTCCCGAGAAGACTACCGTGGAGGTTTTGCTCCTAATCTTTGCTGCTAGATCCTCAAATTTATCTTGCAGGACCTCCAACCTGCCCTTTCCCATGTCATTGGTCCCTCTACGTGACCATGACCACTGGATCCCCTTCTGCTTTGGCCAGGAGCTTGTCCACACGCTCAAGGAGATCTCCAACCTGGGCACCAGGCAGGCAACACACCGTGCGAGTCTCCTTGGCCTGGGAACAGACTATGCTGTCCACTCCCTAATTATGGAATCCCCACTACTAACAACTCCCTTTCCCTGGGAGATGTGGCCATCAGGGTGTCCTGTGGCACATGCATCCCCCGTCTCTCAGGGTCACGGGCCACAGATTCCTGCAAGGGCTGGAATCTGTTGGACACCTCAACCTCTGGAGATGCCGCCCCTTTGTGGTGTGCAAGCCCTTTCCTACTTTTATTTCTGACTGTGACCCACCTGTCACTTCCTGTCTGCTCTAAGTTCTTCCCTCCTCCCAGCCTAGGCGTGCACACCTTCTCCCTAACGGACGTTCTAATTGGTTCTAAGAACCCTGACAATTGTGGACTCTGTACGGCCGATACAGCCAATTGGCCCTCGAGAACAAGAATCTTGTCTTCGAGATGCTCAATGAGCTTGCAGCGGAGGCAGGTGAACAGCCCAAGAAAATCGCTTTCCAACAGGGCGATCATCCTGCACACCTCACAAAGTTTGGGCCACATTTTAGACCCCTAGCTGACTCCCTATCTCTCCCTAAGTATAGATTTTTTTTACTGTCTAGATGGAGTCAGCAATACCACTCTTAAAAAACACGCTAGGTGGCTCCGGATAGAAGGCAGTAGACCCTAACGTTAGTAGTAGGCTAACTGTAGCTAGAGAGCCTCTTATTTATATCACTTACCCAACTACTGATATAAATACTATATTTTAACGTTAGTTTACAACCTAAGCCCAACTATTTAGCAATCAAACTTTTGTAATATACTAGCTACAAATACAAAATCAACAATCCACACCTTCCGACGTACAATTTACGTTTATAAACGACGTTAGTTTATAAATAACTATACTAGACTACCGCAATAATTCAATTTTTCCAATCGGTTAAACCGACGAACTTACTTTTAATTCGAGGTTGCTTCTGGGAGGGTGAAACAAAAAACTTGTTAGCTTTTGTGCCAATTTAAACTAACAAGGAGAAAAAAGCCCGTCCCTGTCCTTAAATGCAACAAAGGATTACACCTTAGAAGCAGTAACTTCGTAACTAATGGGTGATATATTTATATAACGTTGATACGGTTAACGTTATATAGCTACGTTGATTTTCGCAAGAGTAAAAGCAAGATACACAATACACAGCAAACAAACAGCCCACAGCCCACAGCAAACAAATCCAACAATCCGGAAACAGATTATAGACATATGTCTATACGTATAAGAGCAATACCATTTCCTGAAAATCACAGAAGCGCTGTGTAAAAAAGCCCATTCATCATGGCATGCGACTGGCTAAAAGCATGGATAGATTTGGATAGATTTTGGACACCTAGGTCCTGTTTTTAGAAACAACACTAGAATTTTAGATATTTGCATTTTACATTTACATTTGCACTACATATTTGCATCTAGTTTGTTTGGTGTACAAAAGTGTACAACCCCTTGGGGTAGCACATAAAACATAATTTTTTTGTCTTCATGTTTTGTCCTTATTTTACATTTTATGTACTTATAAAGTGCACCATGAGTCTCATAGGTGACACATTTGACTGTGACCCACCAGTCACTTCCTGTCTGCTCTAAGTTCTTCCCTCCTCCCAGCCTAGGGCGCACACCTTCTCCCTAACGGACGTTCTAATTGGTTCTAAGAACCCTGACAATTGTGGACTCTGTACGGCCGATACAGCCAATTGGCCCTCGAGAACAAGAATCTTGTCTTCGAGATGCTCAATGAGCTTGCAGCGGAGGCAGGTGAACAGCCCAAGAAAATCGCTTTCCAACAGGGCGATCATCCTGCACACCTCACAAAGTTTGGGCCACATTTTAGACCCTAGCTGACTCCTATCTCTCCTAAGTATAGATTTTTTTACTGTCTAGATGGAGTCAGCAATACCACTCTTAAAAAACACGCTAGGTGGCTCCGGATAGAAGGCAGTAGACCCTAACGTTAGTAGTAGGCTAACTGTAGCTAGAGAGCCTCTTATTTATATCACTTACCCAACTACTGATATAAATACTATATTTTAACGTTAGTTTACAACCTAAGCCCAACTATTTAGCAATCAAACTTTTGTAATATACTAGCTACAAATACAAAATCGACAATCCACACCTTCCGACGTACGATTTACGTTTATAAACGACGTTAGTTTATAAATAACTATACTAGACTACCGCAATAATTCAATTTTTCCAATCGGTTAAACCGACGAACTTACTTTTAATTCGAGGTTGCTTCTGGGAGGGTGAAACAAAAAACTTGTTAGCTTTTGTGCCAATTTAAACTAACAAGGAGAAAAAAAAGCCCGTCCCTGTCCTTAAATGCAACAAAGGATTACACCTTAGAAGCAGTAACTCGTAACTAATGCGGTGATATATTTATATAACGTTGATACCGGTTAACGTTATATAGCTACGTTGATTTTCGCAAGAGTAAAAAGCAAGATACACAATACACAGCAAACAAACAGCCCACAGCCCACAGCAAACAAATCCAACAATCCGGAAACAGATTATAGACATATGTCTATACGTATAAGAGCAATACCATTTCCCTGAAAATCACAGAAGCGCTGTGTAAAAAAAGCCCATTCATCATGGCATGCGACTGGCTAAAAGCATGGATAGATTTGGATAGATTTTGGACACCTAGGTCCTGTTTTTAGAAACAACACTAGAATTTTAGATATTTGCATTTTACATTTACATTTGCACTACATATTTGCATCTAGTTTGTTTGGTGTACAAAAGTGTACAACCCCTTGGGGTAGCACATAAAACATAATTTTTTTGTCTTCATGTTTTGTCCTTATTTTACATTTTATGTACTTATAAAGTGCACCATGAGTCTCATAGGTGACACATTTGACTGTGACCCACCAGTCACTTCCTGTCTGCTCTAAGTTCTTCCCTCCTCCCAGCCTAGGCGTGCACACCTTCTCCCTAACGGACGTTCTAATTGGTTCTAAGAACCCTGACAATTGTGGACTCTGTACGGCCGATACAGCCAATTGGCCCTCGAGAACAAGAATCTTGTCTTCGAGATGCTCAATGAGCTTGCAGCGGAGGCAGGTGAACAGCCCAAGAAAATCGCTTTCCAACAGGGCGATCATCCTGCACACCTCACAAAGTTTGGGCCACATTTTAGACCCCTAGCTGACTCCCTATCTCTCCCTAAGTATAGATTTTTTTACTGTCTAGATGGAGTCAGCAATACCACTCTTAAAAAACACGCTAGGTGGCTCCGGATAGAAGGCAGTAGACCCTAACGTTAGTAGTAGGCTAACTGTAGCTAGAGAGCCTCTTATTTATATCACTTACCCAGCTACTGATATAAATACTATATTTTAACGTTAGTTTACAACCTAAGCCCAACTATTTAGCAATCAAACTTTTGTAATATACTAGCTACAAATACAAAATCAACAATCCACACCTTCCGACGTACAATTTACGTTTATAAACGACGTTAGTTTATAAATAACTATACTAGACTACCGCAATAATTCAATTTTTCCAATCGGTTAAACCGACGAACTTACTTTTAATTCGAGGTTGCTTCTGGGAGGGTGAAACAAAAAACTTGTTAGCTTTTGTGCCAATTTAAACTAACAAGGAGAAAAAAAAGCCCGTCCCTGTCCTTAAATGCAACAAAGGATTACACCTTAGAAGCAGTAACTCGTAACTAATGCGGTGATATATTTATATAACGTTGATACCGGTTAACGTTATATAGCTACGTTGATTTTCGCAAGAGTAAAAAGCAAGATACACAATACACAGCAAACAAACAGCCCACAGCCCACAGCAAACAAATCCAACAATCCGGAAACAGATTATAGACATATGTCTATACGTATAAGAGCAATACCATTTCCCTGAAAATCACAGAAGCGCTGTGTAAAAAAAGCCCATTCATCATGGCATGCGACTGGCTAAAAGCATGGATAGATTTGGATAGATTTTGGACACCTAGGTCCTGTTTTTAGAAACAACACTAGAATTTTAGATATTTGCATTTTACATTTACATTTGCACTACATATTTGCATCTAGTTTGTTTGGTGTACAAAAGTGTACAACCCCTTGGGGTAGCACATAAAACATAATTTTTTTGTCTTCATGTTTTGTCCTTATTTTACATTTTATGTACTTATAAAGTGCACCATGAGTCTCATAGGTGACACATTTGACTGTGACCCACCAGTCACTTCCTGTCTGCTCTAAGTTCTTCCTCCTCCCAGCCTAGGCGTGCACACCTTCTCCCTAACGGACGTTCTAATTGGTTCTAAGAACCCTGACAATTGTGGACTCTGTACGGCCGATACAGCCAATTGGCCCTCGAGAACAAGAATCTTGTCTTCGAGATGCTCAATGAGCTTGCAGCGGAGGCAGGTGAACAGCCCAAGAAAATCGCTTTCCAACAGGGCGATCATCCTGCACACCTCACAAAGTTTGGGCCACATTTTAGACCCCTAGCTGACTCCCTATCTCTCCCTAAGTATAGATTTTTTTACTGTCTAGATGGAGTCAGCAATACCACTCTTAAAAAACACGCTAGGTGGCTCCGGATAGAAGGCAGTAGACCCTAACGTTAGTAGTAGGCTAACTGTAGCTAGAGAGCCTCTTATTTATATCACTTACCCAGCTACTGATATAAATACTATATTTTAACGTTAGTTTACAACCTAAGCCCAACTATTTAGCAATCAAACTTTTGTAATATACTAGCTACAAATACAAAATCAACAATCCACACCTTCCGACGTACGATTTACGTTTATAAACGACGTTAGTTTATAAATAACTATACTAGACTACCGCAATAATTCAATTTTTCCAATCGGTTAAACCGACGAACTTACTTTTAATTCGAGGTTGCTTCTGGGAGGGTGAAACAAAAAACTTGTTAGCTTTTGTGCCAATTTAAACTAACAAGGAGAAAAAAAAGCCCGTCCCTGTCCTTAAATGCAACAAAGGATTACACCTTAGAAGCAGTAACTCGTAACTAATGCGGTGATATATTTATATAACGTTGATACCGGTTAACGTTATATAGCTACGTTGATTTTCGCAAGAGTAAAAAGCAAGATACACAATACACAGCAAACAAACAGCCCACAGCCCACAGCAAACAAATCCAACAATCCGGAAACAGATTATAGACATATGTCTATACGTATAAGAGCAATACCATTTCCCTGAAAATCACAGAAGCGCTGTGTAAAAAAAGCCCATTCATCATGGCATGCGACTGGCTAAAAGCATGGATAGATTTGGATAGATTTTGGACACCTAGGTCCTGTTTTTAGAAACAACACTAGAATTTTAGATATTTGCATTTTACATTTACATTTGCACTACATATTTGCATCTAGTTTGTTTGGTGTACAAAAGTGTACAACCCCTTGGGGTAGCACATAAAACATAATTTTTTTGTCTTCATGTTTTGTCCTTATTTTACATTTTATGTACTTATAAAGTGCACCATGAGTCTCATAGGTGACACATTTGACTCCTCATGGTACAACTGTCTACTTCACATCAAGCCCTCCACCATGCAGCGTGTTTTTTTTAGATATTAGTCTTGCTGTATGTGACACTGGGAGAGGTGGAGGGAGGAGTAGAGAGGGCTGCTCCTCCTCTTTGAGGGGTGGAGAGAGAGGTAAAGAGGGCTGTGCCTCCCTTTTGGCTGCTGTAGGTGCTCCTGTTCCCTCACACAGCCTGGAGAGGACTACGGGACCTTGGACAGCAGCGGCCTCACTTACAGGCAGGCTCACCTGAGGCTAATGAGCAATCAACTCAGGTGTGAGCCATTGCCTTTGTTAGGCCATTATAAAGGCACAGCCTGCCATGCCTGAGGGGAGAGTTTTTGGGCATGGAGGAAGAGGTTCTGGCTTTTTGTTGCTTTTTACCCTCTATGAATCATTGATTTAAAAAAGAATTTTGTGCTTTGTTTTATTTAGTAAAATAATTAATGGAATAAACTGTCCGTTGGCCTATTGGAATCATGTTTTTTGTTTGCCTTTCATCCATTCACCACCTGGCATGCTGGCCACCCCAGCCACCATGCTACAGTGTAGTAGTAGAGAAGAACAGGCAGAAATAGTCATTCTTAGGCTTTGAAAATAACAAAAAAGCTGAAGTGAAAATAACAAGACTCAGCTCCACCCTGCTGGTTCCCTGTCAGAGAGGAAGTGATCCAAACAGCATCAGAATATTTGATATTTGCATTCAATCCATAATCACTGGAGAAATACCAGATGACTGGAAGCAGGGTAGTATAATTCCAATATATAAGAAGGGGGACCGTACTGACCCAGGGAACTATAGGCCTGTCAGTTTAACTTGCATCGCCTGTAAAATGCTGGAATGTATTATTGGGGATAAGTTGGAATCATTCTTGAAAAATAATAGTATTTTAAGGGAGAGCATCCAACATGGTTTTCTCAAGGAGAGGTCATGCCTAACAAACCTCCTGGACTTTTTCAAAGAGGCTACAAAGTGTGTTGACCTGAACCAGGCTTATGATATTATATATTTGGACTTTCAGAAAGCATTTGACAAGGTACCACATGAGAGGCTCATTGCGAAAATGAATTCAGTAGGAATTGCAGGAGTAGTTTCAGAGTGGGTTCATAATTGGCTGCAAGGGCGAATACAAAGAGTAACAGTAGGTGGGGCCGTATCTGACCTCGGTGCTGTGGGCAGTGGTATCGCGCAGGGATCGGTGCTGGGACCTCTGCTCTTCCTTATTTACATAAATGATCTTGACGTGGACGTTAGTAGCAAAATAGTTAAATTTGCAGATGATACTAAACTTGGGGGTTTGGCAAACAGTTTGGAATCGACTAATGTAATCCAAGATGACTTAAACAAAATCCAAAAATGGGCAGATACATGGCAGATGACATTCAATATTGCTAAATGTAAAGTTTTGCATGTGGGAAATAAAACATTAGACAGGAGTATTTTATGGGAGGAGAAAAGTTAGTAGGTGTTCAGTTTGAAAAGGACTTAGGAATTGTAGTTGATCAAAGCCTATCTGCATCAAAGCAGTGTGCTACAGCAGTGAAAAAAGCCAACAGGATGCTGGGATAGATAGCAAAAAGTATTGAGTATAAATCAAAGGAGGTTATATTAATGTTATATAATGCCTTTGTCAGACCCCACTTAGAATACTGTGTGCAGTTCTGGGCACCGCACTACAAGAAAGATATAGAAGCTCTTGAAAAAGTCCAAAGAAGGGCAACTAAACTGATACCTGGTATGAAAGGTAAAAGTTATGATGATAGACTTAAGGCACTCAATCTATTTAAACTTAGCAAACGGAGACTTAGGGGGGATTTGATTGAGGTTTTTAAATCCCTTCCTAAAAGGGATTAACAAAGTAAAATACCAAAAACAAATTAAGATAAGTGGGGTCAGCAGAACAAGAGGCCACAGGTGGAAATGAGTTAAAGGCAAATTCCGCACAGATATTAGGAAGTTTTTCTTTACACAGAGAGTTGTCAATGCCTGGAACAGCTTGCCAGGTCGGGTAGTAGAGGCAGAAATGCTTGGGCTATGATGAGCTTAGATGGGCCGAACGGCCCGTTCTCATCATTATGTATTCTTATGTTCTTATGTTCTTATGTTCTAGAAGGAGGCTGTGGGCTGGGAAACCATCACTCATTAATTGGTAAGATTCTGCAGCCTGCTGTTACAGCTTTGATTGTGTAGGCTAATGTTAGACCAATAGCTATCTACTAGATCATAAGATATCCATCTCTAGAACCTGCACTTGTCCTGTTAATTACATTGGAAATGAGACTCAATATACAGTTGATGTACCACAGAACCCTGGACAGCAGCTTCACTTACAATTCGATTTTTAATTACATCTTAAGAATAACCTGTTCTCATGTACCTATTCCTCATAGCTGGTTCTGTATTCTGTTTTAGTTTACATAGTATTAAATCCGATCTTAAGAATAACCTGTTCTCACGTGCCTATGTTTTAGCTTACATTGTACTTATCCACTGTCATATTTACTTAGAAATGACAGAAATAGATCTTATATTAGCATTCATCCTGTTCAATAACACCAATAATCAATACATGCTAAATGAAAGACTTTTGCCCTTACTTAAGGGTTATTCCTCCTTAAAATAAAGGCAAAATGATAAATTATGTCACTACACCATTCAAAGACATGCAAGTAAACAGTGAAATTCTTATAACGGGCCGTCTCAGAATCAGACTGTTGTGTGTAATGAGTTATAATGAGAGGAGTTCTCACCATTGTAGCAGATGGACTTGAAGGCTCTATCACAGGGCAGATCCGACCATGTCCCCATGCCGATGCCGTTCATTCTTGCACAGTGCTCTCTGATGTCAAGATTGTCTGGTTGCCCATTTCTCCATTTTCTAAACTCAGTCTCCCCCTCACTATAGAAACCACTGTCTACCAGAGACCACTGCCAGCTATCCCTGTCATCATACAGTCCTATCCAGGCATCTCCATTAAAACCACTGTCTACTGCTTCCATCAGTGCTTTCATTTCCTCTGGGTCGTCTATGGTGGCCAGGTCAGTGTGGTTCTCTCTGCAGTAACTCTGTGCTTCAGTCCAGCTCTTCTGTATGTTCACAAAGTGATACTGATGAGAGAGGCAGGAACAGAGTGTGCAGGGCCCTGTGAAAAACACAAACACACACACACACACACACACACACACACACATACAAGTGCACAGATACACGCACACACACAAATATACACACACACCCGTGCGCACACACACACACACACAATATTACTGTCTGCTTCAAGACATAACAGTAAACACAAGACATAGCAGTAGGTCTGTTTTGAGCATGTTGCTGCCTAGACATACAGTATATACATATAGACGTACACATATACAGTGCATCCGGAAAGTATTCACATCGCTTCACTTTTTCCACATTTTGTTATGTTACAGCTTTATTCCAAAATGGATTAAATTCTTTTTTTCCCTCAGAATTCTGCACACAATACCCCATAATGACAAAGTGAAAAAAGGTTTTTATACATTTTTGCAAATGTATTAAAAATAAAAAACGAAAACATCACATGTACATAAGTATTCACGCCGTTTGCTATGACACAAAAAATTGAGCTCAGGTGCATCCTGTTTCCACTGATCATCCTTGAGATGTTTCTAGAACTTCATTGGAGTCCACCTGTGGTAAATTAAATTGATTGGACATGATTTGGAAAGGCACACACCTGTCTATATAAGGTCCCACAGTTGGCAGTGCATGTCAGAGTAAAAACCAAGCAAATCGTTTTGGACTCTCAGGAGTGCCGTTTCAGTGCTGTGAGATGTTTTAAAACCAGACTGGAATTTCTCATGGATGTTATTGATAGCAAGGAAGGATTGTAACTGGACATGCACTACTTGCTCAAGGACTTTGGACAGAAAAGGTAACTGAGAAATGGGCCTGAAATTGGAAAGAACAGAGGGGTCGAGATTTTTTTTTTTTTTTTTTTTTTTGATGGAGCCCACTGTTCTCCTGGGTGCTTTCAATGCTTTAGGAATGTTTTTATACCCTTCTCCAGATCTATGCCTCAACACAATTCTATCTCGGAGGTCTATGGAGAGTTCCTAGGACTTCATGGCTTGGTTTTTACTCTGACATGCACTGTCAACTGTGGGACCTTATATAGACAGGTGTTTGCCTTTCCAAATCATGTCCAATCAATTTAATTTACCACAGGTGGACTCCAATGAAGTTCTAGAAACGTCTCAAGGATGATCAGTGGAAACAGGATGCACCTGAGCTCAATTTTGAGTGTCATAGCAAACGGCGTGAATACTTATGTACATGTGATATTTTCGTTTTTTATTTTTAATACATTTGCAAACATGTATAAAAACCTTTTTTCACTTTGTCATTATGGGGTATTGTGTGCAGAATTCTGAGGGAAAAAAATAATTTAATCAATTTTGGAATAAAGCTGTAACATAACAAAATGTGGAAAAAGTGAAGCGATGTGAATACTTTCCGGATGCACTGTATATGTATTCCAACACAAAACTACATTTTAACGGTATACTCAGTAATTTGATGTCACTGCATGAGAGGTGTTAGTAAACCCAATGGAAGTACCTGTATTTTTTGGACCACAGTGTTGCATGCTAGTTGACCGTTCATAACTAATAGTGAGAGATCCTGTATCAAGCTATTTTTATAGATAGATAGATTTATTTGTCATTGTAACAAGTACAACGAAATTGGACCTGGCCCCACAGCATCGAAGCATCAGAAATACACACAGAAATACAACACATAGAAAGGAAATGCATGCATAAATATATTTGATTCTAGATTTCCTATAGTGGTATTCAGGCCTTCATGGACCCACACATTCTACTATAGCTAGACCTGATCAGCTGTGGCAAGTGTGCCCATCAGTCACTGCTTGGTCCCAGCTGCAGAAATGTGTTGACATAGACTTGTTTACAGGTGATAGCTATCCTAGCAAATTCTAACCAGCCTCACCTGCCCACGAGGAAAGACGTTATCTGGGCATAGCTGCTAATAAGTTGAGCTATTGTCAGCTCTCGACATCTCAAAAACGCCTCTCCAATGTTTACGCAGATGTGTCTACATCAGTCATAATATCTTTTGTGGGGCATCCATTTGCCTAGACCAATTTCAGGATATATGGAGGGAGGTAATATTTATTTTGCCCCTGGATCATGCCCGCCAGTGGGCCAGTGACAGTTAACAGGTTTTAATAATAGGACAATTCTGGTGCTGCTCGTTTAATACTTTAAAAACAAGTAAAAAATTCTACAACTTACAGGCAACCAGTGGAGAGATTGGAGTACTGGTGTAACTATGGGAAAATTCACCAACATCTCAACCCCAGAACTGTGTAAGATTGTTACTCTGAGTAAACCATCATCATGCTGTCTCGACCCAATCCCTTCTCCACTCTTCAAGAGTGTTTTCAACAGTATCTCAGATTCCGTCCTGAAAATTATTAATACATCCCTTGAAACGGGAATTTGCCCTGAGGCTTTTAAAACTGCCGTTGTGAAACCTCTACTGAAGAAGCCTAAGCTACACTGTGACACTCTTAGCAATTATAGACCCATATCAAACCTCCCATTTTTAAGCAAGATACTGGAAAAGGTTGTTTTCCACCAGTTAAACAACTTTCTAAATGAAAACAACATTCTAGAGAAATTTCAATCAGGGTTCAGAACAAATCATAGCACAGAAACTGCTCTCACAAAGATAGTCAGCGATCTGAGACTTAATGCTGATGCCAATAAGATTTAGGTTCTGGTTCTCCTAGATTTAAGTGCAGCGTTCGACACAGTTGACCATGAAATTCTCTTAAATCGCCTTGAAAACTGGGTTGGTCTCTCTAAATGTGTTTTAAACTGGCTCCGAACTTGCATTACAGGAAGAACATTTTATGTTAGTCTGGGGGACCATGTATCAGAGAAACACGACATAACCTGTGGTGTCGCACAAGGGAGCTGCCTTGCCCCTCTGCTGTTTTCACTATACATGCTTCCTCTAGGTGATATCATCAGGGAACATGATGTTAGTTTCCATAGCTACGCTGATGATACACAATTGTACATATCCGTTGAACCAAGTAATGTAGATGCCTTAAGCTCCTTACTACCTGTATGTCAGCAATAAATAAATGGATGAACAATAACTTTCTAAAACTTAATGAGGATAAGACAGAAATCCTATTGGTTGGCCCCAAATCCAAAAGGGATGAGCTGCTTAAAAGACTTGGCAATCTGACTCCCTGGATCAAACCAGAAGTAACAAGTCTGGGTGTTATTTTAGACTCTGATCTAAGTTTTACGCCCCATATAAGCAAGGTGACCAAGGTGGCATTCTTTCATCTCAGAAACATTGCCAAGGTACGGCCATTCCTGACCCAGCAAGATGCTGAAAAATTAATTCATGCGTTTATCTCAAGTAGATTAGACTATTGCAATGCACTCTTTACTGGTCTTCCTAAAAAGTCCATTGAGAGGCTGCAGCTTATCCAGAACTCCGCTGCCAGACTACTAACTAAAACAAAAAGAGAGAACACATCACTCCAGTCCTAGTTACACTGCACTGGCTCCCTGTATCTACCAGAATTGATTTTAAAGTCCTTCTACTCGTTTTCAAAGCTCTAAATGGCTTAGGACCGGCCTATATCACAGAGTCTCTGTCACTCTATGCTCCTTCCCGAGCCCTTAGATCCTCTACTGCTGGTTTTTAGATACTTTAAACCCCACCCAAAAGAAAATTGGAGATGCAGCCTTCTTCAGCTATGCTCCCAAATTGTGGAACAGTCTACCCAAAGATATTAGAGAGGCAGGCTCTGTTGACATCTTTAAACGGCACTTAAAAACATATCTCTTTAACCTAGCCTTTTTTTAGCACCACATCTTATGATATGAGTCCCATATGCTGTTTTCAAATGACATTTTATGCTCTTAAATATTTTATTGTTTTACTGTTTTAATTAATTCACTGATGTTTTATTGGTCATTGATGTCTTATTGTTTTATCTTCTGCTTACTCTTAACAACTTGTTTTATATCTTGTTTTACTTTGTCTGTGAAGCACTTTGCGCTGCATCTCAATGCATGAAAGGTGCTATATAAATAAAGCTTATTATTATTATTATTATTATATGTGCTTTCTTCCTAAATCCTGAAAACCTGTGGAATGACTTTTGGAGCACAGTCCATCAACAGTCCCCACACAATCTGACAGTTTGAACAGTTCTGTGAGGAAGAATGGGCAAACGTTGCCCAGTCTAGGTGTGCAAAGCTGGTAGAGACATATCCGAACAGACTCATGGCTGTAATTAAAATAAAGAGTGCTTCTACCAAGTACTAAGTTATAAGTAGTAACGTATCAATCCAAGTTATTCTACTTTTTATTTTGAATTAATTTAAGGTTGTAAGGCCCCAAAAGGTGACATTTTTCAGACGGGATGTAGACTTGAAAGGGGGATGGTGT
The DNA here is from genome assembly GCA_029706075.1 of Aldrovandia affinis. Taxonomy (NCBI): domain Eukaryota; kingdom Metazoa; phylum Chordata; class Actinopteri; order Notacanthiformes; family Halosauridae; genus Aldrovandia; species Aldrovandia affinis. The sequence continues at coordinate 23,243 of JAINUG010000914.1, read as the reverse complement.
AATTGGGTATTAAGTGGTGTGATGTGTAATCTGTATATATAAAGTTTCATAAATATGGAGACATACACACATGCATACACACACACACACACAATGTCACTGTACTTTCAGATGTAACAACTGACCTGAGATCAGCAGGACTATAACCATGCACTGCTCCATTACTGCAGATTGTTAGCCTGAGGACACACAAATACAGACATTTGTAAAAAAAGAAAAATAATTGATACATTTATGTAATACTTTTACTGCATTTAGAAGTATTGATTGTTCCCATGGACTGGATAATTATTCAGAGAGGGAACCTATTAGAGAGAGATGATGTTTTAAGAGAATAATTAAAAATAGACCATAGCTGGATTCATTTAACATTTCAATGATAAACATCCATAAAATTACATTTTCAAGTTTGACTTATCCTTAGTAATAAGACAAGACATTGTAAAATCTTACCTGCAGTAAAGTTTCTCTGTGTCAGTCTCTCTGTGTCTCTTAGTGCGTCTCTCTCTTTCTCTAGCAGGCTCTGCTGTATAAACCAGTTTCCAGAGTGATTTGATTAAAGATAATTTGTTTATGCTCTTCTGTGTTTCAGTAATAATGGAAACAACTTGCAAAATCTGTCATACAATAAATGATTATAAAACACAATTGTGTTCTGCTGTAGAGTTTCACTTCATAATCTGTGATACCTATTTTGATTTAAAAGCTTTTAAAATAATTGTCATCTTGGTGCTTTTCCTCTCTCTCTCTCTCTCTCTCTCTCTCTCTCTCTCTCTCTCTCTCTCTCTCTCTCTCTCTCTCTCTCTCTCTCTCTCTCTCTCTCTCTCTCTCTCTCTCTCTCTCTCTCTCTCTCTCTCTCTCTCTCTCTCTCTCTCTCTCCCACTCTCTCCACTCTCCCATCTCCCACTCTCCCATGCAAACAGGCCGTCTCAGCAAAGAGGAAAATCACAGATGCTTCAGTGAAAAAGAGGTGGATTACAACTTCAGATTTTAACTTCAGACTTTAATAAAATGAGAGACAATTTAAGGAATATAGATTGAGTACAACTTCTAGATTGCAAAACTGAATACATTTAAAAGGGTTATTCTTGATTTACAATGTAAATTCATCCCAAAATTACCACACGAGATGAATACAGTAGGCATTATTCAACAGTATCTCTCTCAGCCTTGTTACTCTGGAACATGCAAAATTGTATGCAAAATGACCCCCCCAACCCATGCAAACAGGAGGAAAGAGGAAATGGCCACATTTTCAGGATGTACAGAATTAGGAGCAGGGAGAGTCATTATTTATTTGTGTGCTTATTTTTGTGGTGCAAAACTGGATTGATTTGTGTGCTTATTTTCCTGATGCAAAACTGAATTGTTTGTATCTTTAGAGCAATTCCAGCACTATGGATGTGACATTTGCACTCAAAATTAGAAGCTAAATATTACACTACAACTTCACAAAAAGCAGCCAATATATTTAAGACAATGTTACTGAATATTTTTCTTGTACACATTGGGAGGATCATTGTCCTTCAAGATGACCCTGTTGAATCTTGTAGTAAAAAAAAAAGCAAACAACCTCACGTTATGGATGTGACAGAAATGGACAAGTATTTTTGAGTGAGTGAACAAACCATGAAAGGTCAGAATTGTGGTGTCTACAACTAAAATGTTAAATGTAATTTTGTTTGAAAGGGTTTGGATCATACAAGAACCACACTTAATAAAACAGCAATTTCACAACTTAATGCCGTTATGGGCTAGGGCTGGTCTGGTACAGTCAGGTTTCAAACCGCAACCGTGTTAGGCAGCTCACACTTGTAAAGGACCAATCAATACGAGTGTGTTAGACCGCTACGCTATCGGATGGCCCCTGCAGTTGCATTTTAAATAAAAGTAATTTCTTACACTACAATTTCACAACTGTGTCGACTATAGCAGAGGTGCGGGAAGATGTTTTGACTCAGGAGTGCTGAAATCCGAAAAGACAAAATATAACATTATAATAACGCAATGAGATTGAATAGCATTGTTTCTGATCATTTTGATGCAGAATTCAGGTCCCTGACATGCCATTTTTAATGTATTTACTGTTTCAAGTTATTGAATAGATATTTAGATTGCAGTGATGAGTAGAAGGACACGGCCAGAACATTAAAACAAGATAACATACTAACAGCACGTTAGCCACAGAGCTGCAGCTCAGCCTGAAACCCGGCTAGGTTGTCAAGCAAAGAGCAATACATAAACAAACATGGATGCATGCAGAGAAACAGTTGCTTCATGGCAAAAAAGTGACCACAAATGGCATTCACTATAGCTGCAATAATTGCTCCATGGCTAGCGAGCTGCAACTTGCAGGTGTCTGTGTCAGGCGTCGATTAGGATGTGCCGGTGCCACCATCAGTGTTTTTTTTTTTTTTTTGGGGGTTTGCAGGCTTTTGGAAGAATTCAGTCATTCATTTTTGAGGCATTTTTTATAAAAATGTAAAAACACAACTCAATCGATGGTTAAATTCTTGATAGCTAGCTAGCTAACTCGCTTGCTTGCATTGCTAGCTATGTCTGTATGTGTGTGTGTATGTGTGTGTGTGTATGTGCGCACGTCCCTAGTGGTAGTGCTCACATAGAGTAGGGTGGGGGCAGCTACATTCATTCATCTGCTGGTTCACATCCCTCACTGTTAAAAACCAGAACCGCCTCCAATCCATAGTTAACACCTGTTCCAAAATCACTGGGCTGCCTCTCAGAAGCCTAGTCTCATTCTATGAGCAGCAGGCCAGGAGGAAGGCTCATGACATCCTGGGGGACAGTACTCATGTCCTCTATCCCCAATTCCAAATGCTCCCTCTCGGGCACCGTCTGCACCTCCCCAGGTGCTCCACCAACCGATGCAGAGCATCCTTCATATCCAAGGCCATCTGCCTGGTAAACAAGGCACTAAAAGACAATCCTAGGCTCTATCTTGAGCTTGGCACGTGACATGACTGCCTTGCATGTAGTAGTAGTAGTAGTAGTAGTAGTATGCCATTTAGCAGACGCTTTTATCCAAAGCGACTTACTGTAGTGAATGCATAGTTTTTTCTCTCTCGTATATGTGGTCCCAGTGGGAATTCAACCCACAACCTAAGCGTTGCCAACTCCACGCCCTACCTACTGAGCCACACAGAACCACGCTCTACCTACTGAGCCACACAGAACCACGTTCTACCTACTGAGCCACACAGAACCACGCTCTACCTACTGAGACACACAGAACCACGCTCTACCTACTGAGCCACACAGAACCACGCTCTACCTACTGAGCCACACAGAACCACGCTCTACCTACTGAGCCACACAGAACCACACTCTACCTACTGAGACACACAGAACCACACTCTACCTACTGAGCCACACAGAACCACGCTCTACCTACTGAGACACACAGAACCACGCTCTACCTACTGAGACACACAGAACCACGCTCTACCTACTGAGACACACAGAATCACGCTCTACCTACTGAGACACACAGAACCACACTACCTACTGAGACACACAGAACCACACTCTACCTACTGACCATGTACAAAAGGTGCTGTCACTTCTAAATGGTTCATCCGATATGGATGAAAATACCCTCAAATTAAAGTTCACAGTCTGCACTTCAGAACTTCAGAACTGTCACTGTCCAATGAATTATGGTGCTCACTATATATATATAACTAGCAACTTTCTTTAGCAACTTCTAAAGATGAGCATCCACAGAACATTTAGTGATGCTTGTGTAGCCCCTTTGCTATGCTACTATATTAAAGTTACATCCACAGACATTCATGTGCACCCTTGTTTTGATTCGTTATTGTTATTCGTATAACATTCCCACCAACCATATAAACCAGCTTATATATTTTAAATGAGAAAGTACAATAGAAGAACATAGCAGAATAAAAGCATGACTGAGTGTATGAGAGTGTGTGAGCTTGTCTGAGACTGAGACAAGAGTGTGTGAGCCTCTCCAATGTGTGTTAGGGTTAAGGATTCAGGTTAGGTATACCTAACAAAGTAATGAATCTAAATTATTCAAAATCAGTTTGCATGAATTTGCATATTAACATATGATTGTCTCTATTGGAGGTCTCATAGCTTTTCAACCATTTGTCGTAGAGATTTGAGTGAGGGCTCGATGAACTCTGGAGAGTGTCTTCTGACAATCAGTGATGGTCATTTCAGCCCCTCGTCCTTTCCTAATTATCTTTATCTACTATGTATGTGTGTGTGTGTGAGATACCTACCTTGGGTCTGAGCATGTTGAATCTCCATGCATGAGGCAGACACTGGAAGTCTACCGCTCTACTTCTTGGTGTTGTTGTGGTGTGAGGTCCAACAATGAATCTGAGGGTTGAAGAGAAGAGGAGAGTAGAAAATAGTTGTATTTGAATGCCATTGGTGAGTGAATCACCGTTATTCCATTGAGATATGTGTAAGACACCCAATATCAGATTTGTTATCAAGAAAGGTAGAATGTGAACCATCTAGAAAGGCCAATATTTTCAAATTTAATTTATTTATTTTGTATGCGTCAAATTTCTTCTGGACGCGTACAGGAGACCGCATGGGCTGGATGTCCATGTACATTGCTGGGGTGTTGAACATCTCAAATATGATCTACAGAGATCTATATATACGTGCAAAGTTGTTTCCACGAAGTAAGGATGTCGTACACACGAGAGCAATTCCCACCACATCTTTCCACCATTCTTAACAAATTAAGCCAAAGTTAACTCCTGTACCTTCAAACTTCTTCAGCCAATCTTTCCTGAAGCTGGTTCATTTTATACCGTGTTGAACAAATTATGCTAGCTATCTATATCATTAGCTACTATTAGCGAGCTTTATTTGGCCATGATACCAGGTTGCTAGCTAGCTAGCTAGATACAGTGCATCCGGAAAGTATTCACATCGCTTCACTTTTTCCACATTTTCTTAGGTTACAGCCTTATTCCAAAATGGATTAAATAAAAAAAAATTCTCAGGATTCTACACACAATACCCCATAATGACAAAGTGAATCAAGTTTTTTAGAAATTTTTGCAAATGTATTAAAAATAAATAACTAAAATATCACATGTACATAAGTATTCACGCCGTTTGCTATGACACTGAAAATTGAGCTCAGGTGCATCCTGTTTTCACTGATCATCCTTGAGATGTTTCTAGAACTTCATTGGAGTCCACCTGTGGTAAATTCAATTGATTGGACATGGAAAGGCACACACCTGTCTATATAACGTCCCACAGTTGACAGTGCATGTCAGAGTAAAAACCAAGCCATGAAGTCCTCGGAACTCTCCATAGACCTCCGAGATAGAATTGTGTTGAGGCATAGATCTGGGGAAGGGTATAAAAACATTGCTAAAGCATTGAAAGCACCAAGGAGAACAGTGGGCTCCATCATTGTGAAACGGAAGAAGTTTGGAACCACCACAACTCTTCTTAGAGCTGGCCGCCTGGCCAAACTCAGTAACCGGGCAAGAAGGGCCATGGTCAGGGAGGTAACCAAGAACCCAATGGCCACTCTAAGAGAGCTTCAGAGTTCCTCTGCAGCGATGGGAGAACCTGGTAGAAGGACAAACATCTCTGCAGCACTCCATCAATCAGACCTTTATGGTAGTGGCTAGACGGAAGCTTTTATCCAAAGCGACTAACAGTAATGAATGCATACATTTTTCAGTATATGTGGTCCCAGTGGGAAAGTATTTAGAAACATCGCTAAAACCGGACATTTTAGCGTAAGTATCGTTTTCAGCCTAGAAACTGCGGTGTTCAAACGACCATCTAGCGGTCTTCATAGTACTGTAGCGTTCTCACTTTGTCATGCATGCAGGGAAGGATGAGGAGAGTATTTCGTTGGTCAAACATGTGATGTTTTATTCATATTCGGTAGCTATCGGCTGCTACTCACGCCTTCAGATTGTCACAGCTCACAGCTCGCACATGGACAATCAACACACGCATCTTCCGTGTGAAATTTACCCTTTGTCAGTTTCCATTTATGCCCCCTCGTTCTGCTAACCGAACTCAACTTGAATAATTTCCTAAAATTCACTTTGTTAATTCCTTTAATAAATTTAAAAGCCTCAATCAAATCTCCCCTAAGTCTCCTTTTACTAAGCTTGAATAGTCCAAGCATCTCTAGCCTTTCCTCATAACACTTGTCTTTTATGCCTGGAATCAGTCTGGTTGCCCGTCTTTGGACCTTTTCCAGCGCATCTATATCTTTTTTTGTAATGCGGTCCCCAGAACTGCACACAATATTCCAAGTGTGGCCTAACAAGGGCATTGTATAGGGTGCGTATGATCTCCTTCGATTTGTACTCTATACTCTTGGCTATGTATCCCAGCATCCTGTTGGCTTTTTTAACTGCTACCGCACATTGACCAGTCCCTGACAAGCTTTGATCAACTAGGACTCCTAGGTCTTTTTCTACGTGTGCACATTCTAGTTTTCTACCTCCCATAAAATAATCCTGTCCTATGTTTTTATTCCCCACATGTAGAACTTTACATTTAGTTATATTAAATTTCATTTGCCAGGTTTCTGCCCATTTCTGGATTCTATTCAGATCGTCTTGGATTACTTTAGTAGATTCCTGACTATTTGCTAAGCCTCCCAGTTTTGTATCATCTGCAAATTTAACTAATGTACTTTCAATGTCCATATCAATGTCATTTATGTAGATGATAAAGAGCAGTGGTCCCAGCACCGATCCCTGCGGAACTCCACTTCCCACTATACCCTCCTCGGATAAGATCCCGCCTATTACTACCCTTTGTGTTCTATCCAGTAACCAGTTCCGAACCCACTCTAAAATGCCTCCTGTAATTCCTACTGCTCTCATTTTGATAATGAGTTTGTCATGTGGCACCTTATCAAATGCTTTTTGGAAATCTAAGTATATAATATCATACGCCTTTCTCTCATCCAGACACTTGGTTGCTTCCTCAAAAATGTCAGCAGATTTGTCTGACATGACCTACCCTTGCAAAAACCATGCTGGCTATCCCTTAGGATGTTGTAATTTTCTAGAAATACTTCTAGTTTATCTTTAATAATAGATTCTAATATTTTGCATATGATGCAAGTTAAACTAATAGGCCTATAGTTTCCTGGATCAGTACGGTCCCCTTTCTTATATATTGGTACCACAATACCCTGTTTCCAGTCATTAGGTACTTCACCAGTCTTTAAAGACAGTCTAAAAATACTTGCCAGTGGTTTATAAATGATCTCGCTTAACTCCTTTAGTACCCTGGGGTATATGCCATCCGGGCCGGCTGCTTTATTAGTCTTTAATTTTTGTAATTTACCCAATACTTCCATCTCCCCTATCTCTGTATCCGCTAAGACTTTCTGAGTAATGAATATGCCTTCCAGCCTATTAGCAGCCTCTTCTCTGGTAAAACTATCTACAAAACAGCCATTTAGAGCATCTGCAATATCCTTATTTTTACAGAGCAGTGCCCCGTCTTTGTTTTTAATTCCCTTAATCTCCTCTTTGACTTTTCTTTTCCTACTACAGTATTGAAAGAATCGCTTAGGGTTACTTTTAGCATTTTCTGCGATTTGCCTTTCGTAGATCCTTTTGGCTACCCTTAGTTCTTTTTTGACCTTAGCACGCACACGGCAATATTCAGCCTTATTACTCTCGGTACTGTTGTTTTTATATATCTTAAACAGTTTTTTCTTCTCCCTCAAATTCTACATTACATCTTCCCCCAGTCTTACATCCGGTCCCCTCCCTATAACCCTCGGGGGGAAACAACCCCCCCAGCTAGACAGTGCCCTGAACAACACAAAACCCCAGAACATTACACTATCCCCCCCCTTCTGAGCTCTCGCCCCGAGAGACACCTTAACAACATGCACATACCAGCATAACAGAACATTCCCAGTAACATTTTTAATTCCAAGCAGAACAACATTTCTCTCTTTTTTAACTTTACACAAAGTCCTCGAAACGACCTGGCGGCCGCCTCCGCCTCCGCGGTCGCGTTGCCCCTGTCAGATCGACCTGCTGCTGCTGCTGCTCCGGGACAGAAAGTGTCCGGGGGGTGCGATGGCTGTCACGCACAGGGGACACAGTGAGTGATTCTGATGGGCCCGAAACAGGGGGAGGGGGGCCCCTGTCTGCTGGTGGACTACGGTGCACTCCCCTCGAACGACGTGTACGTCCGGACCTGGTGGTGGCCAGAACACTGTCTCTCGGTGAGGCCGCTGGGAGGGCCGGGTCTTGAAGAGGGAGGCAATCCCCTCTGTGCGGGGGCCAGTCTGTCTCTGTGAAGAGCAACTTTCCTCCCCCTGAGCGGCAGCTGCACCCTGTATACCACCTCCCCCAACCTCTCCAGCACCCTGCAAGGCCCCAGCCAGTGACAGTCCAGTTTAGGGCACCGCCCTCTCTTCCTCCGAGGGCTATACACCCAGACCAGTTCCCCAGCCTGGAAGTGCCTCCCCTTAGCCCGCACATCGTAGTTCCTTTTTTGCCTCATGCCCGCCTTTTCCAGCTGATCCCGGGCAAAGTTGTGGGCGGACTCCATTCGCTCCTGGAGTCTCCTGGCATGCTCCCTCCCCGGGGGGATGGGGGGAGTGTCAGGGGGCTTGCCAAACGCCACCTCCATCGGCGTCCGAAGCTCCCGGCCCAGCATGAGCAGTGCTGGTGTGCAGGAGGTGGATTCCTGGACGGCGGATCGGTATGCCATGAGAACAAGAGGGAGGTGCATGTCCCAGTCTCGCTGGTGCTCTGCTGTGAGAATGGCTAGCTGTTTGCCCAGGGTCCGATTGAATCTTTCCACTAGCCCATCACTTTGTGGGTGCAGAGCAGTGGTTCAGGTCTTCTTCGTGCCGAGCCGCTCGCACATGGTGGCAAAGACACGTGATTCAAAGTTACAAGTCGGAAACATGCTAACTGGCTATCCATTCAATTCAATGGCAGCGATAGCAGCGATGTGACATTTTCTAATGTAGCGGCGAATCTAGCGGTTTAGTCAGTGTAAAGCATCACTAGGTATTGGCTTTGACACGCCCCCTCATTAACCAGGCCGTTTTCCCGGTCCAAATCGGTCGGAAAAGTAGTTTAAAACAAGTCGGAAACATGCTAACTGGCTATCCATTCAATTCAATAGCAGCGATAGCAGCTGCGTGACATTTTCTAATGTAGCGGCGAATCTAGCGGTTTAGTCAGTGTAAAGCATCGCTAGGTATTGGCTTTGACACTCCCCCTCATTAACCAGGCCGTTTTCCCGGTCCAAATCGGTCGGAAAAGTCGTTTAAAACAAGTCGGAAACATGCTAACTGGCTATCCATTCAATTCAATGGCAGCGATAGCATAGGCGTGACATTTTCTAATATAGCGGCAAATCTAGCGGTTTAGTCAGTGTAAAGCATCGCTAGGTATTGGCTCTGACACTCCCCCTCATTAACCAGGCCGTTTTCCCGGTTTAAATCGGTCAGAAAAGTCATTTAAAACAAGTCGGAAACATGCTAACTGGCTATCCATTCAATTCAATGGCAGCGATAGCATCGGGTGACATTTTTGTAATGTAGCGGCGAATCTAGCGGTTTAATCAGTGTAAAGCATCGCTAGGTATTGGCTTTGACACGCCCCCTCATTAACCTGGCCGTTTTCCTGGTCCAAATTGGTCGGAAAAGTAGTTTAAAACAAGTCGGAAACATGCTAACTGGCTATCCATTCAATTCAATGGCAGCGATAGCAGTGGCGTGACATTTTATAATGTATTGGCGAATCTAGCGGTTTAGTCAGTGTAAAGCATCGCTAGGTATTGGCTTTGACACGCCCCCTCATTAACCAGGCCGTTTTCCTGGTCCAAATCGGTCGGAAAAGTCGTTTAAAACAAGTCGGAAACATGCTAACTGGCTATCCATTCAATTCAATGGCAGCGATAGCATAGGCGTGACATTTTCTAATGTAGCGGCGAATCTAGCGGTTTAGTCAGTGTAAAGCATCACTAGGTATTGGCTTTGACACGCCCCTCATTAACCAGGCCGTTTTCCCGGTCCAAATCGGTCGGAAAAGTAGTTTAAAACAAGTCGGAAACATGCTAACTGGCTATCCATTCAATTCAATGGCAGCGATAGCATCGGAGTGACATTTTGTAATGTAGCGGCGAATCTAGCGGTTTAATCAGTGTAAAGCATCGATAGGTATTGGCTTTGACACGCCCCCTCATTAACCAGGCCGTTTTCCCGGTCCAAATCGGTCAGAAAAGTCATTTAAAACAAGTCGGAAACATGCTAACTGGCTATCCATTCAATTCAATGGCAGCGATAGCATGGCGTGACATTTTCTAATGTAGCGGCGAATCTAGCGGTTTAGTCAGTGTAAAGCATCACTAGGTATTGGCTTTGACACGCCCCCTCATTAACCAGGCCGTTTTCCTGGTCCAAATCGGTCGGAAAAGTAGTTTAAAACAAGTCGGAAACATGCTAACTGGCTATCCATTCAATTCAATGGCAGCGATAGCAGTGGCGTGACATTTTTATAATGTAGCGGCGAATCTAGCGGTTTAGTCAGTGTAAAGCATCGCTAGGTATTGGCTTTGACACGCCCCCTCATTAACCAGGCCGTTTTCCCGGTCCAAATCGGTCGGAAAAGTTGTTTAAAACAAGGCGGAAACATGCTAACTGGCTATCCATTCAATTCAATGGCAGCGATAGCATAGGCGTGACATTTTCTAATGTAGCGGCGAATCTAGCGGTTTAGTCAGTGTAAAGCATCGCTAGGTATTGGCTTTGACACGCCCCCTCATTAACCAGGCCGTTTTCCCGGTCCAAATCGGTCGGAAAAAATAGTTTAAAACAAGTCGGAAACATGCTAACTGGCTATCCATTCAATTCAATGGCAGCGATAGCAGCGGCGTGACATTTTCTAATGTAGCGGCGAATCTAGCTGTTTAGTCAGTGTAAAGCATCGCTAGGTATTGGCTTTGACACTCCCCCTCATTAACCAGGCCGTTTTCCCGGTTCAAATCCGTCGGAAAAGTCGTTTAAAACAAGTCGGAAACATGCTAACTGGCTATCCATTCAATTCAATGGCAGCGATAGCATCGGCGTGACATTTTGTAATGTAGCGGCGAATCTAGCGGTTTAGTCAGTGTAAAGCATCGCTAGGTATTGGCTTTGACACGCCCCCTCATTAACCAGGCCGTTTTCCCGGTCCAAATCGGTCGGAAAAGTAGTTTAAAACAAGTCGGAAACATGCTAACTGGCTATCCATTCAATTCAATGGCAGCGATAGCAGTGGCGTGACATTTTCTAATGTAGCGGCGAATCTAGCGGTTTAGTCAGTGTAAAGCATTGCTAGGTATTGGCTTTGACACGCCCCCTCATTAACCAGGCCGTTTTCCCGGTCCAAATCGGTCAGAAAAGTCGTTTAAAACAAGTCGGAAACATGCTAACTGGCTATCCATTCAATTCAATGGCAGCGATAGCATCGACGTGACATTTTGTAATGTAGCGGCGAATCTAGCGGTTTAGTCAGTGTAAAGCATCGCTAGGTATTGGCTTTGACACGCCCCTCATTAACCAGGCCATTTTCCCGGTCCAAATCGGTCGGAAAAGTAGTTTAAAACAAGTCGGAAACATGCTAACTGGCTATCCATTCAATTCAATGGCAGCGATAGCATCGGAGTGACATTTTGTAATGTAGCGGCGAATCTAGCGGTTTAATCAGTGTAAAGCATCGCTAGGTATTGGCTTTGACACGCCCCCTCATTAACCAGGCCGTTTTCCCGGTCCAAATCGGTCGGAAAAGTAGTTTAAAACAAGTCGGAAACATGCTAACTGGCTATCCATTCAATTCAATGGCAGCGATAGCATCGGCGTGACATTTTGTAATGTAGCGGCGAATCTAGCGGTTTAGTCAGTGTAAAGCATCACTAGGTATTGGCTTTGACACGCCCCCTCATTAACCAGGCCGTTTTCCTGGTCCAAATTGGTCGGAAAAGTAGTTTAAAACAAGTCGGAAACATGCTAACTGGCTATCCATTCAATTCAATGGCAGCGATAGCATAGGCGTGACATTTTCTAATGTAGCGTCGAATCTAGCGGTTTAGTCAGTGTAAAGCATCGCTAGGTCTTGGCTTTGACACGCCCCCTCATTAACCAGGCCGTTTTCCCGGTCCAAATCGGTCGGAAAAATAGTTTAAAACAAGTCGGAAACATGCTAACTGGCTATCCATTCAATTCAATAGCAGCGATAGCAGCGGCGTGACATTTTCTAATGTAGCGGCGAATCTAGCTGTTTAGTCAGTGTAAAGCATCGCTAGGTATTGGCTTTGACACTCCCCTCATTAACCAGGCCGTTTTCCCGGTTCAAATCCGTCGGAAAAGTCGTTTAAAACAAGTCGGAAACATGCTAACTGGCTATCCATTCAATTCAATGGCAGCGATAGCATCGGCGTGACATTTTGTAATGTACCGGCGAATCTAGCGGTTTAGTCAGTGTAAAGCATAACTAGGTATTGGCTTTGACACGCCCCCTCATAAACTAGGCCGTTTTCCCGGTCCAAATCGGTCGGAAAAGTAGTTTAAAACAAGTCGGAAACATGCTAACTGGCTATCCATTCAATTCAATGGCAGCGATAGCAGTGGCGTGACATTTTCTAATGTAGCGGCGAATCTAGCGGTGTAGTCAGTGTAAAGCATTGCTAGGTATTGGCTTTGACACGCCCCCTCATTAACCAGGCCGTTTTCCCGGTCCAAATCGGTCAGAAAAGTCGTTTAAAACATGTCGGAAACATGCTAACTGGCTATCCATTCAATTCAATGGCAGCGATAGCATCGGCGTGACATTTTGTAATGTAGCGGCGAATCTAGCGGTTTAGTCAGTGTAAAGCATCGCTAGGTATTGGCTTTGACACGCCCCCTCATTAACCAGGCCATTTTCCCGGTCCAAATCGGTCGGAAAAGTAGTTTAAAACAAGTCGGAAACATGCTAACTGGCTATCCATTCAATTCAATGGCAGCGATAGCATCGGGTGACATTTTGTAATGTAGCGGCGAATCTAGCGGTTTAATCAGTGTAAAGCATCGCTAGGTATTGGCTTTGACACGCCCCCTCATTAACCAGGCCGTTTTCCCGGTCCAAATCGGTCGGAAAAGTAGTTTAAAACAAGTCGGAAACATGCTAACTGGCTATCCATTCAATTCAATGGCAGCGATAGCAGTGGCGTGACATTTTATAATGTAGTGGCGAATCTAGCGGTTTAGTCAGTGTAAAGCATCGCTAGGTATTGGCTTTGACACGCCCCCTCATTAACCAGGCCGTTTTCCTGGTCCAAATCGCTCGGAAAAGTCGTTTAAAACAAGGCGGAAACATGCTAACTGGCTATCCATTCAATTCAATGGCAGCGATAGCATAGGCGTGACATTTTCTAATGTAGCGGCGAATCTAGCGGTTTAGTCAGTGTAAAGCATCGCTAGGTCTTGGCTTTGACACGCCCCCTCATTAACCAGGCCGTTTTCCCGGTCCAAATCGGTCGGAAAAATCGTTTAAAACAAGTCGGAAACATGCTAACTGGCTATCCATTCAATTCAATAGCAGCGATAGCAGCGGCGTGACATTTTCTAATGTAGCGGCGAATCTAGCTGTTTAGTCAGTGTAAAGCATCGCTAGGTATTGGCTTTGACACTCCCCTCATTAACCAGGCCGTTTTCCCGGTTCAAATCCGTCGGAAAAGTAGTTTAAAACAAGTCGGAAACATGCTAACTGGCTATCCATTCAATTCAATGGCAGCGATAGCATCGGCGTGACATTTTGTAATGTACCGGCGAATCTAGCGGTTTAGTCAGTGTAAAGCATAACTAGGTATTGGCTTTGACACGCCCCTCATAAACCAGGCCGTTTTCCCGGTCCAAATCGGTCGGAAAAGTAGTTTAAAACAAGTCGGAAACATGCTAACTGGCTATCCATTCAATTCAATGGCAGCGATAGCAGTGGCGTGACATTTTCTAATGTAGCGGCGAATCTAGCGGTGTAGTCAGTGTAAAGCATCGCTAGGTATTGGCTTTGACACGCCCCCTCATTAACCAGGCCGTTTTCCCGGTCCAAATCGGTCAGAAAAGTCGTTTAAAACAAGTCGGAAACATGCTAACTGGCTATCCATTCAATTCAATGGCAGCGATAGCATCGGCGTGACATTTTGTAATGTAGCGGCAAATCTAGCGGTTTAGTCAGTGTAAAGCATCGCTAGGTATTGGCTTTGACACGCCCACTCATTAACCAGGCCGTTTTCCCGGTCCAAATCGGTCGGAAAAGTAGTTTAAAACAAGTCGGAAACATGCTAACTGGCTATCCATTCAATTCAATGGCAGCGATAGCATCGGCGTGACATTTTGTAATGTAGCGGCGAATCTACCGGTTTAGTTTGGGGTTTTTTGGTCACTTTTTTTAGAGTTAAAAAAATATATATATATATTTTTCCTTTATATATATTTTTTTTTGGTCAAATTTTTTTGTAGTTTAAAAAAAAAAAAATATATATATTTTTTCCTTTATATATACATTTTATATATTTCTTTGTTGTCAATTTTTTTTTTTTTTTATATATATATTCTTTCCTTTATATATATTTTTGTCACATTTTTCTTGTACATTTTTTTAGTACATTTTTTTAATATATATATTTTTCCTTTATATATATATATTATTATTTTTTGGTCAAATGTTTTAGTATTTTTTTTTAAAATATATATACTTTGTTTCTTTTTACATTTTTTATATATATTTTTTTTTTGTCAAATTTTTTAGTACTTTTTTTTAGATATTTTTTTTTCCTTTATATATATATTTTATATATATTTTTGTTTTTGTCAAATTTTTTAGTACATTTTTTATATATATATTTTTTTCCTTTATATATATATTTTATATATTTTTTTGGGTCAAATTTTTTTGTAATTTAAAAAAATATATATATATTTTTCCTTTATATATATATTTTATATATAAATTTTTTTTGGTCAAATTTTTTGTAGTTTAAAAAAAAATATATATATATTTTTCCTTTATATATACATTTTATATATTTTTTTGTTGTCAATTTTTTTTTTTTTTTTTATATATATATTCTTTCCTTTATATATATTTTTTGTCACATTTTTTCATATATATATTTTTCTTTATATATATATTTTATATATTTTTTTTTGGTCAAATTTTTTAGTAATTCTTTTTTAATATATATACTTTTTTGTCAAATTTTTTTGTACATTTTTTTATATATTTTTTTTTCCCCTTTATATATATTTTTATTAAAAAAATATACATATATATTTCCTTTATATATATATTTTATATATATTTTTTTTTTTCTTGGTCAAATTTTTTGGTAATTTTTTTATATATATTATTTTTTTCCTTTATATATATATATATTTTTTTTTTTGGTCATATTTTTTGTTAAATTTTTTTAATATATGTATATTTTTCCTTTATATATATATTATTATTATTTTTGTGTCACATTTTTTTTTTACATTTTTAAATATATATATATATATTTTTTTTTTTGGTCCTTTATATATAATTTTATATATTTTTTTTTTTTTTGGTCACATTTTTTTATAATTGTTTTAAAAATATATATATATATTTCCTTTATATATATATATTATATATAATATTATTTTTGTCAAATTTTTCTTTTATATATATATTTTATATATTTATTTTTTTTGGTCACATTTTTTTAGTAAATTTTTTTTAATATATATATATTTTTCCTTTATATATATATTTTATATCAGTGTAAAGCATCGCTAGGTATTGGCTTTGACACTCCCCCTCATTAACCAGGCCGTTTTCCCGGTCCAAATCGGTCGGAAAAGTAGTTTAAAACAAGTTGGAAACATGCTAACTGGCTATCCATTCAATTCAATGGCAGCGATAGCATCGGCGTGACATTTTTGTAATGTAGCGGCGAATCTAGCGGTTTAGTCAGTGTAAAGCATCACTAGGTATTGGCTTTGACACGCCCCTCATTAACCAGGCCGTTTTCCCGGTCCAAATCGGTCGGAAAAGTAGTTTAAAACAAGTCGGAAACATGCTAACTGGCTATCCATTCAATTCAATGGCAGCGATAGCATCGGCGTGACATTTTCTAATGTAGCGGCGAATCTAGCGGTTTAGTCAGTGTAAAGCATCGCTAGGTATTGGCTTTGACACGCCCCCTCATTAACCAGGCCGTTTTCCCGGTCCAAATCGGTCGGAAAAGTCGTTTTAAAACAAGTCGGAAACATGCTAACTGGCTATCCATTCAATTCAATGGCAGCGATAGCAGTGGCGTGACATTTTCTAATGTAGCGGCGAATCTAGCGGTTTAGTCAGTGTAAAGCATCGCTAGGTATTGGCTTTGACACGCCCCTCATTAACCAGGCCGTTTTCCCGGTCCAAATCGGTCGGAAAAGTAGTTTAAAACAAGTCGGAAACATGCTAACTGGCTATCCATTCAATTCAATGGCAGCGATAGCATCGGCGTGACATTTTGTAATGTAGCGGCGAATCTAGCGGTTTAGTCAGTGTAAAGCATCACTAGGTATTGGCTTTGACACGCCCCCTCATTAACCAGGCCGTTTTCCCGGTCCAAATCGGTCAGAAAAGTAGTTTAAAACAAGTTGGAAACATGCTAACTGGCTATCCATTCAATTCAATGGCAGCGATAGCATCGGCGTGACATTTTGTAATGTAGCGGCGAATCTAGCGGTTTAGTCAGTGTAAAGCATCACTAGGTATTGGCTTTGACACGCCCCCTCCTTAACCAGGCCGTTTTCCCGGTCCAAATCGGTCGGAAAAGTAGTTTAAAACAAGTCGGAAACATGCTAACTGGCTTTCCATTCAATTCAATGCAGCGATAGCATCGGCGTGACATTTTGTAATGTAGCGGCGAATCTAGCGGTTTAGTCAGTGTAAAGCATCACTAGGTATTGGCTTTGACACGCCCCCTCATTAACCAGGCCGTTTTCCCGGTCCAAATCGGTCGGAAAAGTAGTTTAAAACAAGTCGGAAACATGCTAACTGGCTATCCATTCAATTCAATGGCAGCGATAGCATCAGCGTGACATTTTGTAATGTAGCGGCGAATCTAGCGGTTTAGTTTGGGGTTTTTGGTCACATTTTTTTGTAGTTTAAAAAAATATATATATATATTTTTTCCTTTATATATATATTTTATATATTATTATTTTTTGGTCAAATTTTTTGTAGTTTAAAAAAAAATATATATATTTTCCTTTATATATACATTTTATATATTTTTTTGTTGTCAATTTTTTTTTTTTTTAATATATATATTCTTTCCTTTATATATATTTTTTTGTCACATTTTTCTTGTACATTTTTTTTTATATATATTTTTCCTTTATATATATATATATATTTTTTTTTTGGTCAAATGTTTTAGTAATACTTTTTTAATATATATATACTTTTTTGTCAAATTTTTTTGTACATTTTTTTATATATATATTTTTTTCTTTATATATTTTTTATTAAAAATATATATATATATTTTCCTTTATATATATATTTTATATATATATTTTTTTTTCTTGGTCAATTTTTTTGTAATTGTTTTTATATATATTTTCTTTTCCTTTATATATATATATATTTTTTTTTTGGGTCATATTTTTTTAATACAATTTTATTAATATATGTATATTTTTCCTTTATATATATATTATTATTTTATTTTTTTGTCACATTTTTTTGTACATTTTTTTAATATATATATTTTTCCTTTATATATATATTTTATATATTTATTTTTTTGGTCACATTTTTTTGTACTTTTTTATATATATTTTTTTCCTATATATATATATTTTATATGTTTTTTTGGGTCAAATTTTTTTGTAATTGTTTAAAAATATATATATATATTTCCTTTATATATATATATTATATATATTATTATTTTTGTCACATTTTTCCTTTATATATATATTTTATATATTTATTTTTTTGGTCACATTTTTTAATAATTTTTTTAATATATATATATTTTCCTTTATATATATATTTTATATCAGTGTAAAGCATCGCTAGGTATTGGCTTTGACACTCCCCTCATTAACCAGGCCGTTTTCCCGGTCCAAATCGGTCGGAAAAGTAGTTTAAAACAAGTCGGAAACATGCTAACTGGCTATCCATTCAATTCAATGGCAGCGATAGCATCGGCGTGACATTTTGTAATGTAGCGGCGAATCTAGCGGTTTAGTCAGTGTAAAGCATCACTAGGTATTGGCTTTGACACGCCCCCTCATTAACCAGGCCGTTTTCCGGTCCAAATCGGTCGGAAAAGTAGTTTAAAACAAGTTGGAAACATGCTAACTGGCTATCCATTCAATTCAATGGCAGCGATAGCATCGGAGTGACATTTTGTAATGTAGCGGCGAATCTAGCGGTTTAATCAGTGTAAAGCATCACTAGGTATTGGCTTTGACACCCCTCATTAACCAGGCCGTTTTCCCGGTCCAAATCGGTCGGAAAAGTAGTTTAAAACAAGTTGGAAACATGCTAACTGGCTATCCATTCAATTCAATGGCAGCGATAGCATCGGCGTGACATTTTGTAATGTAGCGGCGAATCTAGCGGTTTAGTCAGTGTAATGCATCACTAGGTATTGGCTTTGACACGCCCCTCATTAACCAGGCCGTTTTCCCGGTCCAAATCGGTTGGAAAAGTAGTTTAAAACAAGTCGGAAACATGCTAACTGGCTATCCATTCAATTCAATGGCAGCGATAGCATCGGAGTGACATTTTGTAATGTAGCGGCGAATCTAGCGGTTTAATCAGTGTAAAGCATCGCTAGGTATTGGCTTTGACACGCCCCCTCATTAACCAGGCCGTTTTCCGGTCCAAATCGGTCGGAAAAGTCGTTTTAAAACAAGTCGGAAACATGCTAACTGGCTATCCATTCAATTCAATAGCAGCGATAGCAGTGGCTGACATTTTCTAATGTAGCGGCGAATCTAGCGGTTTAGTCAGTGTAAAGCATCACTAGGTATTGGCTTTGACACGCCCCCTCATTAACCAGGCCGTTTTCCCGGTCCAAATCGGTCGGAAAAGTAGGTTAAAACAAGTCGGAAACATGCTAACTGGCTATCCATTCAATTCAATGGCAGCGATAGCAGCGACGTGACATTTTCTAATGTAGCGGCGAATCTAGCGGTTTAGTCAGTGTAAAGCATCGCTAGGTATTGGCTTTGACACTCCCCCTCATTAACCAGGCCGTTTTCCCGGTCCAAATCGGTCGGAAAAGTAGTTTAAAACAAGTCGGAAACATGCTAACTGGCTTTCCATTCAATTCAACGGCAGCAATAGCATCGGCGTGACATTTTGTAATGTAGCGGCGAATCTAGCGGTTTAGTTTGGGGTTTTTTTGGTCACATTTTTTGTAGTTTAAAAAAATATATATATATTTTTCCTTTATATATATTTTATATATATATTTTTTTTGGTCAAATTTTTTGTAGTTTAAAAAAAAATATATATATTTTTTTCCTTTATATATACATTTTATATATTTTTTTGTTGTCAATTTTTTTATTTTTATATATATATTCTTTCCTTTATATATATTTTTTTGTCACATTTTTCTTGTACATTTTTTTAGTTCATTTTTTTAATATATATATTTTTTCCTTTATATATATATTTTATATATTATTATTTTTTGGTCAAATGTTTTAGTATTTTTTTTTAAATATATATACTTTGTTTCTTTTTACATTTTTATATATATTTTTTTTGTCAAATTTTTTAGTACTTTTTTAGATATTTTTTTTTCTTTATATATATATTTTATATATATTTTTTTTGTTTTTTTAATCAAATTTTTTATTACATTTTTTTTATATATATATATTTTTCCTTTATATATATATTTTATATTTTTTTTTTGGGACAAATTTTTTTAAATTTAAAAAAATATATATATATTTTTCCTTTATATATATATTTTATATATTGTTTTTTTTTGGTCAAATTTTTTGTAGTTTAAAAAAATAATATATATATTTTTCCTTTATATATTTTTTGTTGTCAATTTTTTATTTTTTTTAATATATATATTCTTTCCTTTATATATATTTTTTGTCACATTTTTCTTGTACATTTTTTTAATATATATATTTTTCCTTTATATATATATTTTATATTTTTTTTTTGGTCAAATGTTTTAGTAATTCTTTTTTTAATATATATACTTTTTTTGTCAAATTTTTTTGTACATTTTTTTATATATATATTTTTTCCTTTATATATATTTTTATTTAAAAAAAATATATATATATTTCCTTTATATATATATTTTATATATATATTTTTTTTTTTTTTTTGGTCAAATTTTTTGGTAATTTTTTTATATATATTTTTTTTTTCTTTATATATATATATATTTTTGTTTTGGTCATATTTTTTGTAAATTTTTTTAATATATATATATTTTTCCTTTATATATATATTATTATTTTATTTTTTTTGTCACATTTTTTTTGTACATTTTTTTTATATATATATATTTTTTTCCTTTATATATATATTTTATATATTTTTTTTTTGGTCACATTTTTTTGTACATTTTTTTATATATATATTTTTTCCTTTATATATATATTTTATATGTTTTTTTGGGTCAAATTTTTTTGTAATTGTTTTAAAAATATATATATATTTTTCCTTTATATATATATATTATATATATTATTATTTTTTGTCAAATTTTTCCTTTATATATATATTTTATATATTTATTTTTTTGGTCACATTTTTTTAGTCAATTTTTTTAATATATATATATTTTTCCTTTATATATATATTTTATATCAGTGTAAAGCATCGCTAGGTATTGGCTTTGACACTCCCCCTCATTAACCAGGCCGTTTTCCCGGTCCAAATCGGTCGGAAAAGTAGTTTAAAACAAGTCGGAAACATGCTAACTGGCTATCCATTCAATTCAATGGCAGCGATAGCATCGGGCGTGACATTTTGTAATGTAGCGGCGAATCTAGCGGTTTAGTCAGTGTAAAGCATCACTAGGTATTGGCTTTGACACGCCCCCTCATTAACCAGGCCGTTTTCCCGGTCCAAATCGGTCGGAAAAGTAGTTTAAAACAAGTTGGAAACATGCTAACTGGCTATCCATTCAATTCAATGGCAGCGATAGCATCGGTGTGACATTTTGTAATGTAGCGGCGAATCTAGCGGTTTAGTCAGTGTAAAGCATCGCTAGGTATTGGCTTTGACACTGCCCCTCATTAACCAGGCCGTTTTCCGGTCCAAATCGGTCGGAAAAGTAGTTTAAAACAAGTCGGAAACATGCTAACTGGCTATCCATTCAATTCAATGGCAGCGATAGCATCGGCGTGACATTTTGTAATGTAGCGGCGAATCTAGCGGTTTAGTCAGTGTAAAGCATCGCTAGGTATTGGCTTTGACACGCCCCCTCATTAACCAGGCCGTTTTCCCGGTCCAAATCGGTCGGAAAAGTAGTTTAAAACAAGTTGGAAACATGCTAACTGGCTATCCATTCAATTCAATGGCAGCGATAGCAGCGGCGTGACATTTTCTAATGTAGCGGCGAATCTAGTGGTTTAGTCAGTGTAAAGCATCGCTAGGTATTGGCTTTGACACTCCCCTCATTAACCAGGCCGTTTTCCTGGTCCAAATCGGTCGGAAAAGTAGTTTAAAACAAGTCGGAAACATGCTAACTGGCTATCCATTCAATTCAATGGCAGCAATAGCATCGGCGTGACATTTTGTAATGTAGCGGCGAATCTAGCGGTTTAGTTTGGGGTTTTTTTGGTCACATTTTTTTGTAGTTTAAAAAAATATATATATATTTTTCCTTTATATATATATTTTATATATTATTATTTTTTGTCAAATTTTTTTTGTAGTTTTAAAAATGCTATATATATTTTCCATTATATATACATTTTATATATTTTTTTGTTGTCATTTTTTTTTTTTTTTTTATATATATATTCTTTCCTATATTTAGTTTTTGTCACATTTTTCTTGTATTGGCTTTGACACTACATTTTTTTAATATATATATTTTTCCTTTATATATATATTTTATATATTATTATTTTTTGGTCAAATGTTTTAGTATTTTTTTTTTAATATATATACATTGTTTCTCACATTTTTTATATATATTTTTTTTTGTCAAATTTTTACTTTTTTAGTACTTTTTTTAGATATTTTTTTTCCTTTATATATATATTTTATATATATTTTTGTCTTTTTTTTCAAATTTTTTAGTAGTTTAAAAATATATATATATTTTTTCCTTTATATATATATTTTTATATTGTTTTTTTTTGGTCAAATTTTTTTGTAGTTTTAAAAAATATATATATATTTTTCCTTTATATATACATTTTATATATTTTTTGTTGTCAATTTTTTATTTTTTTAATATATATATTCTTTCCTTTATATATATTTTTTGTCACATTTTTCTTGTACATTTTTTTATATATATTTTTTTCCTTTATATATATATATATATTTTTTTTGGTCAAATGTTTTAGTAATTCTTTTTTTAATATATATACTTTTTTGTCAATTTTTTTGTACATTTTTTTATATATATATTTTTTTTTCTTTTATATATATTTTTATTAAAAATATATATATATATATTTCCTTTATATATATATTTTATATATATTTTTTTTTTTCTTGGTCAATTTTTTGGTAATTTTTTTTATATATATTTTTTTTTCCTTTATATATATATATTTTTTTTTTTTTTTGGGTCATATTTTTTTGTACAATTTTTTTTAATATATGTATATTTTTCCTTTATATATATATTATTATTTTATTTTTTGTCACATTTTTTTTGTACATTTTTTTAATATATATATTTTTCCTTTATATATATATTTTATATATTTATTTTTTTGGTCACATTTTTTTGTACTTTTTTTTATATATATTTTTTTCCTTATATATATATTTTATATGTTTTTTTGGGTCAAATTTTTTGTAATTGTTTAAAAATATATATATATATTTCCTTTATATATATATATTATATATATTATTATTTTTTGTCACATTTTTCCTTTATATATATATTTTATATATTTATTTTTTTGGTCACATTTTTTTTATAAATTTTTTTAATATATATATATTTTTCCTTTATATATATATTTTATATCAGTGTAA
>JAINUG010000913.1:0-43013 GCA_029706075.1 Aldrovandia affinis | reverse complement strand
GTAGTAATTTGCTACATTTACACATGCTTTCTAAATCTAAGTAAATTAAACACTTTAATTGTTGGAGCATAGCTGGCCTTCTCTTAAATGAACCATATCATAACCAATAATGTGCTATAAATTTATGGCATTTAAACTTTCATAATTGAGGACTGTAGGCTATGGTAATTATTCTACCGATCTATATTCAGATGAATACAATTGCGAATGCGGTTTTCTGAAAAAAAATATGGTACGGGTACAAATGTAGACATTTGTCATTTAGATAATACATTCATATCCTTGAAACAATTTAGAGCCTACATTTTGTTTTGCATCTGGCTGAGGCCACCGCTACCAATGTTCTCAGTAAGATCAGCAAAATTGAAAATATTTACTTGGTCTTTTAAGTAAACACTAACATCTATAGATACACAATTTTACCTTCACCATAAATTATGGAATGAACCAAAGGCAAACCTTATGTAATCTCATTCATGCAGACACATTTATAAAGTAATTTCACAAGTTTTGTGAGGCAGCGAACAGCATTGTCGCCACACAGCAAGAAGGTCCTGGGTTTGAATCCCAGCCGGGCCGGGGGGCCTTTCTGGGTGGAGTTTGCATGTTCTCCTTCAATCGCTTAGTCTTTCTGTATTGAGTGTGCCATTACAAGGAAACCATCCCCCAGTGATTTTGTGCCATAAGGGCACTTGATTCATGACCATCATTCCCCATTTATCATACATCACCTTTACCAGTCTGGTCAGCGGATCAGGGAGGCCCGAGGCCTTACTCCCTTTGTTGCCCATCCTGTCACTCAAATGAACAAAGAAAAATAAAACAGCATTTTTCTGTTTAGTTTTTGTTTAAGTCCTCACACCCATAGCTATGATTATTCTGGCCAGTGAGTATTCACTCATCATAATTCCCCAGTTTCCAAAACTAGGAAAAACTTTCATCAAATACTTCCCTCGAAATGGCAGGTGTTGCTCTGCCCCAAATTCCCTAGGAATTCTTCTAGCACTATTTAGAAACCCCGTATTAGTCTTGTGTCCTGCTTACCCTCACCTAACACTAATTTTCCAGAAAACAGTCTCACCCTTTATCTCTGTTCAGGATGGTGTTATCCACCACAGACCCCTGCCGGTCCTCAGGCGGGTCTCACGTTCTCCTACGAGAGTAGAAGGGTAGAGCTTCCTGGATCGTCCTATGATGTTCCCCATGCACGGTTGACCATTGGAGTCACTGCGGCTGATCAGTGGCGGATGTTACCATCCCATCCTCGTCGCCAAGAATTGTCATGGAAATTCTACTATTCAAAGGAAGCGAGACTGTGATCTTAAGTTCAAAAGTTGTATTACTGTTTCGAAAAAGGGAAGCAGTCTAACACTCTTGCATGAAGAATGTCAGAATATCTCTGAAGAGGTAAAGGAAAAATAATTCCAATAATTATTTTTGGTCAAATTGGGGTGTGCTTTATCTGTGTGTGCACGCATCAGAGTGAAACACACTGACCAAAAATTAAAATTATGCACTAAAGGTATCAGCATGTACAAGATTTTAAAGAACCTTGCCTCATATTGAATACCTTAAGAAAGGTATATAAGAAAAAATATAATTTTCCCCAGGACTGAAGTTTACTGACAATGTCAGAAAATGGTTAGAAATGAAGTGGTGAGGGAACATGGAAGGGTGAACTGGGTGCTGCACAGCTGTGCGATTTCTCAGCGTGTAAAATGGAACAGGAGGACACAGAGAACGCGGGCAGACAACACATACCAGAACACTAAAAACTGTGTCTGGAAAATCTACCTGAATCTGCCTCAAATTAACCCACTTGGTGAGTTGTCAAAGTTTTAATTTGATCAACTGTGTATCTTGATAACGTTCAACTCCCTCTGAATCTATATAAGTGCGTTCTTTGCCAAAAATGCGTTCTGATTCCTTAAGTTTCTATATCCCCCGTAAATTTTTTAAGCAAATAAAGAGACGAACCAAACCAGCCTGTGAACCAGTAAATTCCCACAAACTGGACCACACAAAATAAACAACCTAAGACAAAGCAAATAAACCCTATATCTCTATATTTCCTTCACAGTGTCTCATTCATTGACACAATCCTCTGCAGGCTTTCGTTACGTATGGCTTCCCACTGCTCTTCATCCAACGTGAACATACAATGCGGAATCGGTTTTTGTGTTTTGAACATCCACTTTTCCACTAAACCACCACTGAGTCAGAACTACCATCAACATTCAAACAAATAAAAGGTTTTTCAATAATCACACTGTCAACCTTTTCCAGCAACACATGAATTAACATAATAAATGCAGTGTCTTGTGTTTTCATCCCTATTTTAGGTTCCCATCTAAAACATCTCTTTGTCTCCAATTCAGTCATCAGCAACACAGAGATACTGACAGGATTATGATTAATTTCATAGCCAGCACAGAATTTATTATAAATACTTGTCAGTAACTACGTCCCCATGTGTAAGACGGTTTCTAGGGCAAGTAGAGTATGCATTTTATTCTTTATTATTGGGAAACGGGTAATCCTATGTGTCCTATTATTCGTTAACCTTACTCCCTTATCTCGGGCTCATAGACTAAACGTACTCGTGTGTCCACGGTCCGTATTCTGATTTACCATAACCGTAACAATTTATCACAATATTTTACGCAATTTATATAAATAGGCTATATTGTATAAACCATGTATTGCTTTCTCTGAACCCTCTTCTGCTCGTACTAGCTGACTATTAGACGAGGGCATATATCTACAACTATCGTTTTTTAATGTTCACTTTTTCAATTTCGTTTTCACGTTCCCAATTATTCGGCCGATTCAACATATAGGACAGCACATAAGACTCACAGAACACACATAAGACTCACAGGACACACATAAGACTCACAGGACACACATAAGACTCACAGGACACACATAAGACACACTCTTCATTCACACCAGTGCTGGCACATTTACACACTTCTGACCAGATTCGCAGTCTCATCGGCTCCTAGAAACTTTTCGTTTGCCATCCCGAAGGCCCTGTAGCAAATTTTATTCACCTTCCCACCTGGCCAGTGTTGCCCTCACATTCATGCACTTCTGACCAGAGTTGCAGTCCTGTTGGCTCCTAGCAACTAGTACAGTACCATTGCTTGGACCAGGCAGCGAGGCGGTGATACTTTACCAGACCAGGCGACCTGGAACGAGTGACCGGAGAGGTAGGATTCAATCTAGGCGAGGGCTGTACCGCAGATCCCTGTTGCTGCCAGGGAGGACAGGAGGATGGAGTGCTCCACAGTGTTGAAGGCAGCTGAGAGATCAAGCAGGATCAGGATGGAGGAGAGGGAGGCTGCTCGTGCAGTGTGGAGTGCCTCATTGACCGAGAGGAGAGCGGTTTCTATCAAGTGGCCAGGTCTGAAGCCGGACTGGTGGGGGTCCAGCAGGTTATTTTCTGTGAAGAAAGCATAGAGTTGGTTAGATGCAGCTCTTTCAATGGTTTAGACAGGAAGGGGAGGGGAGATACTGGGCAATAATTCTGGATCACTGAGGGGTCTAGAGTGGGTTTATTCAGCAGAGGGGTGATGTGGGCCCTTACATTCACACACAAACTTTTTTACTCCACGACCCCATTTCATGGGTGGGAAAAAATCGCGACCCCATACATAAATGATAGTGCAATTACAACGCTGAAAAGCTTTAGTCCAGAAACATATTGGTGGTCTATTTCCAAAATAGTAGCAAATGCATTCACAGGATATATCATTATGAAAAACTAATAAAACAGACTTAATAGTAGCAAATACAGTACATTCACAGGCTATATCTTTATGAAAAATAAAAATGACCGGTCTTCGTGATCCAATGTGCGATGACAAATGAAGCCTGTAGCCCCCATTCGTTTGCTGCTGTTGCAGTTTTAAGCACGGTTTTCTGTCCTTTTTGTTTCCCCTCTCCCGTCCCTGCTGGAGATCTACAACCAGCGCTGCACTCGCAGGGCCACCAGCATCATAAGGGACCCTCACCACCCTTTCCATGGACTGTTTTCCCTCCTGCCATCGGGGAAAAGGTACAGGAAGGCTCCTGTACCCGATCCCAAAGGATGCTGAACAGCTTCCTTCCACAGGCAGTCAGAATGGTGAACAGACTGTGCCCTCTCCCTCTGACATGCCCCCCCACCCCACCCACCCTTACACACACACTACCTGCCCGACTGCACCGGATGTGACTGCACTACTCATTTTAAGACACTGCTGCTACTGAACTGAACCTGCACTTTACACTACATTTCACTACATTTTAATATACTGTGTAATTTAATATGTGTAATTTTGCGTAATTTAATATACTGTGCTGCCACTGGGCAGCTGCTGCTCCATTGTTGTTTTTATGCAAACTGTTTTATGTTTTTATATTTGAGCCTATTTGTGATTGTTGTCTTTTACTGTAGTACTGCTGAGGGCTGGGGGAACGATATTTCGGTTTTTTTATGCACGCAAGTGTACAAAGACAACGACAAATAAAGAAATCTTTGAATCTTTGAATCTTTGAAATCTAGCGGCTTTGCTTGTAATGCGCTGTGTTTAGTTTGCAAGTGGCGTTCCATTTTACATGACTTAAAGCTCTCGTTAGCTAGAACATCTCCACACATGACACATTGTGATCTTGGGTCCTCCTCATGTCCTGTCCATGTAAAGCCATAGGTGAGGAATTTCGGGTCATAACTTATTTTATTCCTTTTTGTTTTATTTGTATTTTTGTAATTTTCTGCTGGTCTTTTGCTAGAATTTGACTCACCTCCAGCACCACTCCTGACAACAAACTTGTCCATTTTCGTGACTGCTGTATTGTACGCAACACATGCAATGGGGTAGTGCAGTAATGTTAAATGCATGCATTGGATTAAACTCATGCATGTCGATAGATTAAAAACAATCGGTCAGAAAAGACAGATTTTACGAAAAAACTGGCAATTTGTTTTTCATTAAAAAAATGTAAAGAAATGCTTATGGTTAAAACATTTATTTATTTATTTTAATTTTTTAAAAATTTGGCAACTCCACCATGACCCTTTGGCGACCCCAAGTGGCGTCACGACCCATTGTTTGAGAACCGCTGGTCTACACTAACTGAATGGGTAGATGATATGAAACAATGGCCCGATGTAAGCTACAATGACATTGTCAACTACTTCGTTTTTAGTGAGGGCGTTGATGGTGATCAATTTATAATTACCTACAGTACATAGCAATAAGATCGGGACATTATTGTGTAAAAAAGATGGTGAGTTAATTTTTTAAAAAGCTGAAATCGAGCCTAGCTAGAGTACCAACAAACCGAAACAGCTGGCTTGCGTAATGATGAGTCAGTCATTTTCTCAAAATGATGTTGTAAGTTATTCACCAAACACCTGACTAGCCTTTCCCACTTTCACTATGTAAATTTAAGTAGGAAGTAACTGACGTTAACTCTTAGCTATTTATTAAATTAGCCAGCACATTACTATTCACTTAGTGAATGTCAGTGTAAGTAGTTAAGAAAACTTGCCCATCCCCCCAGACTCAGGTAACGCTATCTAGTAGCGCTTTTCCACCATACGGTACGGCACGGCACGGCATGGCACAGTAGTTACCAATCCGTTCTCCCATGTTTTGCCACTTTTTCCACCTCCAAGCATCCCATACAAGTACCCTTGCCGAATTTAGCTACTGCTCTGTTTAGGTACTACCAAGCCGAACAGGTACCTAAGGGTGGAGCTAGCAATACTGTTTTTTTTTTGTTTCCCTTCAATTATTGGTAGGCTATTATTCGAAGAGTATTATAGAGTCAGAATTATTGTCAGGTTTGCATGATTCTTCTAGTTAGGTTTGTGTCATGAAAACTGAAATAAACAGGTTTTCTTTGAAAGACAAAGTATAGTACTTTTATTCATGCAATTACAATATACATTTTCATAGTAGAACATTTTCATTCCTCACAAAAATAGATTTTTAGAAAGAAATAGGAATCGCTTCGATGCATTCCGATGGTCGAACTAGACCCAGGCCTTTGAAACAAAAGGATCTGAACTGGACAGTGTCAAATGACAAAGTGTTTAGAACAATCTTGCGAATTTGTAAATCGACACTCGCATTGAATTTTTTTTTGCTCGTAGCCAGGGCTGCACGATATGGGCAAAATCTCATATTGCGATAATCTTGCTACATTTTGTGATTGCGATGTGGCACGCGATGAAATAAAACACATGGGTGGAACATTTATCATAGATATTATATGTTCCAGACATCATAGAATAGGCATTAAGTGAATGAATGTAACCCAAACAATACAAGTTTACCCAATATTAGTTTAGCGTACTGAAATGTTGAAAAAAAGTATTAACTGTTTCTGTTGAACTTCTTAATAACATTAGGCTACTGAATGAACACAGCTGTCCTACTGTTTCTTTCACTGTTGTGCCTTTTTTTTGCATTTTCAAACGCATCTGAGATTGGTGCTTGCTTGTGCTGGGACTGAGTCTGGGATGTGATTTTGGTAAATGAGTTCTGGGAGACAAAGCTAGTCTGCAAGTATATGTGGGAAACAAATGTAAGACAAAACATGACCAGCGTCAAGCATTGCTATAGATTTCTATCACAAACTTTGGCGGTATGATATTGCAAATGGTCCTATCGGAATAGCGATCGGAATAAGATGTATTGTTCACTACTACTCATAGCTTATGTGGGAGCAACAAGCTAAATAAAAGCACAAATGTAAACACAAAGACAAATATAGCTAATGTTTTCATTTTTATACGATTGAAAAAATGTAGGCTACATATGTAGAAGATATGAGGTATTAAATGCGATCCTGGTCAATTGCAATTCATTGATGGACCAATGCCAAATAATAAATATGAAAGATTATTCGGACCTGCCGTTTCTCCCTCCACAACATCCAGAGGATCCGACCGTTCCTCACCCAAGAGGCCACTCAACTCCTGGTCCAGGCCCTGGTGATCTCACGTCTGGACTACTGCAATTCCTTGCTGGCAGGCCTTCCGGCCTGCGCCATCAAGCCACTGCAACTAGTCCAGAACGCTGCCGCTCGTCTGGTGTTTAACCAGCCGAAGTTCACCCACGTCACCCCTCTACTCTCCTCTCTGCACTGGCTCCCCATCGCAGCATGCATCAGATTCAAGTCACTGGTGCTTGCTTTTCAAGCGGCCAGAGGTACTGCTCCCCCATACCTCCAGTCACTCATCACTCCCTACACACCTCCCAGACCCCTCCGCTCCACCTCCTCTGGTAAACTGACTGTCCCTTCCCTCCGGGCGCCTGGCAGCCGCTCCTCGCGGTCTCGCCTCTTCTCTGTCCTGATCCCTCGCTGGTGGAACGACCTTCCGCAATCGGTCAGGACTGCGGAGTCACAAGAGACTTCTGCAAGAGACTCAAAACCCACCTCTTCAGACTCCACTACCACTGAACTCCGTCCATCTAGCTAAATTGTCTTCACCACTGTTTAGTGTTTTTTTGTCAGTTAAAAAAAAAAAAAAAAATCACTAACCTTTTCCTTCCCGGTGTTACAGGTATGGTACGCAGATGCCTGCAATGATGTCTATTGCTGTATTCCTGCACTGATCTCGTGCGCTAACTATGATTGTTCCTACCATGTATTAATGCACATCTTGTAAGTCGCTCTGGATAAGAGCGTCTGCTAAATGCTTAAAATGTAAATGTAAATTATATAGCCTAGTGTGAAGACACTGCATGGTATCTCCTGCGCTCGCTGCCCCTGACATGACTCCCAAATGCCTAGGTAGAGGTTAAAAATTGTAGCTAATGTTATGGGGAAAGCCATGTTCTGCTTTTGTGAATCTGAGCAGCCTGTATTCAGAGAACACAATTTGAATTAAAATATATATCTATTCAATATAACTCTGTTTTGCCTTTGTAAACAAGCAGTAATGGTAATGTAGCCTACTGGATATATATATATATATATATATATCAGGGTTTTGGGAGGGTGGGTTTGGGGAGTGGATTAGGCTGTAAACTTCTCTGATCTAGCACATCTAGAGAAGGAAGGCCGCGCTGCTCTCAAAATTGGGCTAGTTTTTGAACTCTGGGGGGGTTTGGGGACTGGATTCGGATTGAATACCTCTGACCTGGCAACCCTGCCAAACAGTGTAAATGTAATCTCGGAGGGACTCTACCGTCCCTGGAACCAGGGCAGGTAGCTAGCTGTTTGCATCACGTTTGTGTAATATTCTCTACAACAGGTATGTTTGAAACGCATGGTGTTGAAAAACTACTAATATGTACATTTAATTCGTTTCATATTACTTCCCACATTGTTGGTAGCCAGCTAACTAGCAATTTAACTTTAGCGACATTCGAGTCGAGCACAAGTCTAGCAGCACTATACAGTAACAGCTAGGTCACTCCACATTGGTCAAACAAAAGTATATGGGTTGATTCACTTTATACAACTAGCTAGCTACTTTTACAAAGTATCCTCATTTAATTATTAAGCTAGGTAACTTCAATAAATGGCCAATTGATCTCGGCTGCTTTGCCAACGTAAATTATGGCAAGTGTGATATCTAGCTAGCCATTGGATGCTACCCGAGCAGCTGATGTGTTGTTGGCTAAACAGTTGGCTAGATAGCACTGCTTACGTTGAAGAATAAATGCATCTTCATCAATTATAATACGTGAAAATAACAGCTTGACGAATATCCAGCTAGCCAAAAACGTTAGCTTGCTAGCGAGCATGCAGTAACATTAGCTACCTGCTCAGCAGATGTGTAATATTAGCTCATTTAACTAGCTCTAGGTAGATTGACATTACCTAACTCCGAAGTTGAAGATTTAGCTTGCTGGCTATATATGGTCAAATACATGTATTTGATGTGTTAATCTAAATGTGAACAACGTATCTTGCCTGCTAGCTGCCACCGTTGCCAGGATTTCCGGCCTGCTTTACATTGCCCGTCTTTTGTTTTGTTTCCGTTTCTTCCATTTCCGTTCTAAGTTTACACATTTTAACGAAATGTCCGGTTTCCAATGGACCTCTATATTGCACCGAAAATACAGCGATAATTTAATTAACCGTAATTCAAATCGATCGAAAATGTGTAACTCATTAGGCTATTGGGCAGGCGCGGTTCCTCCTCTCCGTAAATAAATCCTGGCCTCTTATGGCAAATAGTAGCTAGCAACCGTACACTTCTGTCGCCTAGTTTGTTAGTCAAATTTAAAACTGCCGTTGTAGACGGTGATGGGAGTTTGTGAACACTTAAATTAAATATGTATATCTATCTAAATACTGTAATATTTGTAGGCCTAGCAGAATACCGCGATGCCTCGGGTTTGCGTAGCTTATTTTTGCGCGCGCCCAATATTCCATGAACCCAAACTGACCCAGTTAGCTACTTGATAGCCTCCTGCGGCGTTTACCAGGGATTTATGCCATTGTAGTGTTTAAATCAGGCAAATTTACGTACATGTGTTACTATCATTATAATTACACGAATTGTTAAATGAATGTAACGTGTCCCAACGTCACTGTTGTGGTGTGCGTCGTGACCCGTTTCAGGTTCAAATTAGGCTATATAATAACTACCATCTATTTTTTTTTTTTTTTTTTGTAACAAGGCTTCATGATATCCTCCACAACAGCTATATAAACACTTTTGACAATTTTAGTCAATTCTTAAGGTCTCTCACCAAAAAGTGTATGCTTTGGTGTTCGGGTCCGGGAAGACCCAGCAGTGCATTGAAATAATGTGGGGCCATAAATAAAATACAATTACAACAGGATTGTATGGTTATGAATGCATAATAAGTTAGTTATGATGTAGTAAAAACAAGATTGGATGATAGTAGCCTAATTGTTTTTGAGTGTTTTGGACTGAGTTAAATCTAGGGGCAAAATTGACCCGCGAACACACGGGAAACACCTTTCGAACATAACACAAGGGCAGCTCAAAGGCTTGCCTTGTAACGGTACGCAAAATTCACGGTTCGGTACGTTCCTCGGTTTCGAAGTTACGGTTCGGTACAACGGGGGAAAAAATGCAAAACATGCATTTACAATTTTGTTTTTACAAACATTTTTAAATTGCGTTTAATTTATGATTAACTTTGTAAACAGTGGCTAATTGGCCATAGTTTTCTGAACAAAGTAGGCCACTGAAAACGAGAGGGAATTTCGTAGCGGGGCTCAGTTACTTTCAACATATGTTTAAAACCCGTGTTCTCTACAACGGAGTATGGTCGCAGGTCCGCTGCTATAAAAACACCTACGGCGTCTGTTATTGCTCATTTGCGTTCGCCATACCGACTACTGGCTGTGCGAAGAAGGGGGGAGGGGCGCTCGGCGTTGAATTAAGTTCGGCACACACACAAAAAGTTCCGCACGTGCGCTAGTGGTCAAAGTAAGATTGCATTGGTTCGGTTCATATCACGTATCGATACACCCATCATTTACACCCTAGATTTCTTGTTTTCATATTTTCAATTTGAAAATCAATTTTCAAGTTTGAGTTCGTCAAATGCAGAGCAGATTGGTATTTTCCATGCTGTGAAGCAGCTTGCTTATGTTTTGTGTATTTGTTTCTTTTGAGTATGCTTATTTTATACCTCAGACAGACCTGAATTTAAAAGAAATCCTGCATAGTACTACACCTTCTCTAACCTTGAACAACCATTCCCACTCCCCCTCTCCTTTCTCTACCTGCTGTTTAGTAGTGACACTCATCCCTTCTCTTATCTCTCAGCAGACGCAGACTGGTATCAGCAATGTCAAAAGGCGAGACAGAGGAACTAATAGAAATAAAGATTGATGGGCAGGAGAAGCAAGAGTGTATGGAGGAGGGGTGAGTGAGCTGTGTGAATGTACGTACATGTACTTCTGTGTTTGAATTTTTGTGTATGTAAATATGTCTGTATGCAAATATATTTTTGCATGATCAGTTATGTACAGTGGATAGAGAAAGTTTGGCATTTTTCACATTTTATTTTCTTACTTCATGGAATCAAAATTGATTTAAATGGGATTTCTTTCCATTGATCAACACAAAATACTCAAATATTGTAATGTCAAATAAAATAAAATGAAAGCTTTTTTTTGTCAGAACAGTGAAATTAGAATAAAAATGGTCTATTCTCTGAATCCAGTAGCCTTAACAGTCAAATGCCCTTATTTAAAGTTCAGCCCTCTGAATACTGAACAGAAGTGGTATTACGTGGTAAAACCCCTCACTTATCCTACATGTAAAATATATTTATTTGATTTAATATAATAATTACTATACAGGATACCAATTATCAATTATATCACCAAATTATTTTTTTAAATTATTATTTTTCTCATCTGGCCACGACCAGAAAGACATCAATTCCAAACTGGATAGCCCGAACAATTATCACCCACATGGAAATAAACATTCAATTGGATATTCTGGCTCAACAAATAATACATTCTAGACATAAAATTGACGTAACAATCACAAAAGAGATTAAATGGAAGCCTTATGTCACCAACAGGTCAGACTTTAAGTGTTGAGGGGGGGAGGGGTTGGGTCACTCCCTTCTTAGCCCATAATTTACGATTTGGGGGAATGTCCAGCCCAAGCCAGGTTCAGTACCCCTTTTTATATTTTTGTTTTGGGTCACCTACTACCACAAGGTATCTTTTCAAGGTTGCCATTGATATGCTCTTCTCATGTTGAGAATCGTGGCGATATCAAACATCACTAGGGCCTGGTGAAGCCAGCTTAATTTATACCAATTGAGCTGGTATTTGGAGAGCATTGCTCAAGACCATTGCTACCAAATGAGGAGGCCAATCATACCATGTTGACCTCTGCTTTAATCGGGCAGGCCATAATTATTTTCTCCATGATCCATAATTTCCAGCCCATAGGTAGGGGCTTGAAGTTGTGGAGTGTGGCACTGGTTCAGCACCGCTACATACCCAAGTGCCCTGGCTTCACTCACAGAGCCATAAACCCACCAAAGATGGCCCCACTCTGTCTCCCTGTGCAGGTTTTTCAAAAGGCACCTTCCCAACATTTTAATAATAAAGTATAGGAGTTCACTGATTATGGAGATTAGTTGTAAAATGGCATTATTGTGCTGTTCTCTCTTGGCTCTTGTGAATTTTTAGTTACGCTGCCATGTATTTACTTTTTTTTCTTTTTTAATCTCCAGTTGAAAAGAATGTTCTTTGAATTTTGATATTTCACTCTTTGCATCATGAACTGTGACCACATAATATATCATCCCAATTAATCTTAAAGCCTATGCGCATATTTGGGTTTGGTTATTCTAGGTTGGAGGAGCAGGCCATCACAACTGCTGCGTTTGTTACACAAGCAATCGACATCAATGAGCCCATTGGCAACCTGAAGAATCTGCTGGAGCCCCGTCTCCAGTGTTCATTGGATGGTCATGAGATCTGTTTGCAGGACATCCAGGTACACTATAACTATATTTTGACTATTGTAATGTTTGTGTATTTGTGTGTCTGAGCTCTCTCTTTCCCCTTTTTCTTTAGCTGGACCCCGACCACAGCCTGTTTGACCAGGGAGTGAAGACGGACGGCACCGTCCAGCTCAGCGTTCAGGTCATCTCCAGACAAGGTTATTGCACACACAATGCATTGGTGCAGTGAGCTGTTAAAGTAAATGGCGCCGCCCTGCTGGATGGTGCAGTGATTTAAATTTGATGACCCATAATCCCCTGAACTCTCTTTCCTCAGGTGTTGAGCCGAGGCTCAACATCTTGGAGATCGTGAAGCCGGTGGAGACGGTGGAGGTGGTGATCAACCCTGATGCGTCTGTCGGCGAGGACGGGCAGCTGGTGGAGGAGGGGCAGGTTATCGCCCTTGACCACTCTATGATTGCAGACGAGACATCAGAGCAGGTGACGCGCTGGGCTGCTGCTCTGGAGGGGTACCGCAAGGACCAGGTCCGATTGGGCATCCCCTACGGTGAGTAGGCATTCACAACCCTGCCTCTCTATGTGACAGTTCCCCATCTCTCTGTGAAGGTGAACCGCTGTAGTACTTCTCTCTTTCAGACCCGGTGCAGTGGAGTGCAGACCAGGTGATCCACTGGGCAGTGTGGGTGATGAAGGAGTTCATTATGGTGGATGTGGATGTGGGAGAAATCCACATCAGTGGGCAGGAGCTCTGTGGTTTCAAACAGGAGGATTTCTTAGAGAGGGTCCCTCATGGAGAGATACTGTGGAGCCACCTGGAGCTGCTACGCAAGTGTGAGTAAAGTGTGCTTGTGTGTGAGACAGAAAGAAAAAGAGAGAGAGGGGAAGGGTTTTTGTTAGTATGACCCTTGTGTCAAAGAGCCGTGTGTGTGTACTTGTTTAAGAATTGAGGGTAGTGTGGAGCTGGCCCTGTTGTGATTGTCTACTGGTTTTATATGGCTTAGGTCTTCAATTAAAATCCATATCTTCCCCTCTGTATGCTCTCTGCAGATGTGCTGGCCAGTCAGGACCAGTCCAGTCAGATTGCCACAGTGACCATTGACCAACGTGAGTTTCTTTTGGGTGCCCTGGTAGAGCTCCTAACCTTTTTGGGAAGTTAATCAGTTTCTCTGTCTCTGTTTGGTTTCTTGCATCATCTTTGCTTATTTTTATGTGTGATGCTTCCCTGTGTGTGATGCCCATCTCTCCTATGTGTAATGCATGTCACTTCTGTGTGCAATGCCTGTCTCACTCATGTGTGTAGTGCCCATTTCTGCGGTGTGTAATGCTGGTCTCTCACATTTTTGTAATGCATGTCTGTCCTACAGTATGCATGTAATGCAGTGTTTCCCAAACTTTTTTTCTGGTGACCCACTTTTTTAAAATTCAAAACCATCACGACCCAATTCACAATAAGGCTTATATGATTATCTATAAATCGTATGATGGGCAAATTTGTGCATGAATTAATAACTTTCCTGACCATTTTTATTATCTTGGATAGGTAAACCAGCCATTTCGAAGATTATATATAGGCCCATATATATATTATATATATACAGTATGCCTCCCTGTTATAAATAACAACTTTGTTTCATGCAGGTGTTATTGAAAACACACATATGGGCCTAAATATATGGGCCTATGATAGCCTTTCATATATAGATTCAACCAAGGCCTATAAATTAGGCCTATCAATTAGTCTATCAGAACAATAGGCCTACAAACATTCAATAGGCCTTGCCTACTATCAAATACGTGTTGAAGTTTTTTTATTTTATTTTATTTTAATACAGCATAGCCTATTATCAGAACAAGCAGCCTAGGCCTATGTGTTTAAGTGCAGCTATCAAACGTATAGTAAGTAGATCAATCAATTCGAACAGTCAACAATAGGCCTACATTTGTTAAACACACCAGATCTATTCCATGGCATATCTAGGCCCCTTAATTAGTCACATTATCCTGGCTAATGTGATAGGTGCGCTTGCTTGCTTTTTTAGTATAGTGTTCCAGTCCGGTGTACAGGAGAGAGAGCAACGCGCATATTGGGTGCAGCATTCAGTCTATTTCTATGTTTTGTCTTCATTTTTGTCAGAACAGAAAATCCAAACTCGCACTTGTATGTCGTTGTGAAGGGGATAAGTAGCAAAATGCTTGCCTTACTTAGGACAGGATATTCAGCTTCGATGCCTATCCAGAATGAAGATAATGGCATGCATTCATGTCTTCTTTTCAGCGTCGTGATCGCTGCTCAGTTGTAACAGCTCTGTTTCTTAGGCAGGAGTTAGTCCCAGATCCAGAAATGACTCTGGGGTTTCAAATTCAAAGGGATTTTGAATCCACCTTTTTCACTCAAAATGTCATATCTCTCCGTCTGGTAATAGCGATCAATGTTATCTGTGTGTAGTGGTTCTCTGTGGCTCAGTTGTTAAAGCACGGCGTTGGCAACGCTTAGGTTGCGGGTTCAATCCCCCCATTTCACATATACTGAAAATGTATGCATTCACTACTGTAAGCCGCTATGGATAAAAGCGTCTGCTAAATGGCGTATATATATATCTATGAGTGCAACTATGTGTGTCTGAATAAGTCCAGTCAGACGTTTCACATCTGTGTCAGTGACATCATTTTCCTCTATGTGCTGTAACACAGTGGGAAACATGTAGTGGCTTGGGTTTGGCTGGCTGAGTCGTGCAAGCCCCAGCTTCAGGGACTTTTGAAAAGTGAGAACATGTTTCCAATTTCGGAAAACATCATCATGCTGTCCTTGCAATTTCAAATTCAGCTCGTTCAGGGATGAAAAGATATCTGCCAGATACGACAAAATGAAAAGCCAATCATCAGTGAACAAATCGGCAAGGAGGACTTCTTCTCGAGGAGGAAAGCATGAATTTTGTTTCTCAGTTCATACACCCTGCTAAGAACTCTGCCTTTTGACAGCCAGCGCACTTCCGTATGAAACAGTAGGTGCGTGTGCTCCGCCCCCATGTCAGTGCACAGCTGATCAAAAGGCCGATTGTTGAGTGCGCTGCCTTTAATAAAGTTTACAACGCGATACATTATTTTAGTACTTTGTCTAGATCGGGAGGCATTCCTTTGCATGCCAACGCCTGTCGATGAATGAAGCAATGACTCCACACGATGTCTTTGCCAGCAGCTTCCTTGATTCTTTTCACAACTCCGCTGTTTCTGCCCGTCATATTCGCGGCCCCGTCAGACGTTATGCCTTTACAACTGCCCCAGTCTAATCCGCACTTTGTAACCACATAGTTGTTTAATACAGAACATATTTGTTCACCTGTCGTTCCAGTAGAAATAATCAAGCAACATAACAAGTCCTCCACAAATTCATTTTCCCACACGTACCTTACGTAAACCAACAATGTTGCGCAATCTGAGACATCTGTGCTCTCATCGAGCTGTATTGAAAAATCACCTGCTGTCTTTAGTCTCGAAATAAACTGTTCCTCAAGGTTGTCTGAAATGTCATTAATTCTTCGGAAACAGTGTTGTTACTCAGGGGATACATTTTTGTGGAAAAAAATTGTATCTTGTAAGTCGCACTGGATAAGAGCGTCTGCTAAATGCTTTAAATGTAAAAATCCGCACATTTATTTGGCGACCCTAATAAAATCTCAAACGACCCAGCTGTGGGTCGCGACCCAGTCTTTGGGAAACAATGATGTAATGTAACGCTGTCCTTTGTGCAATGCTTATCTTTGCTATGTGTGTAATGTCTTTCTCTTCAGTGTATAATGCCATTTTTTTTATGTGTGCAATGCCTCTTTCTCCAATTTGTAATGCCTATCTAACCAATTTGTGCAATACTGGTCTCTCCTTTTTGTAATACTTGTCAAAAATTGTAGTGTGTGTGTATCCAACGTGAGCAGTATTGTTCACATAGTCCACTGGGTACTTTACGTTTAGAGGTTTAAAAGCCACGAAGGGGCAGGTCAGAACTGTGGGGCCAAACAAAGTTGTCTGCATACTTTGACAACTACTTCCTATTCTGCACAACAAGGTTGTTTTAATGTATATCTTGAAAAGACGCCAGAAACAGCGGCAGTGGCATCAACTTGTACATCGGGATGTAACCACATATTGTCTTTTTTTAAAGTTCCATGTCAAATAAGCTAAACTGAACAACGGAGATGGTATATATGGTATTAGGCCATTAAAAGTAGTGTGGAGTGGTGACATTTTGAGGAGGTGACAGTATGGAATGTTTCTCACTCCATAAGACAATAGGGCACGTTTTCTCCATCTCTACACCTAGACTATGTTTGGCAGTAGGCCAGGCTGAAAATATATCTTTTTAATCTAGACTTAAAATTGTAAACTGTGTCCAAATCCCAAACATGTTTGGGTAAACCGTTCCACGACAGAGGAGCTTTATAAGAGAAGGCTCTACCATTCTAGGGAGTAATAGGCAAGCCTCTTGTGAACGAAGCTGTCGTGTAGGCTTATAAGGAACAATCATTTCGGTCAGATATATAGGTGCAAGTCCATGCACTGCTTTAAAAGTTAACAGCAGTACTTTATAATTAGCCAAATATTTAACTGGAAGCCAATGTAGTGATGCTAACACTACATTGACTAAAAAAGGTCCAGGTGGTCTATAAATAGTTACTAAGAGGAAGGATTGCACTGGGGTAACTTTGTCTTTTGACCATCCAGAAAGCATAATAAGTGCTTCAATAAAGGAGACCTTATCCCCACATTTAGGTTTAAAACAACATTTTAGTAGAAAATCATAGCACATAAAACACCGCCCCCTCTACCACACAGACACGGCACTTGACAACTAGCATAAACATCAGGACATGCCACATTAAGTGCACTGTATTCGTCAGGCCTAAGACAGGTGTCAGTCAAACTAACCAGGTCAAAACTATGGTCAGTGATTAGTTCGTTCACAAGAACCGCCTTGGGGGAAAGTGATCTAACATTTAACAATCCACATTTAAGAGATGTCTTATTACAGGAAACACTTACAACAGGCTGAGATGTTTTAATATAAATTAGATTATGTAGACAAGTGCCACAACTGGCAGTGGGCAAAGATAGTTTTGTGTATGACCTCCTTGGGATGGTGGCTATGCCTCCCTCGAACTGTGACAAAAATGCATTGCTGCAAAGGCTCTAAATTAAACTGACACTTGCTACAAATACCAGTTATGTTAAACTTGGCATCAGAACTAATGCCAAACATTTTGCACTCCAAGACAGGAAGCTATCATCAGATTCCTTACCGTAAGTTTGTTTCCTTGATAGGAGGGGAAAAGGAAAACTGTGGGGTTGCAGTCACTTAAATGATAAGGATGTGGTTCTCTGTGGCTCAGGTGGTAGAGCACAGCGTTGGCAACGCTTAGGTTGTGGGTTCAATCTCCACTGGGGCCACAAAAATGTATGCATTCACTACTGTAAGTCGCTTTGG
The DNA here is from genome assembly GCA_029706075.1 of Aldrovandia affinis. Taxonomy (NCBI): domain Eukaryota; kingdom Metazoa; phylum Chordata; class Actinopteri; order Notacanthiformes; family Halosauridae; genus Aldrovandia; species Aldrovandia affinis. The sequence continues at coordinate 25,109 of JAINUG010000913.1, read as the reverse complement.
ATAAAAGCGTCTGCTAAATGGCGTATATTATTATATTATTATAAAATCCCAGCAGATCTGATAAATCGTAGGTTAGGAATACAATTATTAAAGTCTTACAGCCAAAAACAGTATTTGGTATTTTACGCGATCATAGATTGATAAAGTTATCTTTCGAAGGAGCGTAAACGAGTAGGAGCACACTGGCATTTCAAACAACTCGTATTCCTCTCTCCCATGTGTGTAATAGCTGTCTCATCTATAGCCGCATTTCCACCAAAAAGTCCACAGAACTTTTTAGTCCCAGGGACTATTTTCAAGGAACTACAAGGTTCCTTCAGTCCATTGTAGTCTGCGTTTCCACAGGGGTCTAAAGAACTGCGAAGATTAGGAAAATTAGTCCGCTGACGCATGTCATTCTTTATTTACCCTTCTCGCTTCATGAAAAGTCCGGTTTAAAATAACGACATTTCGTGACCATGTTTTTGTTGCTAGCTAACTTGTCATTGATGTCAATAAACGTAATATCAAATATTAGATGCTTCTAATTCATTTTAAGAATAAAATCTTGTCTGGCTAAGGGGGGTTGTACGCTAGCTAACGTTAGCTTTTGGCTAGCATAACAATATTTAGCCTGGCTAGCTAGTTAGCTAGCTTGATCACTCTTCCTCTCCACGGATCTAAACAAAGAAATAGCATGACATCCAGCTTCATGTTGAATTTTCCAAAACACAACTGGCTTGCTACTGCCGATTTTTTAAAATGGCAGTTGAAACACAATGCTGCGAGCATACTCGACCAATCAGAAATGTTCAGCACTGCAAGCCCCACCTCCAAAGTTCCTGTACTTCGAAAAAGTACTACCCCTTGACTAGGGACTCTTGGGGGTAAAGTAATGTCCTCGGAACTAAATTTAGACCCTGGTCCCTGTGGTGGAAATGCAGTGAGTTTCTCTAAAGGTTCCTAGTTCCTGGGGAAAGTTCCTGCGGTGGAAACGCAGCTTATGTGTGTAACACCTATTTCTCTCTCTCATGTGTGTAATGCCTGTATCTCCTTTATGTAATTAATCTCTCATGTGTGTAATGTCTCTCTCCTGTGTTTTCTCCTCAGCGATGCAGATCATCCCTGCCTCTGTGCAGCAGGCACCACCAGCCACCATTAAGGTTCTGGCCACTAAACAGAGCAAAGTACAGAGAGCACCACGCATCTCTGGGGGAGAGGACCGCAGCTCACCAGGGAATCGCACAGGTACTGAGAGACTGTATGCCTCTGTGAGAGAGAGATGGGAGAATGAGAGCATGAGAGGGAACTCTTGAAGTTATACATGTGTGCATGCATGTGTGTATATCACATTTATATGTATGGTGTATGGTATGTCCTCTTCTGCACTGATTTTGAGAATGTATGTGCTCTGTCTCGTTAAGATTCGGAATGTGCATGTTTCTCTCATCTTGACATTTTTTAAGTGCTGAACTGGCTCTAATGAGCGTGTATAGGCGCTCTGTCTGGAGAGGTGAGTGTTTGTGGTGTATTCTTGGTCCATGATTGAACTGGAGTTGTGACATGCACAGAGCGTCCTCCTAAACCACATGGTTATGCACACCCCTGTCTGTCCCATCACACAGGAAACAATGGTCAGATCCAGCTGTGGCAGTTCCTGCTGGAGCTGCTGACGGACAAGGAAGCACGAGAATGCATTTCTTGGGTGGGGGATGACGGCGAATTCAAACTGAACCAGCCTGAACTGGTGGCTCACAAGTGGGGCCAGCGCAAGAACAAGCCCACCATGAACTACGAGAAGCTCAGCCGTGCACTAAGGTCTGTTATACACAGATGCCTTTGTCTGCCACCCAGCACAGGGTATTTTCTGTCTGTCTGCCCTTTAATACGTCTTAACAAATTTGTCAGGAGAGTGTGTATGTTTAAGACGATGCTAAGATGATTAAAACTACAGGACAGGCAGAGGCAGAGTTGCTTTTTATAGCCATATAGACACATTTTCTATATTCCACACTTTCTCCAATTTAATAGAGCTAGGTATGGTGTCTACTTTGTTTCTCTTGCTCTGTTTTTTTGTGTGTGTTTTTTGTTTCAGATTTTCTCCAATTTTCTCCAAATTTAGCCAATTATACCCACTATTTTATGTCAATCCCCCCTAGAAATGTGAGTTCACTGCCGTAGCCCTGCGACCAGTAGTGACGAAGGCGACGGCACTCACCAGGCCGTTGACCATAACCCGGTACTACTACCACTCTTATGCATAGTGAACGTCCTGTCGGCTTCCCTCCCCCCTCCCTGGGGTGGACAGCCAATCACCGCCCCTGGTGGCACTCCCGGCCAGAGCCAACTCTGGCGGGACGGGGAATCAAACCCCAGTTTCCGTGGCCAGTGTCGAACGTTGTAACCACTGGACCACGCGGGAGGCCTCTTGCTCTGTTTTCTCAGTCTGTCAGTCAGTATTCCGTAATAGTATCTACCGTCTTAACCAATGTCTGTCTGTCAATGTTCTCTAACAGTGGTTGTCTGGCCCTGTCCCTGTAGATACTATTATGATGGAGACATGATCTGCAAGGTGCAGGGCAAGCGGTTTGTGTACAAGTTTGTGTGCGATCTGAAGACCCTGATTGGCTACAGTGCGAAAGAGCTCAACCACTTGGTGAATGAGTGTGAGCAGAAGAAGCTGGCCAGGATGCAGCAGCAGTCCCTCGCCAGTGTGACACTTGCCACCACCGCCCTTGAAAAGGACAGCTGGGGCAGGTCACCGGGTCAGGGTGGAGGCAGTGCAGCAACACTCTACGAACAGCCTCTCTCTCCGCACACAAACCACACTTGTCTCTGATTGACCCTCACGAGGTCCCATGTGACGTGTCTGGGCATACAAATGCGTGTTGTGTGCAGAGAGGAAACTGAAAGCCCTTAATGAGGGAGGGATCTTTTGGGAGGGTGCAGGTGTGTGTGCGCATGTGTGTATGTGATAGAAATTAGTGCCGATGTGTGCATGTGGTATGCGCGTTTGTACATGTGAGGAGCACACTGTCATCATGTCAGTGGAACTGAATCCCTTTCCTCTAAGCAGAGAAAAAGTCAGGAGGCTATAAGGTGTGACAATGGTACTGGGGAAGCTCCTCTGGGTCTCAGTGCCCCAGTGTACTTCATCCGCTGACTCATGGGGCTCACATTGTGGTTTTGTGGTGCGTGTATGATAATGGACACCTTTATCTGCAGGTGTCCAGCCTGAATGTGACTACTTTGTTCCGAATGAAAGGAATCAGTTGCAGCATTTCCATTGTATATAATCCATGTCTTTGATAACCACAAGGGCAATGTATCCTCAGTTTAAGTCCTTTTGGAGATTTCCCAGAGTGTGAACCTTTCTTGTTCACCAGGGGAAAATAAAGAGGCATCTTTTCTTATCCGTGTGTGACAGCCTGAAGCAACTTGTCTTCCTGCACAGCATTCACTCCACACTTTTCCTTGGACCAGAATTTACTCTGGCTTGTTTCACACAACATTCATACATCCCCTGACTGCAGGCTGATGAGGTCCAATCAAAAAGCAGAATCAAGTTGTTTGACCATAGGTCCAGTTCATTATTTTAAAAAATAGGTAATAGAAGTGAGAATGATCTAATATTATCCCTAAACATGGCACGCCACTGTCAACCTCACAGAAATGAGAACAATAGTATTGTACAATAGTGCTAGTCCCACAAGACTGCCAAAAGGTGAAGAGAATTCCATGTTTGACTCAGTCTTCCTAAACAGTCTTTCATGTACTTAGCCAACTTTGTAGTCCTAATTTCAACAATGCAGGCAGCAAAATGAATAATTTAAAAAAATGCAACTGTAGTATTGAATTCTGAGATAAGGTAATCCATTCAACCCACTAGTGTGTTCAGTAGAGCACATTTAAACGTGATCAAATGCACTTAGCGAAGATCTTGAATGCATCTACTGTAAGTTAAAATGAATTACGGCAGCTGCGATAAATGTTTTGTATAGTTGAATGTAACACTCGGTAATTGCACATTTACTTAATCTGGCTAATTGATTGCTAAAGGAAAGAGTCAAATTGCTTTGGCAAAACTTCCTAAAAACAATAATTGATAACTTCATAACTGCAGGCATCACAATGAATGTATTGGTGAAACCTAGGCAGAATTGATCACAAGCACAGTTCCTGGCTAAGTTGATGGAGCCAAGGAAAACAGGGCTGGGATTTGGGCCAGGCAAACTCAAAATCAGAATACAATTATTTGGGAAGGATTTGTATGTTGATACTGCCCTTGCATTCAACTAACCAATTACAGGCTACCAACCAAGAGTGTAAGCATGAGGATGGTAGAATATACCCAGGGCATTTCTGCATAAACTGGCACTGGTTAGCAGGGGCGTAGCACACAATTCTGGGCCCTATACATATGCAGTCTTGTGGGCCCCCTTCCCCTCTTGATCCATGACTCTCTTTTTATTGAATCAACAACTCAATTAAATGAATCTGAATCTGTAGTGGTTATTAGGGTAATCGCTAATGAACTGCTTATACCACATTTAAACAAATAATTAGTAAGATTCTCTGGCCATAGTCCTGGGTCCTCTGGCAAATACCCTTCTGCATTCCCCTCACTTTTTTCCACTTCCTCTCTTCTCATCCTTCTCACTACCCTCAGAGCAACCTTCATTTTCCTTGCTCTCTTCACCTCCATCATCCTCTTCACTAGTCCTACTGCTACTCTGCCTTTTCTGCCTGCTCACTTTCTGCCTCGATCACATCTTCTTCCTGCTCACTCTCTGCTACAAGGACAGGCCCTCTTAACCTGCTTATAATATACAATGAAACAGGCTACAGGCTAGATTCTGCTTAATTTACCAGCTAGCTAGCTAACTATCATAATGTAGCTAGCTACATTAGCTTGTCTTGTTATAGAACTGGATCAAATGAGTCTTCAAAAACAAAGTTTCAATGCATTTCACCATCACCAGTAGTATGTTTGCTCACATTTGCGACTGCTTTCAGCCAGTAGCGAGAGTGAAACAAATGATATTAATCGCGATTTTAAAAAAATGAACGCGTTATCCATTTGAAATTAATCGCATGCCTTAACGTGTTAACGTTGACGGCCCTAGTTCAATCGAAACAACGTACCGATATTAGCTTAAAACACTCTTAAACAGTCTTAGCAAGTTGCTTACCTTTCTTTTGAAATAAATTAGTGAGCAGTTGTTTTCCCTCAGTTTGCTTTTTTTCTCTTTTTTTCTTTTTGATACCCGACTTAACTTTCTTCTGGAAAGACATGATTGATTCAAACTTGCGGGCTCCAGCATCAGCACCAGTCAGCGTGATTAGCCGTGTTTGGCGACGAATCTTAGTGTAAGTATGATACAAAAATGTGAGATGTTATTAATCGTATCCCACCAGATAGAGCATGACAATACCTTTAATTTGATACCTTATTCACTCTCATATCTTAAGTTTTAAGGAAGTTATGGTAATTTTACACTCGGAAATGTGCATATTGACCCTATTGTTTTTCAATGATCTTGAAACAAAAGCTGTGATTCAATAACATAAATGCCCATAACTTTCTTAAAAAATAAAGATAATTGCATGAAATTTTCAAAGCAGATTGAAGCATTCTAAAAAAAGATATGATATATCAATTTAAATTATCTGAAATTACATTACATAATTAATCACATAATTACATGTTGCGCACACGCCGCGACACGGCAAAAACCACGGCAGGTATTGAGCATTTGGGCAAAGATATCTCACATTCCGGGTCAAAAATATCGCATTTCCCATCGACAGATTTCAATTAAATTTCACCAGCAACAAGATAAAATGTTAAATTAACGTTCTGGATAGCTTTTATTTAGTCCTGAACTTGCAATATATCATTTTGAAAGCACTAAACACGAGTCTGACACTGGAGTGTAGCGTATGACCAAACTGAGCAATGTTTAATCAAATTTCGGAAACAAGATGGAGGATCGAGTTTTAAACTACGTTATATCGCAGACATATGGTGAAAAAAAACCCTGACAGCCCTTGTAAAGCCTGTATTTTTGGGGTACAGCCATAGTCACTCGTAATCGCTCACACAGGGACACAGGTACATCTAGACTGCCGCTGCGCACAGGAATTGTAAGATACCTACTTAGTGCAGGGGGGCGGACTAAACCATTTGCGCTTTTTGAGAGGGGAGGGGGCCCAGAGAGCCTCCAATATTTTTATGGATACAAAGTTCAGTCTCTCAACCTATTTATTCAGCCTAATGACACTAGGCTAATTACTTAGAAATTTAAAATTGCAGACACATTTTTTTTTCATTCCAGGCTTTTCAAGGACCCTCCCCCACTTGGGGCCCTAGGTAGTCAGTTACCCTTTTCCCCCTGCCTCGACACCCCTGCTCACTGCCCTGTGGATGATAATCGACAGCAAAATAAGTGCTCTCACTCATATCTTTCAACTCTATGAATTTTCTTCATTTTTCCAGGGTAATGGTGTAATAATGAATCTGTATTGTACAGCAGTGGTCCCCAACTTTGGTCCTGGGGACCCACTGTGTATACTGTTTTTTGTTACAGTCTCTTTATCAGTTCATGTGTTTGAAAACGTGTGCAAGTTCTACCATTATTTGTTCTTTAAACTTATTTGAACACAATGCAGGTTTAGCTCATTTCCGTTTGCTCTGTCATTGAACTCTTAATTTTCCACAAACGGTTTAGTTTCAGTGGCCAGGTGTCCGCACTTTCAACAATTAGGACCCCACTGATTTCACCTCCCAGTCTATAATTTAATAATCTTTTAAGAAAAGGTAACCTCTTTCTAAAAGGATCATGTTTTATATTGCACATTACAGAAAATGAGAGCATTAGTTTATCTGATGGATTTAACAGCTCATTATAATTCAGTGTTTCCCATTATGGTTGGAACAAAACCCAGCACACACTGTGGGTCCCCAGGACCGAGGTTAAGAACCACTGTTGTACAGGTAGTGTTAACCTCTTCCTGTCAGCCCCCTAGCGTTATTCCACCAACGCCATGAGAACTGGCATAATTCACAATTCATAAATATTCATTGTAATTATTTAGCTTTATAGTTTGCCAAAGGCAAATTACGGTACTATGGTAACAGAATTCTGACAGCATTCTACGGCTTATACTCACTAAGATAACTAAAATTACCAAGGTAATATCTCTCAATATATGTAGCTGGCCACCTACTTTACTGTCTGAATTTGACAAACGAACTGCACTTCCAGAATTTATAGTCCTAGGCTATGCTACCTACGCTAAAGTTTGCTTCAAACTCCAGTAACTTTAGTTTATAAAATTTGCTAGCTGCTAAGTTAGCTAGCAAATTAACTTTAGCTAAACATATTGCTAGCACAAACTAAGAACTAACGTTAATGTTGCTGTGTAAATTTGACAAACCAGCTCTACTGACTACTATTTCTTGTCCTAAGTATTGTGTGTTAGTGGTGTTAACACTGCTGTGTCATTAGATCTAAAGGGGCAAGCGCTGTGTTGAGTACATTGATGCACGGAGAGAAATGCACCCCAACTGGATGAGGTTAGTATTCGCACCTAGAGAAAGCACTGAATGTTGTATTATTTTGTCTTTCCATCTCTCTCTTTCTTCTATCATTCTCCCTCTCCATTTACACTGACTGTTCATCTTTGGTGTGACGTAAGGCCTGGCTACCCCATCCAATCCCCACGGGACGTGAATTATTATTATTCAGGGTTGTCTCTGACATTTTTTAGGGGCAAGGTGCTGGCAGACACCGCGTGGGGGGACGGAGGGTCAACCTTCCAAGAAAACTGTGTTATTTAACTTAAACTTTAAAAGAAAAGTGCAAATGCAATATTATCTCAGGGATTCCCAGGGATTTATTTTCCTCACAGAGCCTTCCAGACCAAAGCTGACTCCCAAAATGCGAGCTAACACAATTCTATGTAAACTGATGGGAAGGTTAGCGCAAACTCACTCTCTTTCAAGCTAACATGAGCTAGCCTTAATGTTACTGAATACTGTCACTCTCTCCCTGTCAGGCAGCACCACTGTCAAACATCACTCTGAAGCTAGCTGCTATAGAGATAAAACAATCTGATAAAGTATCACTTGCTAGCTAGCTCTGTTCGCGGAATGAAGGAATAAACTTGTCACAGGACCATTTCACTTGTCACTGGCCAATGTGTATAACCTAAATCGAGACAGATGAGAGCAGGGATGTTGTGAGACTTGAGGGGAGATAAGAAACGATGCAGGGCACGCGCTCAGAGCATGGCAAGCGAGGCTAGTGGCTGAGATAAATTAGCCTACCGCTAACTCTGACCATCTGGCACCTGACAGGTTGGGAATCACTGAGATGGATGACAAGTTGTATGAGATCCTGAGCTATGATAGTCTGTATCTAAATATATTTAGTTTGCCACCACTCCTACTCTTCTATCCTGGGCCTCTTCAGGTTTAGACGCTGACATTTTTTACCACGGGCCACACGGGCCAGCAGGTCATTGAATTTGGTGGCCTAAATGTGCAGTATTTAAAAACAATAATAAAATTAGCATTTTACGTTAACCCTGCCTTGACTATATGATTAAATGTCAAATGTATGTGTTTCACAAGAACATAAACATTAGTACAATGTTTTGAAAGACAAATAATTTATTTATAGAATGACGAATGAATTGAGCAATACATACTCAATTTCAAATATTGATAAACATTCAAAATGATTTAATCAAAAGTGCCCATAAGTCCTAAAAGTGAGTTGAACATGTTTTGCTTGCTTGTAAAATAAATTTCTTGGGTGCATCATTTTGCTTGGAGGGATAACCCCTCCTTGCTGTAGTTTAAAAAAATGGCTGCATGGTATTGTTCTGGGCAAATTAAGCAGGAAAATAAGATTTTTTTCTCTTGTATTTTATTACTCCGACTCTGTAGCCCCTCAAGGGCTCTGGATGAACGCGTGACTTTTATCTGTGTATTAAAAATAATGTGTTCTACACTCAAACCGGACTCCTATCAGGGAGAGACTGACCTGCAGTTCTTGATTGATTACGTGCAGCTCAATTTGTGTAATGCGTTTCTCCCAGGTTTGGTATCCCCTGGACAGGGCACTGAATTGTGCTTCTGCACTAATTGTGCATTGCTAATTCCCTACCCCCATTTTAGTTAATTGACTATCATCGATGTTGTTTGGCTATTGAACTTGATTGTGTTGAATGTGCAGTCACATGTATTCTTGTCCTGTCCCGGATGCTGATTGGTCAACCAGACTTCCGGGCAGTAATTAATTGCACTAACATTGTTCTACTAACATTAACATCCCAGATATGAAAGATTGTTTGCTGTCAATCATATTAAAAATCTTACTCAGCTGCCTCTGTTCAGTGTCCAGATCCTCAAAGTGGGCTCTGCTTTGCATCATGCCTAACAGCACCTCCAAGCCGTGCCCATGATCCTGATATAACACAGGTTCTCGCTCCTTATCACTTCATTACAAACTACACCCTGATCAAGGCAAATTGTGTTTGTAGACACTTTTCAACAAAGGCTCTTTTTTTCTGAAAAGGAGTTCTCTCTGTCTCTGTCATTCTCTTTCTGTCTCTCTGTCTCTCTCTCTCAGATATGTGAACTGTGCGCGTAATGAAGAGGAGCAGAATCTTGTGGCGTTCCAGTACAGAGGCTCCATTCTGTATCGCTGCTTTAAGCCCATTCTCCCAGGCTGCGAGCTGCTGGCAGCATGCCCTTTTCAAAGGTTAATTACTCTGCCCGTTCCTGCCATCCTCAAACTGCCAAGTGCTGTCAGAAGGACAGTTTTTTAGTTCAGTCACCAATTCTTTGTTCTATTTTGTGAAGTAGCATCCTGTCTTTTTGTAAATTGTCTGAATTTACAGGACAAAGCCTCTGGCATCTATATTGCTTCAGTAATAATAATATATGCCATTTAGCAGACGCTTTTATCCAAAGCGACTTACAGTAATGAATGCATACATTTTTCAGCATATGTCTCACCCATAACCTAAGCGCTGTCAGCACCATGCTCTACCTACTGAGCCACACATCCACTGAGAAGAATCAGACTGAATAGAACTTCACCCTGTTTACCGCCTGCTTTCATATTCATAATTACTGTGCATTGAAATGTGTAGGACTTGGTGCATGGGAAGTACTCAATTTTTAATGATTACAGTAATAATTTCAATGTGTTTGTTTGAAGTTTGTTCATGTTGAGCTGGAAAAATCTAAGATGCTCAAAACAAAACAAATGTCAAAACAGACTGGATCTGTTTTCTCTGTCCTGATCTCTGTCTCTCTCTCTCTCTCTCTCTCTCTCTCTCTCTCTCTGACATCATTCTCTCTTTCCTCCACCAGGGGGCGTGAGTGTGTCATCTCAGTTATACTACTGTACTCAGTGTCCACTTTCCTACACAGCAGAGATTTACCTGCACAAGCACATCAAGAGATCTCACCCTGACGAATATGTGAGACTGCTCAGAGCTGGATCAGTCACTTCACAGACACTCCAGCCTTCCAGCAGCTGCCCTCATATTCTCCCCAATACAGTGCAGTTCCCCCAGCGTGGGAAGAGTTTCAGTACAGATGGACATCTTAAACTACACCAGGGAACTCACACAGGGGAGAGGCCGTACCACTGTGCCCAGTGTGGGAAGAGTTTCAGAAGAGACTCAAGTAACCTAAAGAGACACCAGCGAACTCACACAGGGGAGAGACTGAATCAAGCACGTTGATGAAAAAAGTGTTCTTGCTGTTAATGATGCAGTTATTTGTTCTTGTTTGTTTATCTGTTCTGTGTTTTGTAAATGATCTTACTTTTAGAATGTGTTTACATAACTGCAATTTTTACTCTACATTTTACTCTGTATATGTCTTCTGTCTGTTCCCATTTTACTCTGTATATGTTGTTGTTGTAATCAGATGGCTTCCCTGAATTAATAAAGGTTAAATAAAATAAATGTAAAAATAAAGCACGTTTGTCCTTGAATATGGGTCGTGTGTGTTTTTGTGTGTTTGCATGTGTGTACATGTTAAAGGCATCCAAAGATATATGTTGTATATCAGTTTGTATATGTTCTACTGTCTTAATTTCTGTGTTTTAATGTTGGGTTTTTTAGTTTTTCATTTTAAATTGAAATAAACTTCCATGATCTATTCCAGTGTATTAAATGTAATAGTTTAATGTAAATAAAATTGGCTTTTGCTTTCCCCCATGATGGCTGTATTCTCCAGGGAATACGTGAAGACGAGGCAGCATGTGAGTGTTAGTGATGTGTAGGCTAGTGTTCTTACAGCTGTTTATTTTTATAACAGAATAAATTCAGTTTATTTGTATAGCGCCTTTAATAAGTATATTGTCACAAAGCAGCTATAGAGAGTATGGAGCCTTAAACCCATCAAAGAGCTCACCAAGGGCAACAGTGGCAAGGACAAACTACCTGAAGGGCACAGGAAGGGAGAAACCTTAAGAGGAAGCACTCTGGGGGGGAGCCAACCCTCTTCTGGCTGGCACCAAAAAGATGGAGGGAATAAACGAGTCAAGAGCACATAAAAATAAGCATCAGATGATAACTACAGTTCGTGGGAGCAGCACTACAACAATATATTTTTTTTAATGGGAGATTTGCACTGGAGTCATTCAATTTAAGATCATTAATAGAGTATACCAAACCTCATCAAGGCTTTACAGGGCAAAGTTAAAGGACAACCCAGATTGCTGGAAATGTCCTGCAGAGGGGGCTCTGGTGCATGTGCTGTGGAGCTGCCCTAAAGCCCAACACCTCTGGTTTTGGTGCATGGGAGTGTGAAGGGGTTCATAGGGTTTGAGGTTTCTTTTTGCCCTAGGGGTTTGGTGTTGGGGGACCCTTCCTTCAGACTCAGACTGGGTTCACACTGCAGTGATGCTGGGTAGGAGACTGTTCAGCAATGGAAGTCAGCGTATGCTCCATAATATAATATATGCCATTAGGCAGACACTTTTATTCAAAGCAACTTACAGTAGTGACTGCATACATTTTTCAGTATATGTGGTCCCAGTGGGAATTGAAGCCACAACCTAAATGTTGCCAACACCATGCTCTACCTACTGCTGCAACTTGTGTTCCTTTTGAAATATTATTTAATAAAACTCAGTAGGATACATGTTACCAGGACATTTTAAATAAACGTATTACTGAATCGCTGATGAATTCAAAGAAGCTGCTTTATTTTTAATATAGCCTAGTAAAAAACAAGAATTTTAATAACATCGAAATATAATATGGCCTGAAAGCATGCTTACTATAACAATGACAACATCACGTGTGTCGTGGCGGCTGCTACACGGCTGCACGGCAGCGGGTGAAGACGCGAGCGCACCATTTTCGAAAATCTAACCACACACCCGTCGTAACTGGCGTCGTAAATGTAGTAAGTGCTAGATGTTGCTACTGAGTTTAGTTTGGACAATGTGTCTGGTTTCAACGATCAGAGTTGCCTTCAAACAAGCACTCCAAAGTGGGAGAGTCTACCGCCAGCAATGGCGTCCCTACGACCCAACCCCAGAACACCGGTTGAACAGGGAGACTCGAGAGGACTTCTCTGACTGGGCGCAGCCCCTGAACAAGCAGCAGTGGTCGGACTTCCAAGTCCAGGAGAGAGCTTTTCGAGCTCTTTGGCAGGTCGGAACCGCCATGATGAGACCTACGTTTCATCAGGACCCGAGAAGCTGGATCCGTCTCATAACCCTCTTGAAACGGAATATTCTTCAGGAACGGTGTATTTACAACTGAGAACCACGGTGGACACCAGCTTGGCTTCCCCCTTCTGAAATATGTCGCTCGGGTTCTGAAAAAGTTCCCGGTAAAAGAACCGCTTCCTGACGCAATAACATCGGCGCTGTTAATTACCTGGATTGAATCGCAACTGCGGTTCCTCCGAGAGACAGTGCAGCCGTCATTAACATCAACGGGAGGCGACCAACGGAGGAGGAAGGTGAGCCGAAACAAACTTTCTTATCTCTGGCAGTGTAGGCGATCCAAGGCCATTCAGATTATTTTGAACAACAGTGAATATCCCGCTCCCCCCCCGTGTCCCAGTAATTGCGAACAAGTGCAGTTACACTACCGGCGGAAGTGTCAGGGAGAAACGCGCATTGGCGACCCCCTCCCACCACCACCATGGCACGGCTGTACCCAATACGGAGCCAGCCCGTCTCCCGGACACCGCCCACTTTACGCAGGCCGAGGTAGAGACCGTGCTGTGCGATCTACCCAACAATAAATCCAGTGGCATGGACAATGTTTCATACGAGTCTCTCAAAGCCACGCAGCCTGGTGTATTAACATCCATCTTTAATGCCTGCCTGGAGAATAAACGAGTTCCTGATTCGTGGAAGGGAGCTCTCGTCCACAGAATCCCCAAGAAGGACAATATCCCGGACAACCCATCAACCTGGAGACATTTCACTCCTTCCTACCATCTATAAGGTGTTCATGAAATGTATCCTTGGCCGAATTCAGCCATGGCTGGGGGATGAAAACATCTTATCCCCAAAGCAAAAGGCGTATATCAGTAGGCAGGGTATGAATGAACATGTGTTTTGTCTCAAGACAGGGATCGATGATTTTAAGCATGAGTCAAGTAAATTCTATACTGTGTTTCTTGATTTTCGTGATGCATTTGGCACTTTAGCACATAATGTCATGTTAAGAGCCCTGGAGGAAATCCATCTACCTCAGGTTTTCTATGACATTGTTAAAGATGTCTACTCTGGTTCATTCATACAGATAATCTGTGGTAAACAGCTCACAGACCCAATCCCTCTCAAGTTGGCATTAAGACAGGCTGCCCATGGAGTGCAGTTAATTTTGTGCTCGCCATAGATCAGTGGTTAAAGTGGCTTTGTAGCTGTGCTCCCACTAATATCATTTCCCCTAACCCCGTCCAGGGGTATGCAGATGATGTAGTAATAGCCTCCAGGCAGGAGGAAGTTATAAACACCATGCTCTCCAGAACAGACTCATTTTTGGATTGGTCTGGATTAGAGGTAAAAGATTCCAAATGTGCTGTGTTTTATGAGCGGCGGAGTGGGGGAAACCGCTGGTACCATGCAAAGTCTGATGTCATACCTGCATTTACTATCAATAATAAGCCACTTCGTGTCTACTCATTGCATGAAACATATACATATTTGGGTCACAAGTTCAATGTGGCAGGAGAGTGGAAAGATCAAGTTGCCTATATCATTTCTGAGTACACCACCAGGCTTAGTTTGATAGACGCATCACCCCTGCCACTCATCATGAAACTAGAAGCAGTCAGACAAATTGTCCTAGCCAAGGTTCAGCATCTGTTTTCAAATGTACACATTCCACGTAAGTTTCTACGTGAAATGAATGATAAGACCGTGCATCTGATTAGAAAATGGACTGGACTGAACACTCATACCACACGGGACATCATATTTCACAGCAAACAGGAGGGGCGGACTGGGAGTTCCTAACTTTGAGTGGACTTATTTTGCCACCAAACTCGCCATCTTCTAAACATGCTGAACAGTGATGACCAGTGTGTGAGGGAGATGGCTAGAGCCTCACTGTTTCTGGATCTACGGAGACGCAAGGTCCCCTGGCGCGTCCATCAGATCCTAGCTTCCTAGGATTCAAGAGGAAGAACACTGGAAAGCTGGACACTCGCTCCCCAGGATTTGGGGTCTGGTCTGACTGGCCTGACCTCAACGACCTCTGTGGCTGGAACAACGTGGCCCTGGAGTGGGTGGGGTCAGATTCAGAGGCAGTGACTGTCTCTGAAGAGACCATCTCTGACCCCAGCATCACTGTGAGAGCGACCATTAACATCTGTGGGACAGAACATCACCTCTCACTAGTCAATACCAGAGGTCACCTCATGATGGCGCAACAACAAAGACAACGACAGCATTGGATCGAGCTGAAGCTTCAAGGGAAGCTGGCACGTCTACCTGCCGCGGATCACTCTGTCTCTCATGCAGTGTTTAAAAGTGTAACTCTCGAGGAGAGTATTATTATTTTCACTTTAAAAGCTAGACTGCAGGTTTTACCAACAAAGCTTAACCTTTCCATCTGGCTTCCTGACAGTCATAGCCCACACTGTTTACATCACGGTCATGAGCAGATAACTGAAACCATGTCCCACATCTTAAATGGTTGCCATGCTTATAAAGGGCTCTACATTTGTAGGCATCATAGAATTGTGGATCTGATTTCAGAGGGTGTTATTTCCACATTCAGGCCTGCTGCAAAGCTGTACAAGCACTCCACTGTAAAGCCGAGCATGTTCAGTCTGTGTAGTGACGATTCAGAAGTGTTCTCCAATATCTCAGCTAACACCCCCGATGCTGTAATTGTCAATGAAAATCACAGAGAGGTGCTCATTCTAGAAGTTGGCTGTACCTTTGACCATAGCCTAGAAGAAGCCTTTTCAACTAAGATCTTGAAATACCAACAGCTGGAGCAGGCCATTTTACAACTGGGTTACAAATGTAAACTTTTAGTTTTCATCTTTGGCAGCCTGGGTCATGTTCATAAGCTTGTTGTCAGAGGCCTTCAAATGGCGGTCTATCTAAGAGAAGGGCCAAACAGTTAGCAAAGTATTGCTCAGTATCTGCTATCATTGGTAGCCGCTCAATTTGGAGAAGGCGCTGCTATTTGTACCCATGAGCTAGATAATGTCTGTTTTACAGTATTGATACTGTATCTGTCGACCCACAAATGTTCATTTGGGGTGAATATGTATAGGCATAACTGGTCGCCAACTCTGCACATAATGTAACTCACTGACTCTTAACGGCAAAAAGCACTGTCACTGTTTATGTTCATGAGATATTGTAACTTTATGTGGACATAAATAAAGCATTTAAAATGTGTGTGTGTGTGTGTGTGTGTGTGTGTGTGTGTGTGTGTGTGTGTGTGTTTGCATTCACGTGTATTTGTGTTTGTTTCAGCGCACGCGTGTTCGCGTACATATTCACATTCCCCATTGTGCACACACTGTACATTGATTTTAGCATAACCGACTATTCTAGTCACAAGTCTGTTTCAAGTAAATACTAATTTAATGTAATTTGTTTTATTCTTCTTTCTTTTGTTACTTAAGATAACTCAACAATTTCCCCTTGTTGAACACACACTGTCCTTGGATTTCAAGAAATGCTCTTTCTAACATGACGTGCTCTGCCGCCCTCTTGTGGGTATGGGGATAAATGCATCTGATAAATGGGATCTGAACATCTGAACTGCTGCTGGAATTTCACACCGCTCAGTACAGGTATTACATGACATTACATTATAGGCATTTAGCAGACGCTCTTATCCAGAGCGATTTACAGTTTACATTTCTTTACAATACATTTATACAGCTGGATATTAACTGAAGCAATTCAGGTTAAGTACCTTTAGCTCAAGGGTACAACGGCAGTGTCCCACCTGGGGATTGAACCTGCAACCTTAACGTTACAAGCGCAGTTCCCTAACCATTATACCACACTGCCTGCCAATCTCACTGAATTCTTCACTTAACGACCAAGGTCCGTTCCTACGACTAGGTCGTTAAGCGAATTGGTCGATAAGCGAGGAGCCGCCCCTTACCGATATTTCAAGCATACTGAACTGTTAGTGGGTTTGTGTCAACCGTCTTTAGATATTGTTTTAATGTCACCTTTGCACCATTTATAACATTTTTAGTATATTTTTAAATGTGTATACAGTAGTGTAGGCTACTGTATACTGTAATAAACAGAATAGAGGAAATCAGCTCTAATATAGGCTACTACATTACTTAGGTTTGCATACTGTAAATACAGGTAATCGTTTTTATTTATTCTGAATAAAGAAAAGGTCTAAAGGAAACTCCAACTTGATAACTTTGTTTTAATTTGCATAACTCTTACATATTACAGAACATAAAAAAACAATCAGCGAAAATGTATAGATGAAATATGTAGACTTGGAGATTGCGAACGCTAGTGTAGTGAATACTGACCGGCTGCGGGAACGAGACTGAGAAAGGGTGATGCGAGATGAGATGCTTGACGCTGAGACGCCGCGCTGCCGTTTCCACGACCAAAGTTCTCGTACAGCATACACTACCGACTGGTCGGAGAGCTGGTCGTAAGTCCGCGCGGTTGTTAAACAGATAGGTCGTTAAGTGAGGAGTACCTGTACAGAATTACACGAGAAAGACCATTTAAAAAGGGCAAACAGGATTCACACAGTTCAGACTTCAGAAAGCAGTTAACGCCCAGTGTGATAAAACAGGTGCAGGTTACAACAAATGTGAAGACAAACAAAAGAAACAAAGTCGTGAAGCTTTGCTTTAATATAGAACATAAACTTAGCTTATTTTTTATGATGACTGTCCAAAATATGAGCATTCCACATTCTCCATTATGTGACTCTAGAAATGTCACATAATGTCTATGCTTGACTCCAGCCAGACAGCAGTGATGACATAGTGAGCTTGCCTCATTTGAGACTCCGAAATAGTGCGATGTATCTTTCATTGGTTTTATATATTTTCTAAACAGTTTTAAAATCTTTTCCTTCTTAAATTAATGTTTTTTCACAACAAAAGGGAGAAAAACCACAAAAGGACATCCATATACACAAAAGATCTATTTTACAAGGACAGGGGAACAAAATAACATATTCAAACAAAACATTACATGTAGTCATTAGACAGATGCATATAGGTTATTTAAACTAAGAGGGGGGGAAAAAAAACATTTTGCTGCTTGACGGTGTTCACCATCCTCCACTGGCGCTGGAGCTCCGGGGTCCTACATCCCTCTGGTGAGCCGAACAGGACCCTCTCAGCCATCAGGGAGGATCTCAGCAAGGGCCTGTTAGGGGAGACAGAGGACACAACAAGGCCCCAGACCTGTCTGCCCACAGAGCACTCCTAGAGCAGATGGTATTCATGTTCTGAGTCAGTGCATCTCAGGGAAGTTCTCTGTCAGGGCTAAGTGACATCTAAACATGAATGGCCTGGTGGGGAGACAACCGTGAGCAGACATCCAGGTACATCCATCCTTTTGTTTATTTGTTAATACTTTATTATTAGCTTTTTTTCATATTACCTGCAGGCTCAGGGTCGGGTTGCCCCTCGGGAGCATCATGGTCTCTCCTGGGACATGATATTTTTATATGACCAGGAGGGCAGCCTGACCTGAAGGTTAGTGCAAGAGATCAGTGTAGTAACTCTGCAATAGACATCATTGTTGACAGTTGTACACCATACCTGTAACACAGGTTAAGAAAAGTGTGTATTTTTAATCTAGTTCTTTTAAATGTATTAATTAAAACATGTAGACAATGGCGAAGGCAGTTAATTAGTGTACAGAATTAGTGGTAGTTGAGTCTGAAGAGGTGGGTTTTTAGCCTCTTGTGGAAGACGGCCATTGATTCCGTGGTTCTGACCAAATGCAGAAGTTCATTCCACCACCGTGGGGTCAGGACAGAGAAGAGGCGAGACCATGAGGAGCGGCTGCCTGGGGCCCAGAGGGATGGAGGGAGCGGTTCCCCTAGTGGCCTGATATGCCAGCACCAGTGATTTGAATTTAATACATGCTGCAATGGGGAGCCAGTGCAGAGAGATGAGTAGTGGAGTGACATGTGAACTTAGGTTGGTTGAAAACTACATGTGGGGCAGCATTCTGGACTAGTTGCAGTGGCTTGATGGCACAGGCCAGTAAGCCTGCCAGCAAGGAATTTCAGTAGACCAAACATGGTATTACCAAAGCCTAGACTAGGAGTTGTGTGGCCTCTTGGGTGAGGAACGGACAAATTCTCCAGATGTTGTGGAGGGAGAATCTGCAGGACTGGGTGACCGATGCAAACTATTTAAATAGTTAAATATTTCAATTTTAAAAAATATAAAAATGAAAATGTAATTACCACACTACAGCACACCTCGCTTGCTTGCTTGCTATCTAACAATGTACCAAGCAGTTTATTTTGACAGAGCTAATATTTTGGCTATGTCTCTGATTGATTTATTCAGATTTTTCAGCCTCGTGGTGGCCTGCTTTACTGGCATTGACCATTGTTTGGTCCTCATGCAACAAACTGCAAATGCAAATGTCACACCTAGAATCAATCTAGACCTTTTGTTAGCCCTCTTGTGCATTAAGTAATGATGAAACGAAAAAAACCTGCCCAAGAAACATCGAGCAGCCAATCGTCCAATCACTTTTGGACGATTGGCTGCAATTCCTACACGGTTCAACCGATATGGATGTAAATACCCTCAAATTCAAGGTGACAGTCTGCACTTCAACCTCATTTACATTTACACTTACACTTACGGACTGCACTGTAGTTGTGGAGCTGAGTTTTTAAGGGATTGCTTTGGGGAAGGGCTTAAACAAATTAGCAGGAAGGTGGTTTTTATTTTGTTTGGTAGTTTTGTTGACTAATATTGGCTTGTGGGAGGCAGGGGGGTCTCTCATAAAGTCAAACAATGTATGGAGTGTGTGAAGGGTGGAGAAAGTAGGGGAGGCAGTCCAAGAGGGCAGCCTCCACCACCGGAACGCAGGCCCGCCAGCTGAAGAGCTCAGCGTAGTAGGCCTCTGCCACTGCCAACATCGCCAGCCCCTCGCCGGCCGGTTCCATCGGGACAGTTCCATTCCTCTTTAGACTCACAAAGGCAGATGCGCCCTGCCGCGCCCTGGCGGCCTGAAAGAAATACGCAGAGGGTTTTTCACCCTCCTCCAGTTCTCTCAGCCGGGCCTTCGCCCTCACCTCCAAGAGCCCCCGGAGCCTTGTAGAGGGGAGGGGACGAGGGGAGGCAAACGCACGTCACGCCACTTAGTCCCCTTCCCACGAGAATGTAGTCCAAACGGCTCGCTGCCCCCCTGGAGTTACGCCAAGTATAACCAGCGTCCCCCGGGTGCACCGTCCAGAACACATCTATCAATGCGAAGTCGCCTATTAGACTTCTCAGGGCTCTGGCAGAGTGGTCGGTAGTTCCCTCCCCCACCCCACCTGCCCCCCTATCTAAACAAATATTGAAATACAGTTTAAATGCTCAATATAGCATAGTAGCGTATACATAGACATAGATTACGTACTCTTGTATTATTTAATGATTTCAGAGAGATCTCATGATGCATCATAATGTACATATTTAAAAGAATCTGCCAATCATGCCAGTTCATATTGTTGTGGCTTTCACGCGTCATTACAGTAAACTACGGCAAGAGAGGAGGCACATACCAAACGCAATGTGTAGCGAGGCACTCCTCACAAGAGATGCTCACTCACCAACTCTACAGTAATTACAAGACATAATCTTTCTGACCGACACTGTCAAACACACACTGTGTACTAAAACAGTTATTTACAGTTTTGTCTAGATGACGATACTTCTCCGTATTGTATTGCATCGGGATGTAGGTTGTTAGCCAATTTTGCGGTTGCTACATTTAGCTATTCATAGTCTGGGGCATTTTTCACTACAAGGAAAAAAGGTTAAACTTTTTTCACAACACGAATCATTCTCGTATGCTATCGCGTTATAACCTCACTGTCAGGAATGGTGTCGGAAAACCAGGCGCGGACCCAGAAATGCAATAATGTATTTTATTGCATAAACAGGCAATGGTCACACAGGAGCAATCAGGGATCCAAAGAGTGGTCGGGGACAGGCAAAGTTTGTTCCAGGCTTCAATTGTGTCAGAGGCAGGCAAGACGTAGTCAATGGGCAGGCGGAGGTCGATAACGGGAAATCAGTCCAGGGAACACAGAGAGGAGCGGGACTGGAACCACAAGGAGCACGAACAGGGGGGTTGGGGACGAGACTGGGACACAGACGAATACGGGAGCACGAACAAAAACACGATGAAACAAAACACGGGTAAACAGAGAAACCACTGGAGAGTTGTGTAGGCATAAGCAAAGCACAAGAAAATCTGGCAACGAACATGGGAAAACGCACAGCTTATATACATTTAGACATAACGAGAAACAATCAGGAATTAATACGAATGTAGCTGCCACCGGAGACTGCAATCAGACACACGAGGAACAGGTGAAAACAATAATACAATGACGAGACAATCTGGTAACGAACATGGGAAAACACACAGGTAAATACATCAGACATAACAAGAAACAATCAGGAATTAACACGAATGCAGCTAACTGCAATCAGACACATGAGGAACAGATGAAAACGATAATATAATGACAAGACTGGAAACAGGTAAGTGAAAGTGAAAACACGGACCGGACAACCAGGAAAACATTTACATTTTACATTTTAAGCATTTAGCAGACGCTCTTATCCAGAGCGACTTACAAGATGTGCATTAATACAAGGTAAGAACAATCATAGTTAGCGCACAAGATCAGTGCAGTAATACAGCAATAGACATCATTGCAGGCGTCTGCGTATCATACCTGTAACACTGGGAGAGAAAAGGTTCGTGTTTTTTTAAATGTTTTTACATTTTTTAAATAGTGTAGAACAAGTAAACAGTGGTGACGACAGATTGACTAGATGGACAGTGTTCAGTGGTAGTGGAGTCTGAAGAGGTGGGTTTTGAGTCTCTTGCGGAAGATTGGAAGTGATTCCACAGTCCTGACCGATTGCGGGAGGTCGTTCCACCAGCGAGGGACCAGGACAGAGAAGAGGCGAGACTGCGAGGAGCGGCTGCCAGGTGCCCGGAGGGATGGGGCAGTCAGTTTGTCGGAGGAGGCGAAGCGGAGGGGTCTGGGTGGGGTGTAGGGAGTGATGAGTGACTGGAGGTATGGGGGAGCAGTACCTCTGGCCGCTTGAAAAGCAAGCACCAGTGACTTGAATCTGATGCGTGCTGCGATGGGGAGCCAGTGCAGAGAGGAGAGTAGAGGGGTGACGTGGGTGAACTTCGGCTGGTTGAACACCAGGCGAGCGGCAGCTTTCTGGACTAGTTGCAGTGGCTTGATGGCACAGGCCGGAAGGCCTGCCAGCAAGGAATTGTAGTAGTCCAAATGTGAGATCACCAGGGCCTGGACCAGGAGTTGAGTGGCCTCTTGGGTGAGGAAGAGAATGTTGTGGAGGGAGAAACGGCAGGTCCGAGTGATCGCTGCAATATGGCTCGAGAAGCACAGCTGGTTGTCCGGGGTCACTCCAAGGCTCCTGGCAGACTTCCACTCTATGGAGCCTTCCACGGTGATTGACGCCCCCACGCTTCCCCAGGTTCAGCTTCAGGTGGTGGGTGGACAACCATGCGGAGATGTCAGCCAGGCATGCAGAGATCCGTGCCGGGACCTGGGTATCAGATGGAGAGAAGGAGAAAAAGAGTTGAGTGTCATCAGCATAACAGTGATAGAAAAAACCATGAGCAGATGGAGCAGACGGAATAAAATAAAAAACACGGAATAAACTACAAACACCTAATTACGGGGAACATGATTCTCTGTGGCTCAGTTGGTAGAGCACAGCATTGGCAACGCTTACGTTGTGGGTTCAATCCCCACTGGGGCCACATATACTGAAAAATGTACGCATTCACTACTGTAAGTCGCTTTGGATAAAAGCGTCTGCTAAATGGCGTATAAAACATGAACACGAGACGTGACACTCACTTTAAAAAAACGAATAAGACTATGCAATTTAACATTTTAACTCGGATAGTGAAACCGGGACCTAACGTGAACTGTAGTGATGCTAAGCACCACAACTAAAGGTAACATTACTACAAATCAGGGCTTCACTGTTTCCACATACAACTACACAGGTTTAACTTCCATGCACTGACTCATACGAGTTTGTTCTAATTTCACATGAATAACGCTACTGTAGCAGCGTGTCCGTACACAGGAAGTGCATGGGACAGCGCACAACCAATATTTTAGTGTTAACTTAGTGTAGTCTTGTTGACTGGGTGAACCCCATTACTCACTTGAATAAAACAATTTGGGGGAAGGGCAAATTAAAATAAGCTCTAATTAATCTACAGCACCTTATTTTGTATCCTCTCTATGAAACTTTTAACGGATTCACTGGCAGGCCTGCCGCACTGATTTTCAGCCCAAGCTAGTGGTAACTCAGTATGTGTGTAGTCAGAGTACAGGCCCTCTGGGTTGTTTTTGAGCACAGTGAGGGGATGTTGCTTCCAGGTCTGTTCATTACATCTCCTGCTTCCTGCTCTGTTTGCCCGCAATGGTAACTGGGGAAATGAGCAAAAACATTCCCGTTTCAAACTTTCAGTTCCAACTGTCACTGCTGCTTAAAAGTAAACTGTCAAAACTACTGAGCCTCCATTCACCGCAATATATTCCTCACACTTTTATTCCATATTGTTATTAACCCTGGATGAGCTCAGTTTACATTTATGTGCATTTTATTGGTTAAAATATCTGCCCCTTTCTCCAGGAAATATGATAAAAGGTTCATCTTTAGGGGCTCATCTTTCTTGTGATCTCTCTACAGTGGAAGAAGTCCATATTCTGGTGCCCAAGACCAGAGAGGACTCCACACAATGTATGTCTGAAATTAAAATAAATTAAAACAATAAGGCAATGAGAAGATGAAAATATGAACAAAAATATTATTTAACCCCCTGAGGTCGGCTGGATCGGCGCCGATCCAAGCAGCAATACAAGTATATTACTATTTCTAACTTCGCGATATTTTATCATACACACACGGCAAAAACATTGACAGAAACCTTAGAATCGCGACTTTCCGATTTGAGCACTGGCAAATAATATGGGATTTTTAAAATTAGATTAATTAGACCAAAAGTAAACCTTGCATTTCACTCTCTTTTTACCTGGTAGTAACGTCCCCCTTCTATTGACATGGTAACTAGGGGCGAGTTTCGCGAGGTGTGTGGGGAGGGGCGTGGGACCATGTGTGAAAACGCCGGCGTAAACACATAAACTGTCCCGACAATTTGAAGCAAGATTTTATATAGACATACAATTTTATTCAAGATGGAAAGATTTTCTGCGCTGCAGTGTTTGAGAGTATTGATGAAAAGCGACGAAGACAATAACTGACGAAGAGTAAGTAACTATATTTGATTTGCCATGTTATCAAATACTCGTATATATATTCAATATATGAATTCGCGTCTTGTGACTACATATTCCGCGTGTTGCAACGTAACAAATTGCAATATGCACACAAGATCTATGGAAGAATACTTTTCAAACAGCCTAAAATGTTATTTATTTCGCTTGTTTTCAAATACTCGTGAAAATATATGAATTCCGCGTCTTGTGACGCCAAACATATTCCGCGTGTTAGTAACTTAATCTAAATCCCTAACGTTAGTAGATTAGTTGGTTAGTACTATACACATCTACCTAATATATACAAAGTGCAATCTAGAAAGTAAGAAGGAAGAAAACGAGATAATAAGCGAAGGCGGAAAAAACCGAAAAGTATAAACTCCCGAAGTGCATGACAAGAAAGGAGTGGATCTCAAAATAAACGGAACAAGGACAGACAGGAGCAGAACGTGACAGAACAGGGAAAATGCAATACTGGATAAAGAATAATGAATAAGGACTGAATGAAAAATAAACAAAGACCAAAAACAACAGAACAGGAACTCAGAATATAACACTGATGGCCCAGTGAGATGGCCCATCTGACAGATCTTAGAGGTGTGGACAATGAATAATGAATATTCAGGTATTTGGCATTTAGCCCTCCCACAGCCTGAAATAAATGTGACCAGTTCTGATAAAAACAGGTTTTTAGCTATTTAGATCTCAGATGTGCTAAACTGTTTTCACACCCTTACATAACCAAGACCTTGATGAACAAACGCACATTGGCAAAACAATTCGTCACTATAGTTTAGTGTGTGCTTTCACAACTTTTGTGACAGCAGAAAAATTTACTATTTTTAACTTGTGTGTTTGTAGATCTATTTACAAGCTGCATATGATACTGACCAAACTATTGATGGCATACAAATGTAGCTGTGATTGTCCTTCAAATAAAAATATCAAACACTTTGGAGTAAGTGTGTGTTAAATTGATGAAATTGAGATAAATATCAGACCATGCCAAAATCAAAAAGCATCTAAAAGCTTAGCACGGACCTCAGAGGTTAAAGTATTTTCTATATTCATGACTGACT
>JAINUG010000912.1:0-43068 GCA_029706075.1 Aldrovandia affinis | reverse complement strand
ATTCCTGAACCATCACATCAGAATTCAATTGATCCAAAATAATAACTGTATTCGTTTCTATACAGCTCACAGGGGGACACACCCGCCCGTTTAAAGGATGCCTCATTTACTCAATGGCTGCCTTTATTTAGGCGGTTAACTGTAGTGCGTATTAACGAACTGAGCGGAAGTGGAACGAATCACTCAGAGACAAAAATCTTTGAGCCGAACTCGTGCTTTAAATACTAAGTACGTTCTATCAACTACAAAAACTATGATTATATTATTATTTGTATCTTTCTTTCTTTATAATCATCGCCATGTGAATAATATAGCTACTCTTTTGTCAAATTAAAACTTCAGTGTAAAACGTAACCCATATTCCAGGAAATCATATTCCGATAAGTTACTATTTTCTCTACAAAACACATTTAACATCATCTTATCCACTGAATCTTACTTGCAGAGGTAATGTGGATGCTACACAGCATAAATCCCAACTGCACAAGTATTTCCATTTTGCCAGAAAATCCTTTATGTTAACGCATTTTGGGGTGAACACACTATCTGCGTTTATACAATACTCCGAACTGTCTCCTCTGTTACCTGAGCAGAGAGTAAAATGATTGGCTGAAGGATTCTCTTTTGGCCAATAGAAAATAAGAAGCGAACAAGCGTCATCAAAATCCAGGGAGAATCAAGCGAAGAAGGTTAGTGTACGAAACTTACAGTACAGTTTGTGAGTGACAATGAAGTAACATGCAATTGATTTAACAGCCCCAGAAAGATTTTTATAAACTGTCCTTCACAACATATAATAACCTATGTTAATAAAATAATTAAAATAGCAAAGACATTTGCTTTTGTAAATGCATTAAAAAACGAATTCCTTAACTATCACATCAGAATTAGATGACTCCGCAATAATAACTTTATTCGTTTCTATAAATTAGTAAATAGTAGGGGTGTAATGGTACACAAAAATCATGGTTCGTTACGTAGGCTACCTCAGGATTGGGATCGGTACGTTTTCGGTACAGCGGGGGAAAACCATCCATCCATCCATCCATCCATTGTCTAAGCCGCTTATTCCTGGTCAGGGTCGCGGGGGGTGCTGGAGCCTATCCCAGCATGCGTTCCGGGCGAGAGGCAGGAATACACCCTGGACAGGTCGCCAATCCATCACAGGGCACACACACCATTCACTCACACACTCATACCTACGGGCAATTTAGACTCTCCAATTAGCCTAACGTGCATGTCTTTGGACTGTGGGAGAAACCGGAGTACCCGGAGGAAACCCACGCGGACACGGGGAGAACATGCAAACTCCGCACAGAAAGGCCCCCGGCCTGGATTCGAACCCGAGACCTTCTTGCTGTGAGGCGACAGTGCTACCCACTGCACCACCGTGCCCAATGCGGGGGAAAACATTAACGCAAAACATAAAAATATACGAATAGCCTACGTGTACCGTTACAGCCACAGTGAATGTGCTGAGAATATTGTATGTAACTAAATCTAGCAGGGGACGCTGTACTTAAACATTTTCTCAAGAACTATAGATCAAATGATCAAATTCATATCAATCAAAGTCTGATATGTAGCGCATTAATTTCCCCTGTCGATTGAGGGCGCGCTTTCCTGTGGCTAGGCTGCTAGCCTTATGCTAGCTCGTATTCAACGCTCCAAATGGGTGCAATACTGTACAGAATAGCGCGACTTTACGTTAATGCCGAAACGAACACCAGTTAGATGCAACAATGACACAATAATATAACAATAAATATACATCCTAGAGGGTAATAATGGCTGAATGGTATTGATAGTTTTTCAAAGGCGAACGTTAAAGTTGTACTTGATCAATCTGTGAAAGTTATTCTCTAAAGCAGTGGTCCCCAAACTACGGCCCGCCTCCACATTTGGCCCGGCCCCCTGAACAATACCAGAGACGCATTATGATTTTTTTCAGTCTGGCCACGCGAATCTAAAACTCGCCCCTGTCAAATAGAACGGAATAATGGCGAAAAGGTTAGGTAAGAGAAAAATTGATTCAGAATGCAGGGTATTTAACCTGCAGTGGTCAAACGATTATTTTTTTGTTCAATGCAAAGAAAAGGCTGTCTCATCTGTCAAGAGGCGGTGGCGGTATTCAAAGAATACAATCTGCGCCGACACTATGAATCCCGTCACAAAGACAAGTATGATAGCTTGCAAGGCCAAATGCGAGCAGACAAACTCTCAAAGCTAAAAAGTGGACGGTTAGCTCAGCAAAATACATTTGTACGCCAAGCTCAGCTGAACCAGTCATCCGTTCGGGCCAGCTTTCGGGTTTCGCGTTTTACGAGCTGCTACCCGAAATTAACGCATTTCTTCATTCAAAAGACAAAACGGTCCCAGAGCTGATCGACCCAGAATGGAAATGGCACCTCGCATTTTTAACAGACGTGACAGAAATGCTGAACAGCCTTAACTTGCAGCTACAAGGCCAGGGGAAACTCATTTGCGACATGTATTCTCACATAAAAGCATTTGAGGTGAAACTAGCGCTGCTTTTGGAACAAGTGAAAAAGCACAACTTCATCCATCTCCCTGCTACCCAAAACCTCTCTGCAGAGAACCCAGCGGTCCCGTTCCCAGCTGAAAAGTGTGTGGAAGCACTGGAAATGCTGAAGGCGGAGTTCGGTGTGCGATTCCGGCAACTACATGTTAATGCAAAAGAAATCCGTCTTTTCCAGAACCCCTTTGTTGCCGACATCGATGAAGCCCAGCCTTCTTATCAGTTTGAGTTATCCGAGTTACAGAACTGTGATGTTCTGAAAGACGTATTCAAGCCCAACAGTCTCATTGACTTCTATGCCGCCCTCCAAAACGACACGTACCCTAACATAAAAACACGCAATGAAGATGTCCACACTTTTTGGCAGCACGTATATCTGCGAGCAAACCTTTTCACACATGAAACATGAAACATGAAACATGAACACAAGAACTTTGAGAGACTGCTCATATGAGTCATTTAAGTAAGAGATTCTGCTCTGACAACTAAGCTGGACTTTTACCTGTTAAGATTGTGCACGGCACAACAGAAAGTTAATGTTCAATGGAGAACCCAGAGAGGGTTATTTGGTTATTATTTATTTCATAAATAGTGTTATTTATTTCATTAATAGTGTTATTATTTATTTCCTGACTTTTTTTTCTGTGAAGATCCCGGAAAGGGTTATTAATATTTGGTTATGTGTGGCTTTCTGGAAAACAATAAATGTTTACGTTTAGGCACCCCTGCGATCGTCATACTTTTCTGTTACAAACTGACCCCGGCCCCCATCAGAGAAGGGAAAAGTTATGTGGCCCTCACAGGACAAGTTTGGGGACCCCTGCTCTAAAGGTCCTGTTTTTTTTCATTATTAAAACAAAACACAGTTTGAAGGGCATTTGATTGTCAGGATTATAACTGACCCCTAGGCGACCCGACAAATCGCAGTCTGTTTCACAAAACATTTGTGCGTTTACGGACTTACTTTATGGGGCTAAACTAAAACTTTGGCTTCTCTTGATCTGTTCCTGCGCACCACACCCACTAACGACGTGCGCGATTTCATAATATGAGAATAACCGCAATTTATACCAACATATAATGTACTCTGTCAAGCGGCAACCTTACAACTGACAAGCAGGCAACGCGTAATATCAACGAGAACAACGAACCCCGTCGGTGTCAAGACAAGTCTAGTGTGGGCTACTTCACTGATGTTTTATCGATCAAATGCATCACAGAGCAAGAACGAATAAATGTCATTGTTGCCTCAGTAATATACTTGTCTGCCTAGTCGCGTTCCACCTCACTCTTTATTCAAAACGGACCCAATAACTAGAACGAATTCCAACAAAGCCACCATTACAGGAAGTCACTACTTTATCCACAAAACACAATGAAAACCATCCCATCCACGGAATCTTACCTGCAGAAACATCGTTGATGCAGCACAGCATCACTCCCAACAGCAGAACTTTTCCCATTCTGCCAGAAAATGTTTTTATGTTAACCCACTTGTTGTGAACTAACTATTTGCGTTCACGTTACACGGAGACTATCATCAAATGAATAAATGATACCCGAACCGCCTCGTGGGTTATCTGAGCGCAGAATAAAGCGATTGGCTGAAGGATTCTCTTTTGGCCAATAGAAAATAAGAAGCGAACAAGCGTCATCAAATTCCAGGGAAAATCGAGCGAAGAAGGTTAGTGTACGAGACTGACAGTGCAGTCCACTGAAATCCAGTTTGTGAGTGACAATGAAGTAATGTGTAATTGAGGTGTAAAATGTGTAAACAGCCCCAGAAAGATTTCTATAAACTGTCGTTCACAGCAGAGAATAATTGTGAGAATGTTAAGAAAATATTTACAATAGCAAAGATAATAGTAGCAATAATATAATTTCAGTTTAGTGTAAGATAAGAACTACAGCGTTTAAAATCAATGCAATAATGATTGGTCTACTAAGGGGATGGTCGTTCTCTGAAAAAGACCTGCACTTGAAATGACTGCAGTTGAATCACCTGGTGCTGAGTGGGATCATTCCTGAGGGCCCTGCCCGTATCCTACAGCCTCCACAGTTTGGCCAGAGCTAGGGCCCCATAGAGGAGCCAGGGCCCCCATAGAGGAGCCAGGGCCCCCAAAGAGGAGCCAGGGCCCCCATAGAAGAGCCAGGGCCCCATAGAGGAGCCAGGGCCCCATAGAGGAGCCCCATAGAGGAGCCAGGGCCCCATAGAGGAGTCAGGGCCCCCATAGAGGAGCCAGGGGCCCAATAGAGGAGCCAGGGCCCCCATAGAGGAGCTAGGGCCCCATAGAGGAGCCAGAGCCCCCTGAAGAGGAGCCCCATAGAGGAGACTTGCTCTCTCCACTCACGTCGTCACAACACTGCGCTCCTCCAGCCGAGGGAGGACGAAGAGAGGCAGAAAGAGGAGCCCATGAGGAAGAGGAAGGAGGAGCAGGATAAGAGGAAGAGCGAGAGAGAGATAAAGGAGGCCAAAGAAAGGACAAAAAGAAAGGCAGGCGGCTCCAGCTAGCCACAACAGCAGGCTGACGAGCCTGACGGTGACCCCAACAGTCACTGTGCAGTCTGCAGGAGGGTCACTCCACCAGGGGTCTGAGTGGGGGAGGACTACTGCCGGGTTCAGTGTGAGCTGTGGCCCCTCTGGTTCCACTGTCAATGTACTGCAGATGTGCAAATTCCAGAGGGGGCCTGACTCAAATGCCGGTGACACACACACACAATATTGTAAATATTTACATTGAACATATTTGTTGATTTTAAGGGGGTTTTTTACATTTAGTGTTTTTAACTCACAGTACTGTACATTTCAAATGGATGTGTTAATTGATTGCATTTTTAATGTATGTTTTTAAAATATTTATAGTGTTTTTAATATTTATATTGATTTCTGTTCATATCTTGTATTTACATTTTACATTGTATGTATTCACACTTGTTCCTGTTGTAGTTAACCTGTTTTATACGCTATTCGGCCCTCTTGCAGTTCAAAGTTTGTTAAATTGCCTAAGTTAAATTGCCTAAACCGAAACGTGTCCATTCAGTGTTAATTTAATTACACTGTTTTTGAATCGCCAGTGAATTATGCATGTACTGAGTTGTAAATTAACGACCTAAACGAATAAACACACTGTGTAGATTACACCGACGGTTATTATCGATTCAAAAACAAATTCCTTAACTATCACATCAGAATTAATTGAATCCACAATAATAACTTTATTAGTTTCTATAAATAAGTAAATAGCCCGAGAATATTGTATGTAACTAAATCCATGCGTTTGTACAGCAGGGGGCGCTGTACGGAACACCGTGAGTTACTGAAGAGCTCACGGTGTCCCGTACACTCAGGTCCGATGGCCAGGATTTTTCTTAAACATTTTCCCAAGTACTATAGATCAAATGATCCAATTCATATCAATCAAAGTCTGATATGTAGCGCATTAATTTCCCCTGTCGGTTGAGGGCGCGCTTTCCGGTGGCTAGGCTGCTAGCCTTATGCTAGCTCGTATTCAACGCTCCAAATGGGTGCAATACTGTACAGAATAGCGCGACTTTACGTTAATGCCGAAACGAACACCAGTTAGATGCAACAATCACACAATAATATAACAACAATAATTATACATTCTAGAGGATAATAATGGCTGACTGGTATTGATAGTTTTTCAAAGGCGAACGTAATCCGTTAAAGTACTTGATCAATCTGAAAGTGAAAGTAATTCTCTAAACGTCCTGTTTTTTAAAAGTATTATATAAAAGTTTTAAGGGCATTTGATTGTCAGGATTATAACTGACCCCAAGTGACCCGATAAATCGCAGTCTGTTTCACAAAACATTTGTGCGTTTACGGACTTATTTTATGGGGCTAAACTAAAACTTTGGCTTCTCTTGGTCTGTTCCTGCGCACCACACCCACTAACGACGCGCGCGATTTCATAATATGAGAATAACCGCAATTTATACCAACATATAATGTACTCTGTCAAGCGGCAACCTTACAACTGACAAGCAGGCAATGCGTAATATCAACGAGAACCACGAACCCCGTCGGTGTCAAGACAAGTCTAGTGTGGGCTACTTCACTGATGTTTTATCGATCAAATGCATCACAGAGCAAGAACGAATAAATGTAGGCTAATTGTTGCCTCAGTAATATACTTATCTGCCTAGTCGCGTTCCACCTCACTCTTTATTCAAAACAGACCCAATAACTAGAATAAATTCCAACAAAACCACCATTACAGTAAGTCACTACTTTCTCAACAAAACACAATGAAAACAATCCCATCCACGGAATCTTACCTGCAGAAACATCGTTGATGCAACACAGCATCACTCCCAACAGCAGAACCTTTCCCATTCTGCCAGAAAATGTTTTTATGTTAACCCACTTGTTGTGAACTAACTATTTGCGTTCACGTTACACGGAGACTATCATCAAATGAATAAATAACCCGAACCGTCTCGTGGGTTATCTGAGCGCAGAATAAAACGATTGGTTGAAGGATTCTCTTTTGGCCAATAGAAAATAAGAAGTGAACAAGCGTCATCAAATTCCAGGGAGAATCGAGGGAAGAAGGTTAGTGATCGACACTGACAGTGCAGTCCACTGAAATCCAGTTTGTGAGTGACAATGAAGTAATGTGTAATTGAGGTGTAAAATGTGTAAACAGCCCCAGAAAGATTTCTATAAACTGTCGTTCACAGCAGAGAATAATTGTGAGAATGTTAAGAAAATATTTACAATAGCAAAGATAATAGTAGCAATAATATAATTTCAGTTTAGTGTAAAATAAGAACTACAGCGTTTAAAATCAGTACAATAATGATTGGTCTACTAAGGGGATGGTCGTTCTCTGAAAAAGACCTGCACTTGAAATGACTGCAGTTGAATCACAAATCCAAAGAAAACTACTGCTATTTTTGGACATGCTGCAGTTTCTGAAATGATACTGTTGGCACTTGTTAAGAGATTTTATGCACATGAAGAAAGGTCTGGAGTCCGACTAGAGGAGATACTAGCCTGGATCAGCCTGACAGCATCAGAACCATATAGGACCAACCTCATTCTGAGGACAGGGACCGAGGGTCAAATGTCAAAGAGGACCCGCCTGAACTCCTCTGAAGATGAAATGTTCTTTCGCAATGCCTCTTCCTCTCTGACAGACAGCATCAGCTAGGTCTGATCTTAGGCTGTGTTTGTGTACTCTCAGAATTATTGTAAATATGAGTTTCAGACCCCTCAGTGTGTCCAAGAGGTTTGAGTGAGCCTCTAAGTCATAATTACCTGTGGGAAAATTGTAATACAATCAGTAGCCCAAGTTACCGACTTGGGGAGCTTCAAACTTTGATTCGTGCCCCTTTGGGGGAAAAAAGACACAGCTTGACACCGGAGCTCTTCTGTGATGTCACATGACCGTGACTGGATGAGTGGAGGTGTGATGTTCCGTGGATGGGGATGCTGATGCTGAGGGAGCTTCACTTCAGAGCGTGATCCTAAGAGTCAGTCAGCATTAATACGCTTGGGTCTATGACACACACACACGCACACACACACACACACACACACACCCACACACTCCCATACTCTCACACAGACACACTCACACCCACACGCACACACACAGACACACTCACACCCACATCCACACCCACACCCACACCCGCACACACACACACACACACAAGTACACTGAGCAGCAGCTGTACCTCACTGTGTGCATGAAGGTCAAGCGTCTGAACACCACACTGCGTCCCAAACAGAGTCACTGGCAAGAGAAAGTGCAACAGCAGCGCGTCGAAGGATACGTGAAGTTCCAAACAGTGCTGGTGGAAAATAAGGATCAAAAACCTTCCCTGCCTAAAAACCAGCACAAACGTGTATTAGAGAGGGAGCTGAGTCTGTGTGTCTCAGTAACAGGGTTCATCAGTAACTCTTGTACCTCCGGGGGTTAAATAAAGAGTTAATTTTACCCCCCAAAAAGCCCAGTGTCACAGCTTTGTATACTGCGCTCTCTGTGACAAGCAACAGCTAATTTATCATTTACAGATAACCCACACCTAGGAGAAACTGAGGGCAAAACGGGGGCTGAAGTGGGGGTGTCATTAGGGTGTCACAGAGGTGCAGTGGTTAAGGGGCTGAAGTGGGGGTGTCATTAGGGTGTCTCAGAGGCGCAGTGGTTAAGGGGCTGAAGTGGGGGTGTCATTAGGGTGTCACAGAGGTGCAGTGGTTAAGGGGCTCACACGCACACTGATAGGAGCATGCCACATACAATGCAGGAAGTGCCTTCACAGTAACAACGCAATAAAAATGTTGCTTCAGACAAAGGTGACGTTGATGAGGTGGACTTTGCCCATACCAGTCACAATTCCTTTGAGCGGCCATTTTGTTTCAGCCCTCGAGTCCTGCACTGCAAAAACACCCCCACTAGAAATAAGCCAAATATTCTTAAATCTAATCAAATTGTCTTATATCAAGCAAAAAAATCTGCCAATGGGGTAAGCCAATTTTTGCTTGACTAGAATTCTTAAAACTAGGACATAAATCTAGCCACTGAGAGACCAAATTTAAGTAAGTTGTGCTTATAACAAGCAATACAAAGTTAGTCATTTAAGATAGATTAACTTAAAATTAGTATTTTTTTCTCTTGTTTGAGCTGCCTTTAAGCATTTATACCTTAATATAAGATAAATAATTACCAAAAAAGCTTACAATAAGACACAATTTCTTCAAACAAGATACATTGGTCTTAATTGAGCTGACTTTAAGAATTTATACCTTAAATCAAGATTAATAATTAGCCAGAAAAGCTTACAATAAGTCACAATTTCTTCAAACTAGATACATTGGTCTCTTAATTGAGCTGACTTTAAGAATTTATACCTTAAATCAAGATTAATAATTAGCCAGAAAAGCTTACAATAAGTCACAATTTCTTCAAACTAGATACATTGGTCTCTTAATTGAGCTGACTTTAAGAATGTATACCTTAAATCAAGATTAATAATTAGCAAAAAAAATCTTACAATAAGACACAATTTCTTCAAACAGCATAGTAAAAATAAGTGACATTGTCTTAAATTAAGGCACCAGAGGCATTCTTATTTTTAGCTTCTTTTTTTTATTAAGACAAAATCCCAACTGCTGCATTGAAAAGCATTTGACAACATTCAACCACTTTCTCCATCGGCAGACTGCATTATAACTCTACATGAACATGGTTCCTGGTCCTAGTTCCTTCAGTCTTCTATGAAAGTAAACTGCATACAATATCTTTGGGATGTGGATTGTTGGTCGAGAAAAGACAAGACATTTTAAATTGCATCTTGTGCTTTGGGAAACAATAACTGAAAATGTTTCTGACCTTTTAAAGAACTAACCGATTAATCGAGAAAATAATCAACAGATTGATGGATAATGAAAATAATCGTTAGTTGCGGCCCTATTAGAAAATAAAAACACAAAATTGCAAAATATCCCAGAGGAACAATATATATTTTTAGAAATAACACCAATAAACATGTGGCAAGACTAACTGAAACAGATTTTTGTCACAAAGGAGAAACAGAAAGAAAAGAGACTCACTCACTCACTCACTCACTCACTCACTCACTCACTCACTCACTCACTCACTCACTCACTACTCACTCACTCACCACTCACTACTCACTCACTCACTCCACCACCACTCACTCACTCACTCACTCACTCACTCACTCACCACTCACTCACTCACTCACTCACCACTCACTCACCACTCACTCACCACCACCACTCACTCACTCACTCACTCACTCACTCACCACCACACTCACCACTCACTCACTCACTCACTCACTCACTCACTCACTCACTCACTCACCACACTCACCACCACTCCACCACTCACTCACTCACTCACTCACTCACTCACCACCACTCACCACCACCAATGAAGGACTTCCACTCGCCAATGGCTTTTTTGTAGGAGGGGTTGAATCTCCTTCATGGATGGAATCTTGGGAGAATTTCAGTTTGCAATACTGAGAGCAGTGTGGAAATACACTTCGGGTAAGTGAGGTGAAGGGCATAATAATATGCCATGAGGTAGAGCAGTCCCTCGTGAAACCTCTCACTGTGAAGGTGGCCACTGGCGTGCTCCCAATGGCGATCATGCAGTTGTCTTCAGAAACGACCACAACTGGACAAGACAGGGGTCGTTGGTGCAGGAAACCATCAGGGTCTTCTGAAGTCTAGATGACAAAAGTCAATGTAGAAGATTAGAAAAACACAAGTAACACACACCTTGACCTGGACTAGGACACTGAATGGTCAAATGATAATTCTACATCCATAAAAAAAACCTAGCCGCATTAACCCCTGATATCTGAGGGAAAATATTTTGTATATATATTCTTTGCTGAACATTGCAAATACTGAAAACACCACCGCTAGTTTCAATAAAACTACTCCTCCAAAATTACAGCATGGACAACACTTCAACTTTTGTCATTGTGAAAATGACAAACACCTATCACAAAGAATAACCAAACAGAACATATATGTATGAATAACTGCAACATACAGTATAAAATACAATACAGCAAGTCTCACCGTAAGGACATGGAAAAGAGCCTCGCTGTTTGCGCCCAGCTTTCTAGGTGGCATGGTGCTGGATGGGAAGAGCAGTGGCAGGGCTCTGAACACAGCTGCAGCATGCTCCACTGGTTTGACAGAAAAGGCACAATACAAGCAGTACCATAAATAACCACTCATGAGATCACAAAATATAAACTTGGACAAATCAAGGCATTGTGAACTCACCTCCATTCAAAGTTTTTGGAGGCTTCATGGCTTTCTTCATGATACCATAAAACTGGACCTTTGAGTAGAAGATTTCCCATCTGTCCTTCATCTCAGAGATGTACTGGAATTGGTAGGTTGAATAATTCTCCGCAGCTCATCCAGGACCTGAAAAATACATTCAAATACAGATAAATACAAAATAATCTCTATTGCGAGTCCTGGTTAAACAGTTTGATAATGAACTGTTTACAGGGGTGAGCATTTACTTAATTTCCTTTATATCTAATACAATAACAATAAAGGATTTATATTCTACTCAAATTACTTACATGATCCATTTCTCTGAAACATGGGTAAGCCTCTAGAATCTTTGTCGGTCTGTCTTGCTCCTTTAAAACATCGTAGGTGATGAAGCGTCTTCTAGACTCAAACTCCAGGTTCAGCAAATGAGTTACCGCAGCTTTGTTTGGCTTCTTGGACTTGTATAATATTTGAAGAGTCTTGTAGTGTCTTGCCTGGGTTCTCTGGCTGTCCAAGAGGTTAACTGAACCAGCTGAAGGCATAAAAAGAGAGGGGGTGGTGTTAGACTGTTAGGGAGCAACTCAGGAAGTAACAGGATTTATTCATTTATGCACTTATTATATTGCAATATTGAACAATGAAATACTCGAATCGCTGGACAGACACTAAAGCTGTTGCATCTCCACTTGCTGGTGGCGTATGTTTTCTTAAAAGGTTTTCTCTACCAAAGACACAGATGCATACAGATCGTATTAAATACATACATGCTTCATCACTGCTATCCTGGTGTTGCACTGGGGTGCTGGCTCTAACAGGTGACTTTTCCAGAATAATGGTTGATGCACTGGAATCTCCATCATAGTCACTTGTTGAAACATCTGCATAGATATCCCCATCCTGTCGCGGTTTCTTTGAAGGAGGAACCTTGGCCTTCCTTGGACTTCTGACATTTGAGAGTCTCTTCATGAGCTTTTTAGAAACATGTTCCTGAAGGGTACAAATAGTAAGCATTAAAAAATTCAAGTTTTTACCGTAAACATCAAATATGAGCAATAGTGAGAAAAAGCTACTACTTACCCACTCAGTGTTTGATGATGATGACCTGTCTTTTATCATTGGGTAGTACTCCACCAATCGCTTCGCCATGGCATTGACCTCATGTTTGCTGGGGTATCTGGAGTCCTCTGTGGCCCTTGCGATTGAAATCATATTAGTCATTGTGTTTCTTATGAGTCGGCAAAGGAGCTCCTTGATAAGGCCACGCTGTGCTCAGTCCCCAGCCGCTTCTGCTCGAAGTAGGAGCGTCGCACATGTTCAAGCTCACTGTCCGTGAAGACTATGTATTCTGGGTTGGACATAGTCACAAACTTTGAAGTGTTGGGCTCCTCTTTCGAAATGTCAGTGCCTCCAGTGGTTAATGGTTGTTGTAGTTCAGCAGCAGTCTCTGCCTAAAATACATTTACACTTAGACATTTCATAGGATAACTTCATATATGAATATCAATATGTGCCTTTACTTGTCAGTTAAATGAACATGCATTATGATTTAAAGGATTTTTAAAAAGTTGCATAAGCACTTAATTTTACATTTATTGTTGAATAGATCTCAAAGCAACAGAAGTGAGTACACCCCTGTGCAATATAACTAAAATGTTAAATAATTACAAATCCTGCCAATTTAATACAATTGTATTTGTTTCTAGCCAAAGCCCAAGAAGAACAAAGCTGTTGCAGTTGGTTCTTAATGTGGACCTTTCATAATTTTTAATTGATCAAACATTTCTCTTTTTCAAATGAATTAGCTTCATTCCTCTTGGGCTTTGGCTAAAGATAAATAAAATGTTATTAAATGGACCGGATGTATACTTATTTTACATTTTAGTGATATTGTACAGGGGTGTACTGAGGTTTGTTATACTGTAATAGATATACAACTGACCTCTTCTTCTTTATTCACAACAAGCCATATAGCCCGGCGCCTCAGGAAATTTTCAGGACCGGGAAACAGATCTTTGATGTCATCCGGAGAGTGAAGGCAGTAACTCCTCTCCAATATTAGCAGCTGGAACATAGAGAAGTTACATTTAGTGCCAAGACACTGAACTTATCACTGAATTCACTCAACCTTGTGTACATTACAAGTGAGAATATTTTACCGATTAATTTTTACATTGTGACATTTCCTGTGTTTCGGGTTATAACTTTATAACTCTTTCACTGGTATCAAAAGTTAGTCTAGAGCCCTGCCACAAAATACAAATATCCCAAGTAAAAATCCTGCATTTAGAACCCACTTAAGCATTACCAGCTAAATTTACTTGAAGAAAACTGACACATTTTGCAGAATAAAATTGTGCTTTAACTTTAATGCTTTATGGAGGATTTTAAATGCAAGATTTTTTATCTGTAATGAAGTATTTAACGATGTGGTATTGATACTTCTACTCAAATATAGGGTCTGCAGTAGTGCTGAGCGGTGCACCATACCGGTGTTATTTTTTATGATATGAATTTTTCATAATACCGCAATACCGGTGAATATGTAGCAAGGTCGGGAACGCCAAGCGGCGGAACGTGCACCGCGGGATATTGTTTGAGAGGGGACTGTTGTTGCACTGCAGTTGCACTTAGCAAGCACGTTGAGCACGGTTGAGCCGAGCAGTGAAGAAAATGGATAAAGACAGTGAAAGTGAAGTTAAAGTTAAACCTACACTTGCCCATGGCTTATCAAATTACATAGCGAGGAAACTCAAAACAAAACACGAGTAGTTAGCTAGCTAGCTCTTGTCTACGTTCAACCAACTCGAACGATACGTAGCTTCGTTTCGCCAATAATTTCTCCCGGGCAGCGAATTTACATTTTTGGTTCCAGCTTGATTAATTTCCGTGTAAATAGATGGGACTGATTTCTTTGCAGGACACTCAAAACATTTTTAACACAATAGAGAGCTAATCTCACTTTTAAGACCTAGCATCTCATTTTTTAGACCTAATAACTAAAATGTAAGACTTTTTAGGCCTTAAAAATCGGATTGTTGGATTTTAGACTTTAAGGCTTTTTAAGACCAGCGGGAACCCTGTTTTAAGGCACTTACGTGAGGTAACAACTTCCATTAAAATGCTGCTTTAAACTTCATAAAAACGCCGGAAAAAATGAGGGATGGGTTTATTCTAATTATTATCATAGCTCCTTGCGCCAACAAACATACCAAATATAAAAGAAATAAATATTGTAGGAGTAAGTTAACGTCAGCTCAAAAAAGACCCCTCCCCCTCCCCCCCTAACTTGCCAAGCTAGGTTAGCTACGTAAAACACAACATAACTTTGACATAACGTTAATACAACACATACTAGCTTACCTCTGAGTGTGCCAATTGCAATGTCGTCCAGTCCATCCATAATTTGTCTTCACTGACGTCCACAAACTACTACAGAATAGTCACAGCGGCAGGTGTGTGCATTTCAAATGCAACGGCTGGTCGTTTTGGCGGTAGGATAAAAAAATGCGTAGACACATTTGGATCGTACCATCTCTTCCAGGGAGGAGGGGGGGAGTGGCTGATCGTAATACGTTTATTTCGCATTTGCCCAAATTAATTTCTATAAATAACATTATTGAATTACACAATAGTTTATAATAAGTCGCGTGTATGTGATAATACATGGCTGGTTATTCCTGCTGTTGCGAAACAGAATGACCACCCCTCTGTCATCTACACAATCATTCTTGAACTTGTAGAGATTGTTCAAATTTTGTTTGCTCCTGTTATTGGTCTAGACTATTGACAAATTGAAAACACTCATTGAACAGCATTTAAACCATATGAAGAACCTTTTCCCAGATAACAACATCACTCCCAAACAACACTATTTGATTCATGCTCCATCCCAGATTAAACTACTGGGACCAATGGTCCGTCACATGTGCATGAGATTCGAATCAAAACATTGCTTTTTTAAACAATGGGCCTTAAAAATTAATTTTAAAAATGTTTGCAAGTCTTTGATAAGGCATAATCAAATGTATGAATGTTGTCAGAATGCAAGTAGTTCTGAACACCCTATTTTTGCAAATGAGTGTAATTTGGGACCAACATCAGAAATAAGCAACATGTCATACTTAAAAGAAAAAATGAGGGCCTTCCTTGGAAATGATGAAGTAAATAATGCAGTATCTGTTAAATGGATTAATCTAAATGGAAACAAATATATTCGGGAGAAGTCATTACTTGTGAGTGCTGTTAATTCTAATAATTTGCCTGAATTTGGACTGGTAAGAAATATCTATGTAAGAAATATCTATGTAATAAATAAATGTAATCATTATATTGCTTTGAGTTCCAGCAGCACAATACTATTTGTTATGATAGAGATTACATGGCATATAAAATAGAAATCCCAAACATGGCACAAGCAACTGAACTGATATCTGCCGATAACCTTGTAGATTTCACTCCATATTACAGTTTTACTCACAAGGATATGGAATATGTCCCTATGAAATATTACCTGGGTGATGTGATTGGACTACACAAAGCGTCATCTGATGTATTGTAAAAGGTTCACTTTCACATGGTGCCTTTTGGTGGACAAACTGTGATTTAAATATTGTTTATAGATATAGCTGTGTTTTTGACACTTTTGCGTTGCAATTTCTTGTTAATCATTGGCCGACAAGAGCTGATACATGAGTGTTAATGGCTCATGCATGATTTTCTATCATCATGCAGAGAAAATAACCTAAATCTAAAAAAAAAAAAATGTTAAAACAGTTCATCAGTTGCTTAATAGGCCTCCTTAGAGGACCTGAACTGACTTTCTGCTATCCGCCTGTGTGTGTGTGTGTGTGTGTGTGTGTGTGTGTGTGTGTGTGTGTGTGTGTGTGTGTGTGTGTGTGTGTGTGTCTGTCTGTCTGTCTGTCTGTCTGTCTGTCTGTCATTTGCTGTGTTAA
The DNA here is from genome assembly GCA_029706075.1 of Aldrovandia affinis. Taxonomy (NCBI): domain Eukaryota; kingdom Metazoa; phylum Chordata; class Actinopteri; order Notacanthiformes; family Halosauridae; genus Aldrovandia; species Aldrovandia affinis. Next base: position 26,771 of record JAINUG010000912.1, on the reverse strand, counting down.
GGGTCATGTTAAACTGTATTTTTCCATTGTGTGCAGTTGTTGTTCAGCACAGTCATTTGTATTTTGCTGTTACAAGACTACAATTCTCTTAATAGTAATAATATGGAATGTTGATTGATTGATGAAATGTGAAGCGGCAGGTTCTGTTTTCTGTCAACATAATGATTCCACTACTGTGATAGCCACACATCTTTAATAAAAATAGATGAACAAACTTAATTTGGTGTCATTTCATGAAATTCTTAAATTAAGAAGTTGTGCAAATGGTCTTACTCTTAAAACAAGGAAAAAAATATTGTTCCTCTGCTGGGATATCATCCAAACCATTGTGGTAGCTTGTTATTGGTTAAATCTAGCTCAATATTAGCTGGAATGTCTAATTAAGAAAAAGTTGGATATATTTTCTTAAAATAAGATCACTTTTCTAAGGCAAAACATGCTTGACAAGATTAATTTTCTTTTTAGACAAAAAATAAAACTAATTTCCCCAGAAACAAGGCTTTTTTACTTTCTTGAAATTCCTTTTTTGCAGTGTGAGATAGCTGACACACAGACACAGTTACTGCTCAATGCACAGTGCATACATTCCAATTCTGTGTCAATTCTAAAATACCATAAAATTGGCAGGTATTTTCTATTCACTCATTATTTTGAAAGTGTAAAAATATGATTTTCTTTGCACTGCATAACTTTATTACAGTATAGTGCAAGTCCACTTTAAAACCTATAGAATTGACACACAATATTGCTTACTCACACATATGAGTAACTACAGGACCTCAGTCTAATGTAGACCTGCACTCACAGTCCCCATAACCACACAGCGCGGTGGAATTTCTCTCAACTCCCAGAGCGTGTTGTATTTGGTTATCAGGTGAATGCGGCGGAGCCACATTCGTTACATATCCTGCTAAAAGTTCCATTGTGAACAAAGTTATTGTACTCATTCACAAATAAACTTATATGGTGGCAAATGAAGGCACATCATTTCAGAGAACTTAATTATATAACCCACCTGTGTGCAAGCAGAAACCAAGGAAGGAGAACATTCAGAGCTGATCGGGGAACCGAGTGTCATAGAAGTTTGGCGTATTCCGTGTCCTATTACGATAAGATGTATAACCGAAAATACTTTAAACACAATCTGAATCAACAACATTGTGAGGTACAACACAGATTGGGGGTTTCAGCTTGGAGTTGGAGTGGCGAGCGGGATAGCAGAGCTTATTTCAAGGGTGGCAGCTGGCTGGATTTCTTAAATGGTAGCAATTGATTTTAATTTTAATTTTGTGGGCATAATAAAAATGTAAAAAAATACTGTCTCTGTAATTTTTTGATAATCTTAACAAAAAAAATTGTAATAATTTTATTTTCCGATTTTACCCCGTTTTTCCCCAATTTGGTAGCCAATTACCCGTGTGCTTAGTTCAACCCCCCCTACCCTTATAGTTCGCTGCCTTAGTCCTGTGACCGGCAGTGACAAGGGCGTAGCGCTGCCTCCTCCGAGACAACGCTCGTCGTGCCGTCGACTGTAATTCCGGTACCCCAGAACCACTCCTGTGCGCAGCGAACTGTGTCGGCTTCCCTCCTCCCTCACTGGGGCGGACAGCCAATCGCCGCCCCCTAGTGGCACTCCCGGCCAGAGCCGACTCTGGCGGGATGGGGAAACCGAACTACCATTACTTCTTAATTGAATTTATTTGATTTTATTTTGTTTTATTTATTCTAAATTGATTCTTTAACCCCTTTTATTGTCTATAAATATTTTTAATTCATTTTCTGTTATTTTACTGCATTTTGTCTTTTATCTATGCATTGTTCTTGTTTATTGTTGTAAAGCACTTTGAATTGCATTTATAAATAATAAATAAACTTGATTGATTGATTGATTGGTTGGTTAAAGAAGTGATGGGGCTGTCGTCTCATTTGCTGGGCTCCGTTTCCTAGGTGAATGGCATGGACACCGTGCGTGTCGCCATGTCCGTGGTGAAGTTCGTGAACCCGAGGACACTGCGGCACCAGAGATGGCTGAGGGAGCAGGCAGAGGCCCAGACGACTGGATCCGAGGAGCCCGCCAAGGACAACCCGTAGCGCCGAGCGCCGACCACCAACACGCCGAACGGAGGGGGGGTCACCAAAATGCATCATTTTGACCTGTTGTATATTATGTGTGAAACATTTCCAAAGAGGATTCCTAAGTGCAGTTAGTCCAGACCCCCAACCCCCCACACTGGCGATGATGTCACTGATGATGTCACTGGTCCTAAAGCAGCTCTGAGCCGCTGTTGTGAGTTGATTCCAGTGACATCATTCCTGGTGGGTGGGGAGCGGTGGCTTCTGTAGAGCGCCTCTGTCAGCCATCCAGGTTAATGTTTCGTGCGTACTACACAAAGCGTATCAAACGGCATCGGACCGGGGGCGGGCCCTTGCGGGACGCCGTTCTCCTCATCGTGCCGGGCCCTGTGATCGGGGGGCTTGGCGTGAAACGGCGTTCCTCGCTTCCCGTGTTTTCTTTGTAAACGATGTAATAAAACGTGCAGTTTCTGTGACACGCTGATCTGATCCACGTGTAGTGTTTTGCTGTGGAGAGCCGAGTCATTTGATTGGTTCGTAAAGGCAGTGACTGACAGCACACGGTTGCTCCGCCCACAATGGGGCCTGTCTCCCGTCAGTAACGAGCGGTAACGCGCACCTGAAGCCACCTTTCTGTAAAGTAAAATAAAAAACGATGTATGAATCAGTGGGTCTTGTGCAAGTCTTTACGAGCTGATAATCTTCCGACGTGTCGAAGAGGTCGACAACTCCTTAAAATGTTCCTGTAGCAGTTGCTAAAGCAGAATGAAACATTTTCTGAAGGTCATTGGAACAGTTTAAGTCTGTTTTGGAGGCACCTTGTGTGAATGGAAGCATTTTTCTCATTCGTTTCAGCACCAACAGAACTCACACTGTAAGACAACCGTGACATGCTTCAATCCCATCTGTCTGCATTTACACTGAATAACCCCACAGATGCATAAGAACATAAGAATACATAATGACGAGAACGGGCCATTCAGCCCATCTAGGCTCGTTATGTCTTAATCTAAAGAGTATCTAGTACTGCATCTATCCTGGACTTGAATAGCCCAAGTGTTTCTGCCTCTGCTACCTGACCTGGCAAGCTGTTCCAGGTATTGACAACTCTGTAAAGAAAAATGTCCTAATATCTGTGTGGAATTTGCCTTTAACTAATTTCCACCTGTGGCCTCTTGTTCTACTGACCCCACTTATCTTAAAAAATCTTTGTTAGTTCACTTTGTTAATCCCTTTTAGGAATGTAACCACCTCAATCATATGATGGTTGATCATTTATACCAACCTAATGCAAAGGAGATTTACAGTATGTTAAAAAATATATATGCATTTAAATTAAGTTTGATATTCAAATCAACTATGGCTGTAATGTTATGAAAACCTGCTTACTCCCCCAAACACTATGGAAGTCCGTTACTTTGTGTGTAAAACTTCCAATAGAGAGACAAGCTTTCGGCAGGAAAGTTAATTACAATAATGTATACAGTATTTATATTAATAATTGTAACTAATAATTGAATAACCTTTTTTGCCATTTTTATGTCAATTAACAAGCGATTGACGTTGGGTTTTGTTCCTCTGGTATAAACTTTGTTCGTAGTTGTGATGCATTTGTTGCTTTGTCAGTGAAGAGCGCGTCAAACAAACAAACGCGACTAGCAAGCCGCCAGCGTGGTAGCCAATAAGAAATCCTCTTCAGCTTTTTAAGCCTTGTTCATTGGACGCCTGCCCAGATATATTCATTAACAAAGCTCCTTAACTCCCGGTCCGTCACCAACAGATACATCGGCCCTGTCTGCGGGGGATTGCGTGACCATTTCCCTCCCTTTCACAATCGGCATTTATGAAACTGATCGCAGTGTGTTTCAGTAAGCAGCTAAATCTATCGTAAGCATATCTGTGTGCTACTAATGTACAGCTGTCCCAGTGTTTGCCAAATGCAAAAATAAAACCAGCAACAGGCATTATTTGGCTCAATTCAACTTATTTATTTAGAAGATTTCTCTTTTGCAGAGACATGCAGTGGTTTAGAAAGTATTCAGACCTTCGCACAGGTTTCACATTTTGTTGCCCCAGAGCTGGAAATCATGACCATTTTAAATAGGAATTCATATTTCTGATTTACACAACCTATTCTACACTGTAAAAGCCTAATTTAATTAAATTAAATAGTAAAGGGCGGCGGACGAGCCACACTTTGTGTGATGTGCGCTGTCTGTCAGGGAGGCGGTTCGAAACCCGCGTCTCTACCAGACCGGCCCTGGTCGTCAGCCCCGATCGGAGGCGGCATTTGGCTGTCCGCCTCCGGGGAAGGGGGGAGGGAGAGCCGGCACGAGGACAAGGTAAAAGCGTCTGGAAGAGTTTTCGTCTCGGAAGAGGCGGCTAACAATCGGCCAGGAATGTGTGTCTCGCTCCCGGAGACCGGGCGGCGGACTCGTGTGGGTGGCGAATTGAAATAAATAGAGGGTTTAATTGGCAACCAAATTGGGGGGAAAAATTTGAAATAAATGTATACAAAAATAAATAAATGCACAATTGGACTGGAAACCTTAATATTCCTCCAGATGGACTCAGCTGGTCAAGCACTTGGGGGAAAAAACGCAAAACAACCCATTCAGGTCAACACACAACAAACCCCATCCAATGAATTAGCTTTTTATTTATTTTATTATAATAAAATAAAAAAATCCAATGTATTACGTTATTCATACTCAATAAAGAATTCTGTTTAAAAAAATGTATTTATTTATTTACTATACATATATATTTCCTTGACAGTGTGGATGGAGCAGGTTGTGCACATCAGAAATATTCATCACTCCATTATTTCATTACACTTCATTATTCAGTACTGAGAACTTTAAGAACATTGCAGGCATTGCAGTTTATCAAGCTAAACATGAACAGTGCTACAGCCAATATACCGCAGTGAAAACAAAGTTCCTCAAAACCAAGCTATAGAGCTTCGTGCTTACGTTGTACTCGGATGAGCATGGAGTTTGACAGTGATCTAAAACGGTAACATTACTTCATATCATAATTTCATAATAATGTAATTGCTATTTTGGATTTTGTTGATGTTTGTAGCAAACCTTAACTTAACATTTTCTGATGATGTACAAAAGGAAAATTGGCTAATTTCACATTGATTTAATTGTTATTCTGGAGAGATACTTTCAGCCATCATAGATGAACAAACCGAGGGTAATGCTAATGCAATGCCAAAAGTGTTTTGCATTCAAATCTCGTTTGTACCCCGAAACGTTACAACAAAACAGTTAAGAGAGACTTATTTCATATCTTGTGAGCCGTTTAATCAATGATGGGAATCAGCTTTTGTCCCCCAAATGTATTGGTAATTGACGGTAACTACAGCAATGACTTAAATTTCAGTGATTATTGATGATGCAGAAATGGCTGCGATTGAGAGACTCTCGCTGTGGTTCAGGTGCTGCTCAGCTGTACACTCCTCTCTGTCCGTCAGCTGCTTTCAAGATGGCTGACTGTGTGGCCGTGGTGACGGTTGCTAGGGGGCTCGGTTTGGGAGTGCTGCGGCAGGAGCCCTCACGCGAGGAACGGCCACTCGGACAGAGAGAGGTCGCTGAGAGGGTCCTGGCTCACCTCCTGAAAGGAGTCCAGGCTCTGCCGGGACAGGGGAGCGATCGCCAGCTGCTGGCCTGTGAAGAACTCCTCAAAGAACTCGGGGAAGTCCAGGTCGCCGGTGGCGGCAGTCTCGCCCAAGGTGCCGGGGGACTTCCGCTCCCTCACCGAGACCGGTCCAGGAAGTACGCTATCCGAGACCGGGACGAGTAGCGCTATGGGCGGGGACACCTGGGCGGTGGGCGATTGGTGCTCCTCCCTGTCAATCAACGCCTCAACCATCGTGGCCATCAAGTCCAGCTCCTTGCTGTCGTCCTCCTCTTCCTCCTCTTCCTCCTCTTCCTCCTCCTCCTCCTCTTCCTCCTCGTCATGCTGAAGAGGGGCGGGGCCCTCGTTCCTGACATTTCTCGTCCTGTTGTTCGTTGCCCGGGCGACCTTCCTCTTCTTCCCCCCTCTGCTGTCCTCGCCGGCGGCCTTCTCCGCTGCCCGGTCGCCGTGGCGGACGTCTGTCACCGCCTCCCCCACCCCCACGGCAGGGTCCTGGACCCCCTGCGGCCCAGCGGAGCCCCCCCCAGCGGGGCACGACTCCCCCCGCACCTCCTTGCTCCGCTCCATCACCTCCATCAGAGTCCTGAACTGCACAGAGAAGCTGTCCGGGTGCCTGGTGCTCTTCCGGGGCTCCCTGCGCGCGCCCCGGCCCTGTTCCCCCGACGGGCCGCTGCCTCCCGCCCGTCCCGGCTCCTCCATGGCCTCCATCAGCCTCCGGTACTTCTCAGAGAAGCTGTCGGGACGCGGGCCCGGCCTCCTCCCCGGTCTCGGCGGCGCCCTCTCCTGGCGGCAGACGGCAGCGGCCGCCGCTCGGGTCACGGGCCCCGGGCGCTGGAGGTCCCCCAGGGGCCGCGGGATGGGTGGGTTCAGCCCGGCCTGATTGTGGATGTTCTGTGGGGTGGGGGGGGTCGTCAGTGGAAAACGTTGGTGAATATAGACTAGACTCTGCACCCGTTTTACAGGCCTTTGGATGTATGGTGCTTACAGAAGAATTTATTTCCAGCCCTTTGCATCCAACTTCAAAATCACTTTTTTGTCAGCTTGCTTTAAAAAAAATAAGTCATTTTTCCACAGAATCTCATTTCATACAGATGGAACGCATTGCCAAGAATAGGTCAAAACAAATAACAGAATGGACAGCATAAGACGAGACCTATTTATTCACAGGGCACACCTTCACTTACCATTTTCTGGATGTAATAGACAAACGTATCTTTGAAATTCTACCCGGACGTCACATGATGTATATCAAGGTAACCCCTCTGCCAGTAGGGACAACCGGCCCGACTGAGCCAGATCCCAGTGAAGCACTGGTTTTACAGCACAACAGCAACAATGGTCTCCCCTGTGATGTCACAATCGGAATTCTACAAGGTGCACTGGCGTTCCATCAAACTGCTTTTTTCTCACCGACGTTCCCATGGAAACGAGATGTATGGGACTGTCATTCTGTGGGTTTGCGGTGTGAAGTGATAGTGGATAGGGGACACAGCCAAGAAAACAGGGAGCCGCAGGTTTGAATCCCGCTGGCACACAACTGTTGTTAAGTACCCAGCTGAAGGGTGCAAGGTGGGTCAATGTCAATATCGATGTTAAGCACTGTACCTGGTTTCTTTCAAACGCATGAAATAATAATGAATTGCAGGTGGTGTGCTGCATTGACACAACATGTTTAGCTCAATATCAATGAGTTTCGTCACGCTCTGCTCAGAAAGAGCACGCCTGTTCACCACTTTTCATTTCCAGCTCCTCGAACCCTGCTGCTCTTCAGAATCCTGCTGATGTCAGTGTGTGTATATGTCTTCTTCATCAACGCCGCCATCTGCTGGCCAACAGGTAGCACCACACTGGTTCTGGTGCTGGTGAATGGGACCATTTCACTTCGCAATTCACCACAATCACTCGATTAAAAGGAGCACTTTGTTGTGCGTTTTACATTTTTACATTTCAAGAATTTAGCCGACGCTCTTATCCAGAGCGACTTATAAGATGTGCATTAATACATGGTATGATTCAAGGCCGTAACCATGGAGTCAACATTGGGGGGGACATTTAAAAAAAAAAATCAGCTAGGCTATATATTGGGGGGGACATTTTGAGCATTTTGGGGATGTGTCCCCCCCAATATATATGGTAATTTCGGCCTTGGTATGATTAATCATTGTTCGCGCAAGAGATCAGTGCAGTAATACAGCGATAGACAGCTTTGTTGGCGGCTGCATACCATACCTGTAACACTGGGAAAGAAAAGGTTACTTATTTATTTATTTTTATTTTATTTGATCTTTTTAGAAAGTTTTAAACAAGTATACATATACAAAAGCAGTATTAAAACAGGTAGGCAGTGGTGATGACAATTGGCTAGATGTACAGAATTCAGTGGTAGTGGAGTCTGAAGAGGTGGGTTTTGAGATCGTTCCACCACAGAGGGGTCAGGACAGAGAAGAGGCGAGACCGCGAGGAGCGGCTGCCGGGCGCCCGGAGGGATGGGACAGTCAGTTTGCCAATCGTAAGAACATAAGAATACATAATGACGAAAGCAGGCCGTTCGCCCATCTAGGCTCGTCATGTCCTAATCTAAAGAGTATATCTTATTTTATATATAAGATTTATTTTAGAGTTCGAATAATGCGCTTGTAAGAGCAGCACGTCGTGAACTCAGCTCCGGTATTTTAACGTATTTAAACGTTGTTTTGTTGTTATTATGTGTATTTTGTATTTTGACCGTCATAGACCCTCTCTGGGACTATGGAGAGAGGATCTAATAATCACAACCTGAGGATTATCTACTCGTGCGAACATCTACTCCGGCTAAAAAAGACGATGTTTTCAAATAATGCGCTTGTAAGAGCAGCACGTCGTGAACACAGTTCCGGTATTTAAACGTTTTTAAACGTTGTTTTGTTGTTATTATGTGTATTTTGTATTTTGTATTTTGACCGCCATAAACCCCTCTCTTGGGACTATGGAGAGAGGATCTAATAATCACAACCTGAGGATTATCTACTCGCGCGAACATCTACTCCGGCTAAAAAAGACGAAAGTTTTTTCTGGGACTCGGCTTCACATTCCGGTTGAAATTAAGCAGAGGTCAAGAGGGGTTCGTGGATCTGGAAAAGCTGCATACAAACGCGCATTCCGCCCAAGTCTACCAACCATCGTTATGGGTAACGTGAGATCACTTAATAACAAGATTGATGAACTTGGTGCGCTTATTAAGACGCAAAAGGACTATCGTGAGAATCCTGCCTTGGCAGTGACGTCACTGAGGAATACACATCCTTGACCGGTTTTTCCAGTATACGGGCAGACAGAAGCGAAACGAGTGGCAAACGGCGGGGTGGGGGTTTAATTCTTCTGGTGAATGAAAGCTACTGCCCCCTGAACAACATCACGGTCAGAGAGAGAATCTGCATTAATTAATTTATTAGGTTGACTATACTTTTATTGTCTCTGTTTTAAACCTTAGAATTGAGTATGATTGTTATGTATATTTTCTTGATTTTTATTTTTATTATTCTTTTTTACTTTTGTCTTATGCCTATGTATGTATGTATGTATGTATTTATATGTGTATATGTATATATATGCGTGTATATGTGTGTATATATATATGTATATATATTTTTATGCCTTACTTTCCCTGTAAAGCACTTTGAGCTACTGTTTGTATGAAAGGTGCTATACAAATAAAGCTATTATTATTATTATTATTATTATTATTATATCTAGTACTGCATCTAGCCTGGACTTGAATAGCCCAAGTGTTTCTGCCTCTACTACCTGACCTGACAAGCTGTTCCAGCCATTGACAACTCTCTGTTTAAAAAGTTTCCTAATATCTGTGCAGAATTTGCCTTTAACTAGTTTCCACCTGTGGCCTCTTGTTCTGCTGACCCCACTTATCTTAAAAAAAGAAGCTAGTGGAGGAGCTAATGGAGAGGCTAGCAGAGAAGCTAGTGGAGGAGCTAGCAGATAGGCTAATGGAGAGGCTAGCAGAGAAGCTAGTAGAGAGCTAGCAGATAGGCTAATGGAGAGGCTAGTGGAAATGCCAGCAGAGAGGCTAGTGGATTAGCTAGCAGAGAAGCTAATGTAATGGAGAGGCTAGCAGAGAAGTTGCACGTCATGCCCAACAGAGCCCTTTTGCTGTGGCTATATTGACAATATACCATGTCTTCTTGGGCCTTATTGCTTTAATATACAGCACTTTACGACATATGGGGGCTTTCATCACACTCACATTCACACCAATCAGCGTCCAGAGTTCAGTCAACCAGACTCCAGTGCTGAGTCCAGCGCTGAGTCCACTGTTGAGTTCAGCTGTAACTTTAATTGGTTTCTGGACAAACGACGCAATGTTTCACGTTCTTAGATTCATCTTGAGTACAACTGGGATGAGAATATGACCGTGTATGTATTAGTGTATTAGCCGGGTAGAAGAAAAGCTAGCACTTTCCCTGATTTGTAATCGCTGGTAAATGTTCATGGTGCGATGCACTGGGTGCTTTCCACAAAAGATTACTGGACAGTCACTGGAGTCAGCCTAGATTTAGTTTATTAAATGTGTTTCTAATAAATTACGTCATTTAGGAAAGCAATTCCGGGAAGCGATAGGAAAATGAATGGATATCTGCATTGACGTTCTATTTTCTGATTTCGTTAGTACGCTATGTGCATGCAGTTAGGCCTCAACATCGCAATGGCGATGTCGATATTTTGTTACATTTTCCACAAGATGGAGGTAGATGTGCATTTGTAGTATAATGTAAAAAATGTTAGGCCTACAGAACCCATCGTTTGACACACTCAGTAAACAGTGTGGATTACTCTCTGTGTCAGTGTGTGTGTGTGTGTGTGTGTGTGTGTGTGTGTGTGAGTGTGTATAAGTGTGTGTGTGTGAGTGCGTGTGTGTGTGTGTGTCGTGTTTGTGTGTGTGCGTGTGTGTACCTGTGTCGTAGCCGTGCTCCAGCTGGCTGATGAAGCCGTGAGCGTTTGCTCTGCGTGCAGCGTCCTGCACCCTCTCTAGGGGGCAGTGTTCCAGGCCGTAGGCGATGTTGTCCCTGATGGAGCCGGAGAACAGCACAGGTTCCTGTCCCACCATCGCCACCTGTCCCGACACAGGACTCAATCAGCTACTAAAGCACCAGGAATTAGCCTAACGTTTCATTTACAAAAACATAACTGCTGATGTGATACAAAATAGTACATCATTAAAGGTAGCTAAAGTGATGGTACCTTGCTGTGCAGGTATTGTATAGGATTGTTACCTTGCTGTGTAGGTATTGTACAGGATTGTTACCTTGCTGTGCAGGTATTGTACAGGATTGTTACCTTGCTGTGCAGGTATTGTACAGGATTGTTACCTTGCTGTGCAGGTATTGTACAGGATTGTTACCTTGCTGTGCAGGTATTGTACAGGATTGTTACCTTGCTGTGCAGGTATTGTACAGGATTGTTACCTTGCTGTGCAGTTATAGGTACTCCAGCTGTGCTGTACGGTGATGTTACCTTGCTGTGCAGGTACTTGTGCTGGTAGAGATGCAGTGGCTGTCCGTCCAATAAGATCTCTCCTTCCTGCGGCTGGTAGAATCTCTCCAGCAGGCTCACACAGGTGCTCTTCCCCCCACCTGAGGGCCCCACCAGGGCGGTCATGTGACACGGCTTCAGCTCCAAGGACAATCCCTGAAACCCACAGCAGCAGCACATACTATATAAGACACACACACACACACACACACACACACACACACACACACACACACACACACACACACACACACACACACACACACACATTTTAACAATTTATTTATGTCCACATAAAGAAAAGTATACAAGGACACAAATACTGAAGGTGCAGTAAAGTTGCATTCACAGAATCATGGCACAGATCTTCAAGATACAAAACAAAACACATTACTTATGGGTATAAATAGCAGCGTCTCCGCCATATATGGCGGCTGCCAATGATAGCAGAGACAGCACAATATTTAGCTAGCCTTTTAGCCCCCCTTTTTGGGCATTCCAAGTTGTTGAAACCCTCTAACGACCAACCTGTGGGTATGTCCGAGGCTGCCAAATATGAAAACAGATAGTCTGCACCTATAGCCTAGCTCTGAGATGTTATTTAGAAGTGGTTGGTATTTAATGACCTTGGTCATAAAGGCTTCCTCTAGGCTAGGGTCAAAGGTGCAGGCTATCTCTAATACAGACACTTCTCTGGCCTCTTCGTTAACAACAACAACATCTGGTGTATTAGCAGACAACTGTGTAAAAATGGCTAGGTTATTATCACAGAGATGGAACATGGAAGGATTGACACGGAATGTTTGTACATTCTCACTGAAGAAGAGAAATGGTTTGATATGTCCTTCACTATGAGGTCCACTATTCTATCGTGACGTGCTATGTACATTCCTTTGTACGCATAACAGCCATTCAAGATATGTGACATTGTTTCAGTGACCTGTTCTGTGGTGTGATGTAAGCAATGGGGAACCTGGGTAGTAGGAAACCAGATAGAAAGATTGAGTCTGGTAGGAAGGACTTGTAGTCTGGCTTTTACAGTAAATGTGACAATGTCCTCATTGAGCGCAGTGTTCTTTAAGAATGAATGAGAAACGGAATGATCGGCAGAGGGAAGACATGCAAGTTTTCCCTGAAGTTTTAGTCCAGTCCAGTGTTGTTGTTGTCTATGTTGGTGTAGATCCATGAGAATTCGCCTTGCACCTGTAGATGTTAGCAGGTGACTGTGTCCAGCATATGTGGCTGTTGCCTTGACCTGGATGAAGGGGTCAGTTATAATGTCGCCTGAGACCCTCACGGCCCCAGAGTCAGACCGCGCCCACTCCAGGGACACTCCAGTTCGGACACAGAGGTCGTTCAGATCCGGCCAATCTGACCAAAGGTGTTGTGGATCTTCTGGCAGATGGCGATGAGAGGGGCCTCGACGAAGGTGACCAGGGTGAGCTTCCAGGACAGACTGACCATGAGGGACAAAACGCCCACCATCTTAATCGCACTGCGCAGAAAAATGTTCACATTCATGACCACCGATTGGCTCATCTTGGTGGTGTCATCGGAGAGGCGGGATGTGAGATCCCCTGAGAGAGAGAGAGAGGGAAAGAGAGGGAAAGAGAGAGAGAGAGAGAGAGAGAGAGAGAGAGAGAGAGAGTATGATGGAGAAACAGATATATATATATATATACAGTGGGTTCGGAAAGTATTCAGACCCCCTTAAATTTTTCACTCTTTGTCATATTGCAGCCATTTGCTAAAATCAATTAATTTCATTTTTTTCCTCGTTCATGCACACACAGCACCCAATATTGTCAGAAAAACACAGACTTGTAGAAATTTTTGCCGATTTATTACAAAATAAACACTAAAATATCACATGGCCATAAGTATTCAGACCCTTTGCTGTGACACTTGTATATTTAACTCAGGTGCTGTCCAATTCTTCTGATCATCCTTGAGATGGGCCTACACCTTCATTGGAGTCCAGCTGTGCTTAATTATATTGATTGGACTTGATTTGGAAAGGCACACACCTGTCTATGTAAGGTCCCACAGTTGACAGTGCATGTCAGAGTAAAAACCAAGCCATGAAGTCCTAGGAACTCTCCATAGACCTCCGAGATAGAATTGTGTTGAGGCATAGATCTGGGGAAGGGTATAAAAACATTGCTAAAGCATTGAAAGCACCCAGGAGAACAGTGGGCTCCATCATTGTGAAATGGAATAAGTTTGAAACCACCACAACTCTTCTTAGAGCTGGCCGTCTGGCCAAACTAAGTAACCGGGCAAGAAGGGACATGGTCAGGAGGTGACCAAGAACCCAATGGCCACTCTAAGAGAGCTTCAGAGTTCCTCTGCAGCGATGGGAGAACCTGGTAGAAGGACAAACATCTCTGCAGCACTCCCATCAATCAGACCTTTATAGTAGTGGCTAGACGGAAGCTACTTCTGAGTGAAAGGCATATGACAGCCCACCTAGAGTTTGCCAAATGGTACTTAAAGGACTCTAAGAGCATCAGGAAAAGATTATCCGGTCTGATGAGACACAAATTGAAATTTTTGGCCTGAATGCCAAGTGCTACCATAAAGGTCTGATTGATGGGAGTGCTGCAGAGATGTTTGTCCTTCTACCAGGTTCTCCCATCGCTGCAGAGGAACTCTGAAGCTCTCTTAGAGTGGCCATTGGGTTCTTGGTCACCTCCTGACCATGTCCCTTCTTGCCCGGTTACTTAGTTTGGCCAGATGGCCAGCTCTAAGAAGAGTTGTGGTGGTTTCAAACTTATTCCATTTCACAATGATGGAGCCCACTGTTCTCCTGGGTGCTTTCAATGCTTTAGCAATGTTTTTATACCCTTCCCCAGATCTATGCCTCAACACAATTCTATCTCGGAGGTCTATGGAGAGTTCCTAGGACTTCATGGCTTGGTTTTTACTCTGACATGCACTGTCAACTGTGGGACCTTACATAGACAGGTGTGTGCCTTTCCAAATCAAGTCCAATCAATATAATTAAGCACAGCTGGACTCCAATGAAGGTGTAGGCCCATCTCAAGGATGATCAGAAGAATTGGACAGCACCTGAGTTAAATATACAAGTGTCACAGCAAAGGGTCTGAATACTTATGGCCATGTGATATTTCAGTGTTTATTTTGTAATAAATCGGCAAAAATTTCTACAAGTCTGTGTTTTTCTGACAATATTGGGTGCTGTGTGTGCATGAACGAGGAAAAAAATGAAATTAATTGATTTTAGCAAATGGCTGCAATATGACAAAGAGTGAAAAATTTAAGGGGGTCTGAATACTTTCCGAACCCACTGTATGTGTGTGTGTATACAGGTAACTGCCAAAATAAAGGAAACACTTCTGTAAATGAAGGGTTTTGGGCGGCTGTGTTATGGTGTGGGGTGCATTTCCCTGTCATGGTTTAGGTCCACTCAACCCCTTACAGGGCAATGTAAATGTCAATAAATACAAAGCCATTCTGAGTGATCACCTTCATCCCATGGTGAAGCATTAGTCTCTTCCAGGATGACAATGCCCCCATCCACAGGGCACGAGTGGCCACTGAATGGTTTAATGAAAATTATGGCCAGGGGTGTTGTTGCGGGGGGAAAAGGGGAACTGACTACCTAGGGCCCCAAGTGGGGGAGGGCCCTTGAAAAGCCTGCAATAAAAAATAAAAATAAAAATTTGTCTGCAATTTTAAATTAATTAGTGTCATTACTAAATGATATTGGCTGAATAAATAGGTTGAGAGACTGAACTTTGAATCCATAAAAATATTGGAGGCTCTCTGGGCCCCCTCCCCTCTCCCCTGTCCCCTCTCAAAAGCGCAAATGGTTTAGTCCGCCCCCCTGCACTAAGATTAGTCGCCAAACACGGCTAATCACACTGACTGGTGCTGATGCTGGAGCCCGCAAGTTTCAGTCAATTATGTCTTTCCAGAAGAAAGTGAAGTCGGGGTATCAAAAAAGAAAAGAATGAAAAGATTATGCAATACAGTAAGCCTTAAAACTAAGATGTCATTTTTTGGCTTTGTCTTATGTCTTGCGAATGAAAAATACCTAAATAAACATGAAGCAAATAATGTTCGCTTAAGCTTGATACTCCTAGCAAACCTAATTTAACCATAGTAAAAGTATCACAGTAATTGTACAGTATGTTGACTCAGACATACAGATAATGAGCTAAAATTGTATTCTCATAAAATCGGAAAAGTATATTATTTTATACTAATACAATTGCTGATGTTACTTCAACAAGTAATATTTCTTCCCCCCCAAAAAGATATGTGTCACAATTATTCACACCCCTAATAATTATTTTAAGTAAAATCCAACAAAAATAAGTCTGCATTGACATGTCGTCTTCTATAGTGAACTCCCATCAGGATAGAAATGCCTATGTGTGTGCTTATGAGCTATGTGTGTGTGTGTGTGTGTGTGGTTATGAGTTATGTGTGTGTGTGTGTGTGCTTATGAGCTATGTGTGTGTGTGTGTGTGTGTGTGTGTGGTTATGTGTTGTGGTGTGTGTGTGTGTGTAGTTATGTGTGTTGGTGTGTGTGTGTTGTGGTGTGTGTGTGTGTAGTTATGTGTGTTGGTGTGTGTGTGTATGTGTAATTATGTGTGTGGTTATGTGTGTGTGTGTGTGTGTGTGTGTGTGTGTGTGTGTAGTTATGTGTTGTGGTGTGTGTGTGTTGTTATGTGTGTTGGTGTGTGTGTGTGTGTGTGTAGTTATGTGTGTTGGTGTGTGTGTGTTGGTGTGTGTGTATGTGTAATTATGTGTGTTGGTGTGTGTGTGTAGTTATGTGTGTTGGTGTGTGTGTGTGTGTGTCATTATGTGTGTTGTGGTGTGTGTGTGTGTGTGTGTTGGTATGCAGATGCTACACTGATTGTGTAACCGTGGTATCTCATTGCTCTGGAAAGTCCCTCTCTTATTGTTTCACTTTTGCTTCAGCGGCTCCTGACTCACTGCACACGCCCATCACCAAACCCAAACCACGCCCATCACCAAACCCAAACCACGCCCACAGTCTCATGACTGGCAGCTGATTTTAACTCCTCCTCTTCCACCAGGGCCCCTCCTCTGTGTGATTCTGCTTCAGGGCCTAAAGCTGGGGTCTGATTCTGCTTCAGCTCCTAAAGCTGGGGTCTGATTCTGCTTCAGGGCCTAAAGCTGGGGTCTGATTCTGCTTCAGGGCCTAAAGCTGGGGTCTGATTCTGCTTCAGGGCCTAAAGCTGGGGTCTGATTCTGCTTCAGGGCCTAAAGCTGGGGTCCCACAGCCAGCCACTGTCTCTCTTGTCATTCTGGGGAGGGGTATACTAACTATACTAACACACACTAAACGTACATATTCTAAATGTCCTTTACTGTGACGTATTTTGATGAAAAAAGGATATTATTGGTTTTTATGTGTCTGTTTGCGTGTGTGATGTCACACTAAATAAGTCCCAGCATGCATCTCTGAACGTCGGCTCATGCTGCTACAGGTCAAACCTTGAGTCAGGATTCAATATGTGCACTTTATCAATAAGGTTTTGCAGATACCCTTACAACAAAGTATTGCATGTTAAAAAAATAATAATAATAATAATAATAATCTAACCATAATACCTTAATGCATATGAAATATATAATATATTGTCATGTACTAAAAAACCCTTTTAGTTCAAACTATTTTGGGAAAAAGTGGAAATATTTGGTGTCCTTACGATACTGGAAATCATTTTTCTTTTGTCAGTTCATGTGGAATTCAGCTAAAACATATAGCTCTTTGAAGGTAAAATAAAAATAATTAAATCACTGAACACTTGAGTTCCATGCATATTTAAGGGGTCACTGTTAGGTATGATGCTAATGGCTATATGCATAATATCTTATATTCAGGTTTAATTATTTATTTAATTATTTAATTATATAGTCTCTTATTTTAGGTTTAATGGCTGGCTGCTTTAATCACCAATGAGGTCATCTGTTACCAGGCAGATTAAGGCACAGCAGGTCTATGATGGAGGAAGTCCAGCTGCACAAATGTTGAAGCTGAACATGGAAAACATCACTCAGGAATAACTATCTTGGAAGATAGTTCAAATGAACAGACCTTTCAGCTGCGATTACTGATGGCACATGAGGTGATCTGAGGGGGGCCTCCCGGGTGGTCTAGTGGTTACAACGTTCGATGCTGGCCACTGCGACCGGGGTTCGATTCCACCTGCCATGCCAGAGTCTGCTCTGGCCGGGAGTGCCACTAGGGGGCCGCAATTAGCCAACATGAGTCCGCTGCCTATAGGAGTGGCTTGGCAAGTGGAGGAGACGATACTTAGCCTCTGTCACTGCTGGTCTCAGGGCTATGGCAGGGAACTCACAATACGAGGGGGGGATTGACATAAAAAAGAGAGGGTGTAATTGGTTACTAAATTGGGAGAAAATGGGAAAATCTGAAATAATAATAAAAAGTTCTAAAAATGGTGATTTTAATTTTATTAATAAAAGGTGTACTCACAGTGACCACATGCAGCTGAAAGATGGATTTGAGAAAAAGTACAAACACACTAAATCCAGTTCAAGTTTTATTTAATCAGGTCATTGCATTCTACAAAAGTCTTCAACTGCTCATACTTATGGAGACAAATTCAAACAATTTCATCAAGCAAACTTGTTTGTTATTTTGTTTCTCATGTGATCAAATTGTCATTGAACACTAATATTTGTGGTACAGAGTTTGAGTCTAAAGAACACATTTTAATTCCGACCTGACTTTTATTAAGAGAAACCTGCTTCAAAGTCTTCAACCTTCCCCAAAATTAAACTGAAATATGGCATAAAATAACACATCACTAAATTATATCTGACTGTATATATGACTTGCACCACACGTTTGAACCCTAAATAAAAGCAACTTCAAATCATACAGGAAAAAAAGAGGAAAAATATTAACAACTCAAAATTAAAAAAGGAATTGCAGAATATATAATGCAGAGAGCTTGTGTTAACTGTGGAGGATATTGTGGGGAATAAGATTAGATCATACATTTTGTGACTGAAGGACAGCATTCCTCTTATGCCATCACTCATCTCCAGTACTGAAACTACACCCTGTTATAACCACTTATTACTATCTTATAACATGTTTGGAGAAAAACTAAGCGTGCTGCCTTTAAATCACTGAAATGGATTAAAGTCAAGATATGACAGTATGACAGTAAGATCACATCCAGTGTATGCACAACGCTACATGTGTTTGTTTGTTTTTTTACAAATATTTTTATTGCCATTTTAGTTTAACAACAAAAACATAACATAAAAAACCACATAGAATAACCCTCCCATATTCACTCCCACACCCAACCGCATCCAAAATAACAAAAAACAAAATAAAATAAAAAGGTAAAAGTGAAGTCATTTCGTCCTAACAATATACAAGAGCTGAAGCTACACTTAGTTAGTTAACACAGGTCCCAAAGGATTCTTTTCCATAAAATGTAGAAAATGTCCCCAAATTTCTTGAAAAACATCAGGTTTTCCTTTGATAGCATAAGTCAACTTCTCCAAAGCAAGACAATTAGACAGGTCTCTGAACCATTGATTGATATCTGGTTTGTCTGGGTTTTTCCAAAAGATTGCAATTGTGTGTTTTGCTTGGAGAAGACAACATGTAATCATTTTCTTCTTGGTCTTATTAATATTCAGTCCCTCAGGGAATAGACCTAGGATGCACAACCGTGGACATACTGGTAACTTTTCAGATACTATTTGTGATAATATATCAAGTACACCATTCCAAAATTCCATGATTCTTGGGCAGTCCCAAATGCAATGAAACAGTGTGCCTTTCTCCACATTACATTTTACACATTGGTCTGGAATATTGGCATCAAAACGATGGAGTAGAGATGGGGTAATATATGTACGCATAATCCACTTATACTGTAATAATTTAAATCTTGTATTGATCGTCTGAACCTGAGCTTTATGACAAACTTCCTCCCATTCATCAACTGTAATCTCTGTATTTAAGTCGTTACACCAAGCCAATCTCTTTACTCTCCGAGGATTCCCCAGACATCCTAACAAATGAATCATACATCCGAGATACCTGACCCTGGCCATCAGAGTAATGTACCATCATCTTTTCCAAAGCAGAAAGAGGAGGCAGGTGTACAGAGTTATTTTGGGTCTTTGAAATATAGCTCCTAATCTGTAAGTACTTAAAGAAATGTTTTAATGGTAAGTCATATTTTTACGTAGATCCTCAAAAGTCAGAAGTATCTCACCATCATCATACATATCCATGATTTTGCCAATACCTTTGTCTGCCCATGTCTTGAACCCTAGGTCATGAGATCCCGGTATAAAACTTCTGTTGCCCCATATAGGAGTAAAGCGAGAGTGTTGTATCTGATTCTGAATCAAAGTATTTCTGTGCTTTAAACCAAATATCTACTGTGTTTTTAACAAAGGGGTTTTGTGTTTTTTTTCTTTAACTTCTTAGGAGAGTCAGAATACAGGTAAAGATTTAGGGCAGAGGGGATGTAGTACTGCTCTCCATCTGCACCCAAGGTATACAGCTTTCATTTGAAAACCAGAACATTGCTGCTCTTATTTGGGCTGCCATGAAATACCAATAGAGATTGGGGAGTCTAAACCCCCTTTCGTATGGCAGATATAGTAGGGTCAGGCGCAATCTTGGTCGTTTATTCATCCAGAGAAAGTTGGTAATAATTATTTTCATTTTGGAGAAAAACAGGGGAGGGGGGCTCAGGGGTAAAGACTGAAATAAATATAGAAATTTAGGTAAAATGTTCATTTTAATAATATTAATGCGGCCAATTAAGGATAAGGGGAGTGATGTCCATCTGTTGATAGATTCTGTTACTGAGGCTATTATTGGGTCATAATTCGATGGGACTAAGTTCTCTATTTTAGGAGTGATCTTTATTCCTAGATATGTAAATCCTTGTGGTGAGTTATGAAAAATTGTGTTGACAGGTGGAGTGAGTCTTTCAGATTCTTTTAGGAAAAGAATATTGGATTTGGTGCTATTCACCTTGTATCCTGAAACCACACCAAAGCACCTGATCAGCTCTAAGAGGGCTGGCAAGGACTGAGCCAAATTTTTCAGAAACAGCACTATATCGTCGGCGTAAAGAGCCAAACAATGTTCAATGTCACCTATTGTGATTCCTTTAATTACAGGGTGGGCTCTGACAGCGATAGCAAGTGGTTCGATTAAGCAGCGTAAATAATAGAGAGATAAGGGGCACCCTTGACGAGTGCCCCTCGATAGTTTAAAGGGGGCCGATATTATGCCATTGGTCAAGACCTCTGCCATTGGGTTTCCATACAGGATTTGTATCCATTTACAAAATTTGTTCCCAAATCCAAAACGACATAATTTCAAAAGATACGGCCATTCCACCCTATCAAAAGCTTTTTCTGCATCCAGGATAGAATGGCCGTATCTGAAACATCCCCTTCTTCATGCAGAATATTGATTACTCTTCTAACGTTATGAAAGGCTTGTCGGCCCTTAACAAAGCCATTCTGGTCCAGACTTATCAGGGATGGTAAATGTTTCTCAAGTCTCAAGGCTAGTGCTTTTGCTATCAGTTTTGTGTCGGAGTTAAGCAATGAAATCGGCCTATAACTATCACATCTAGAGGGCGCTTTTCCTGGTTTCAGAATTATCGTTATTAGTGCGCTCTGCAACGTTGGGGAAGACCCATTTCAAATGCCTCATCTATCATCTCCAGGATTGGGGCAGGAGTTTGTCTTTAAAAACTTTATAAATGTCAATGGGAATTCCGTCTGGACCCGCTGCTTTTCCACCCTTCATTCTGCTGATGGCTTCGGACAGCTCCAAGAGCTGCATTGGCCGGTCTAGTTCGTCTCTCCCGTCTTCAGATAGGGAAGGAAACTCGAGCCCATCTAGGAATTTTGTTAGCAAGTCGGGGTTAGAGGGAGGTTCTGATTTATATAAATTTTCATAATAGTTCTTAAATGTATTGTTTATTTCTTTAGGATCAGATGTTAGAGTACCAGATACATTTAGAATTTCATTTATCGCTCTTTCATTTTGTATTGCCTTAATACGCCATGCCAATAGTTTCCCCGCTTTTTCTCCCTGGTCGTAGAATGATTGTTTAAGTCTAGTCAGATCAGCCAGAGCTTTATTGGAAGATAATTCGTTGTAGTATGCTCTTTTTATAGCCACTCTATGTTGTAGTTCAGGGGTATCATTTAAAAATAATTCCCTCTCGAGTTGTCCAATTTCTTTTTCCAATTCTGACATCTCGCGCCTAAACTTATTTGATTTAAAACATGTATAGCTAATTATTTGTCCACGTAAATATGCCTTAAATGCCTCCCATTTGACGGAAGGAGAAGTCTGTGTAGTATTGATTTAAAAAATACATCTATATGTACCTCAAGAAAGCTTAAAAGCTAGGATCGTGCAAACCATTTTTGTATCAAAGCGCCATCTTGGTGGGCCTCTAAATGCTTTTGCCGCAGAATAGTCAATGGACAGTGGCGCATGATCGGAAATCACTATGCTATCATAGAAGCAGCTCTTAACATTTGGCAGTAGTCCTTTTGAGATTAAAAAATAATCTATGCGAGAATGTGTACGGTATGTGGAGGAAAAGCATGAAAACTCCTTCCTGTCAGGGTTTAATTCCCTCCAAACATCACAGAGATTTAAATCCAACATAAATTGAGAGATCACTTTTCTTGTCTGTATTTGGGAGGTGTCTCGACCTGATGAACGATCTAACAGAGGATTGAGGGTACAGTTAAAGTCCCCTCCCATTATAGTGTTACCTCTCAATGACGAGAGTGTTAAGAATAGGTTACTGAAGAAATGTGGGTCATCGATATTTGGCCCATACACATTAATCAAATTCAAAGATTCACCCAATAAAGTGCCTTGTATTATTATAAAGAGACAGTGTTGACTTGGAGAGGGATAGATTTATGAATAAGGATGGCCACTCCTCTTGCCCGCAAGAAAATAAAATAATATTCCCCTGAAATTATCCTCAAACTATGCTTGAAATCGTTCATCCGCACACAGTTCCATCTTGTTATGTCGTGTCCAGTCATAGTTTTCAGGTCAACATAGTGTTCGTGATTATCTACCAGTGAACAGAATACTATAACAGGTTCACATATTAGTTTCCAGTTGCAGGAACCTCAAAGATAAGTTTATCGTCTCTCTCCTTCTAGCGTTTGTCTATGTCGTGGAGAAAAGATTCCACCTCGCGGGGAGAGTCGAACATGTGTCGTCTCCCACCCTGGAATATGCGCATCCTTGCAGGAAAGATCAGGCCAAATTCCATTTCACGGGAGCGAAGCTGTTGTTTCACGGCGTTGTATTTCTTCCTCTTCTCCATCACTTCCATTGAAAAGTCGGGGAAAAACATTACGTGGTGGGTTCCATGCATCACCTTCCCCTTGGCTCGGGCAGCCTTCATCACAAGGGTCTTGTCCTTGAAGTTTAAAAACATGATCAGTGGTCTAGGTCTAACAGCTGGCGAGATGTTAGGCCTGGGCTAACCAACTCGGTGAGCTCGCTCAATTATCAATGGAGTCGAGAAATGTTCGAGGCCAAGCACCTCTGGTATCCACTTCTCCAAGAAAGATTCCGCATCCTTGCCTTCAGCTTGTTCCGGGAGTCCAACAACACGGAGGTTGGATCTTCTGCTACGATTTTCGAGGTCGTCACATTTGTCGGTAAGTGTTGTAACCACCTTCTGCATCTTGCCCAGTCTGTCTTCCATCACTGCCACGATGTCTTCCGTCTTGCCGATGCGATTCTCGGCTGTGTCCAGTCTCCCTGCGTAAGAGCTGAGGTCCTTTTGATTTCGTGTATGGCAGTTAAAACCTCATCATGTCGAGTAGTGAATTCTGCTTTCAGGGAATTAATTGCTGCTAGTATTTCCCGGTTGTCGTTGCTTTGGCTAGCTTCTTCATTAGGATTAGCATCCCTGCTAGCTCCGTCCATCTTGACTCTATGAGACTGTCTGGTTTCTGGTGCAGTCGATCGTTCTCTATCAGTCTTTGATTTGGATATTTTCTTGCCACTTTCGTTTGACATTTTCTTACTACGCAATCTGGGGTGATTTGGTGGTATCTCAATAGTCAAAAACGGGGTAAAATTGTGAAATTGGTCGGAGAGTTCAGGCCTGCGACTGTTCACCCGTCCGCCATAACCGGAAGTCCGCTACATGTGGTTTACTTGGAAATACAAATGTACATTTAGGGTGCAGTACTGACAGGTGAATGATACTGACTTCATTTTGGAACATTACACCTCAGATGTGTCGAATTGGGCACCCAGCCCAAGGGTCGGGGGAAACAAACTGGGTGTCAGACAGTCTGTTGACTCGCTTTCATGTTAGATGTGTGAGAAATGCTAGTCTGGGGAGCGAGCAACAGGCATTGGGTTTACTCCTCCAAAAAGAGCCGTCAAAAAGATACAGGGCTGGTAGCGTAGCGGTCTAACGCACCCGTATTGGCCGGTCCTTTACGAGTGTGGGCTGCCTATCATGGTTGTGGTTCGAAACCCAACTGTACCAGACCGGCCCTGGTGGGGAGTCCTGAACGGGGGTGGCGTTTGGCTTGTGTGGGGGAGGGCAAATAAAAATAAATAGAGGGTATAATTGGCCACTAAATTGGGATAAAAATGAAAAAAAATACAAATAAACTTAATGAAAAAATAAAAAAGATATTGGATTGCTTTATTTAGTTACATCTGTGATACAAGGTACACCAGAGTAATAATCTTGGGCCTGGCCCCTCAGCATCGCAGCATCAGAAATACACACAGAAATACAACACATTACATTTCTGTGGGCTCATCTACTTACATTTTAAACCTAACAGGGCACAAACAGATAAAAAAAGGGACATTACAATCAAAGGAGGAAATAGGGGTGGAGATAGGTAGGGAGGGAGTTACAACACAGTAGAGGATTACAACACAGGCCACAAGAACTCGACTGCAGCCAATGCGGCGCGGTCCAGAGGTCTTGCAACGCTGTATTGAAATCAAGGGGGAGGGGGGTTGGGGGAGGTGGGGTTCAGAGGCGGGTGCATGAAGTGCATGTGTGTGTGTTAATCAGTCAGTCCTTGTCCTTGTATATGTTAGTGTCTGTGTAAGATCCTGTAGAGTCCTTCTGGTCAAGACACGCGCATGCGTACGCAGAATGTTCCAACGATAACGATTGCTACAGAAACGCTTGGTCGGCCTTGTCCAAAAGTCGTCAACAGAGTTGTTTGGGTGCAATGATGGGCGGTTTTAGTGGGAGTTTCTCATTCTCCGTAGCAATTTCATGGGGGGTTTAAGCAACGACCTTGCCAGACCGATAACAGGGGAGCCAGATTGGAATGTTGTCGGGTCGGGATGAACTGCTGCTCCTCCACCCCCCCCGACTAATATTTTTCAGATTCCTGGTTTTCAACGGTTCTACGTCGCTCTTGTAAAATGCTTAGTTTCTCTGAGATATTGTCCAATTTCCGTCCCAGATCAGCCACCACCACCATCAGAGAACCCAGCGCTTTACCCATCTCGTTTAACGTGGCAGGCACCCTTTGGGCGTTTTGAGACGATGGCATCCTTCCAATTTTCTGATAAATCAGTGCCATGCTCAGTCCCAGCAGCAACTGTCCTGTTATCATGAAGCCAAAAATGAATAAATCTTCTACGTCCTCGATAGAAAGCGCCGCCAGAAACACCGGTCTCCAGCTGTTCCACGAGTCCGAAGCATATCCCGCAGCGAAAGTCCCATCCGGACAAGTGAGCTCCCCCGAGCCCAGCTTATTAACTCCATTTTGAGAATTTAGTTTCGAAAACCGACAGAGAGAGAGAGACTCTAGAAGCTCCGGAACACAATGACACGAGAGACGAGAAACGGGAGACAGTATCAGAGTAGTGAGCAGATAAGAAAACTAGACAAAAAAAGCCAGAAGAAAAAGGGAAAGAAAAAAGCTGAGGAGCTGCAGACAGAGCAGCCACCCCTTGCGGCGCTCACACACAATATAGAAATAAATATATACAAATAAAAAAATAAATTAATGAAAAATAAAGATATAGGGCTTGTCATAAGAACATGTTTTGGGGCTAAGGACGCCACTGACTCTGACATGCTGAAATGAGCACTTGCTATTAGCTGAGTTCTGTTTCAATTGCTATTCTCCATCCCTCAGTCTGTTGTGTACAATAAGCTCACTGTAATGGGCTGTGTGTGCACCTCACGCACAGGGGAAAACAAGCTCTCTCATCTATCTAATCTGTACAGTGTTTTAAAAGAGAGCGAAGAACAGTGATGAAAACAAATGAAGCCTTAGACCACACACAATGAAAGCAGAAGATCTGCAGGTTGGCAAAAATGACTCTTTCAACCTGGCCATCTGATCGCTGGTCTTGTTGGATTTACCAATGAGTATCCATTATTATATTTATACTCAGTACAATTATATTAACTTGATTTAAAGCAAAAATGGCAAGTGTGTGTGTGTATGTGAGTGTGTGTGTGTGTGAGTGTGTATGTGTGAGTGTGTGTGTGAGAGAGTGTAAGTGTGTGTGTGTGTGAGTGTGTATGTGTATGAGTGTAAGTGTGTGTGTGTGTGTATGAGTGTGTGTATGAGTGTGTGTGTGTGTGTGTGTGTATGTGTCTATGTGTGTGTGTGTGTGTGAGTGTGTATGTGTATGAGTGTGAGAGTGTGTGTGGGTCTGTGTGAGTGTGTGTGTGTGTGTAAGTGTGTGTGTGTGTGTGTGTGTGTGTGTGTGAGATCCTCTTGCTGCAGCTCTCCTCCAGCTCTTCCCCTGTAGAGACAGCAGGACACAGGGATTAAAAGGCTCCTCTGGCTCCAGGCCTCAGTGCAGAGCTGCAGGTCCGCAGGGTGGAGCCGGACCTCCAGGAGCCGGTGGAGAACAGGACACTCTGAGTTTATCTGTGCGCACCATGACTCTCCACCCGCTAATATTCACATACAAAATAAAGTAACTCACTGTATGTGAGCCGAAAGTGATCTCTCTACAGGTGAGACGTTCAGTAAAGTGACTTACTGTGCGTTAAGGAGAGTGATATCTCTGTTGGTGAGATCCATAAAAAGTTCAATACTGTGTGTTAGTGACAGCGATCTGTCTGTACAGTAGCTAAGCTACGCAGTAAAGTGACTTACTGTGCATTCGGCAGTGATCTCAGGCTTTGACTGCAGGTTTGAGTTCAGAGTTCTCAGACTCCGTGTCAGAGGCTACAATGAGAAACACAAAGTTAGAACAGCAGTTCAGCAAGGCCCAGTGTAGTTCATATCCCAGGGTCTGGGCCCTTCATATTCACACTAAACTGGCACCAACTCATTCACTCTGACCGAACCATTCAATATTAAATTACCTCACACACACCTGAAGGTTGGCTTTCAGGATTAAAAACTCAAGACAGCGATTACAGTCTGAAACCTGCTCATCTGTGACCTGACTGAATGAGCTCTAAGTCACATTCAATTCATGGCATTGGGTAAAA
>JAINUG010000911.1:0-43123 GCA_029706075.1 Aldrovandia affinis | reverse complement strand
CAATGGCAGCGATAGCAGCGGCGTGACATTTTTTAATGTAGCCGCGAATCTAGCGGTTTAGTCAGTGTAAAACATCGCTAGGTATTGGCTTTGACACGCCCCCTCATTAACCAGGCCGTTTTCCCGGTCCAAATCGGTCGGAAAAGTCAGTTTAAAAACAAGTCGGAAACATGCTAACTGGCTATCCATTCAATTCAATGGCAGCGATAGCAGCGGCGTGACATTTTCTAATGTAGCGGCAAATCTAGCGGTTTAGTCAGTGTAAAGCATCGCTAGGTATTGGCTTTGACACGCCCTCATTAACCAGGCCGTTTTCCCGGTCCAAATCGGTCGGAAAAGTCATTTAAAACAAGTCGGAAACATGCTAACTGGCTATCCATTCAATTCAATGGCAGCGATAGCAGCGGCGTGACATTTTTTAATGTAGCCGCAAATCTAGCAGTTTAGTCAGTGTAAAAAGCATCGCTAGGTATTGGCTTTGACACGCACCCTCATTAACCAGGCCGTTTTCCCGGTCCAAATCGGTCGGAAAAGTCGTTTAAAACAAGTCGGAAACATGCTAACTGGCTATCCATTCAATTCAATGGCAGCGATAGCAGCGGCGTGACATTTTTTAATGTAGCCGCAAATCTAGCAGTTTAGTCAGTGTAAAACATCGCTAGGTATTGGCTTTGACACGCCCTCATTAACCAGGCCGTTTTTTCCGGTCCAAATCGGTCGGAAAAGTCGTTTAAAACAAGTCGGAAACATGCTAACTGGCTATCCATTCAATTCAATGGCAGCGATAGCAGCGGCGTGACATTTTCTAATGTAGCGGCGAATCTAGTGGTTTAGTCAGTGTAAAACATCGCTAGGTATTGGCTTTGACACACCCCCATTAACCAGGCCATTTTCCCGGTCCAAATCGGTCGGAAAAGTCATTTAAAACAAGTCGGAAACATGCTAACTGGCTATCCATTCAATTCAATGGCAGCGATAGCAGCGGCGTGACATTTTTAAATGTAGCAGCAAATCTAGCAGTTTAATCAGTGTAAAACATCGCTAGGTATTGGCTTTGACACGCCCCCTCATTAACCAGGCCGTTTTCCCGGTCCAAATCGGTCGAAAAAGTCGTTTAAAACAAGTCGGAAACATGCTAACTGGCTATCCATTCAATTCAATGGCAGCGATGGCAGCGGCGTGACATTTTCTAATGTAGCGGCGAATCTAGTGGTTTAGTCAGTGTAAAGCATCGCTAGGTATTGGCTTTGACACACCCCCTCATTAACCAGGCCATTTTCCCGGTCCAAATCGGTCGGAAAAGTCATTTAAAACAAGTCGGAAACATGCTAACTGGCTATCCATTCAATTCAATGGCAGCGATAGCAGCGTGTGACATTTTTTAATGTAGCGGCAAATCTAGCAGTTTAATCAGTGTAAAACATCGCTAGGTATTGGCTTTGATACGCCCCCTCATTAACCAGGCCGTTTTCCCGGTCCAAATCGGTCGGAAAAGTCGTTTAAAACAAGTCGGAAACATGCTAACTGGCTATCCATTCAATTCAATGGCAGCGATAGCAGCGGTGTGACATTTTTTAATGTAGCCGCAAATCTAGCGGTTTAGTCAGTGTAAAACATCGCTAGGTATTGGCTTTGACACGCCCCTCATTAACCAGGCCGTTTTCCGGTCCAAATCGGTCGGAAAAGTAGTTTAAAACAAGTCGGAAACGTGCTAACTGGCTATCCATTCAATTCAATGGCAGCGATAGCAGCGGCGTGACAGTTTCTAATGTAGCGGCGAATCTAGCGTTTTAGTCAGTGTAAAGCATCGCTAGGTATTGGCTTTGACACGCCCCCTCATTAACCAGGCCGTTTTCCCGGTCCAAATCGGTCGGAAAAGTCATTTAAAACAAGTCGGAAACATGCTAACTGGCTATCCATTCAATTCAATGGCAGCGATGGCAGCGGCGTGACATTTTCTAATGTAGCGGCAAATCTAGCGGTTTAGTCAGTGTAAAGCATCGCTAGGTATTGGCTTTGACACACGCCCTCATTAACCAGGCCGTTTTCCCGGTCCAAATCGGTCGGAAAAGTCGTTAAAACAAGTCGGAAACATGCTAACTGGCTATCCATTCAATTCAATGGCAGCGATAGCAGCGGTGTGACATTTTTTAATGTAGCCGCAAATCTAGCAGTTTAGTCAGTGTAAAACATCGCTAGGTATTGGCTTTGACACGCCCCCTCATTAACCAGGCCGTTTTCCCGGTCCAAATCGGTCGGAAAAGTAGTTTAAAACAAGTCGGAAACATGCTAACTGGCTATCCATTCAATTCAATGGCAGCGATAGCAGCGGCGTGACATTTTCTAATGTAGCGGCGAATCTAGCGGTTTAGTCAGTGTAAAGCATCGCTAGGTATTGGCTTTGACACGCCCTCATTAACCAGGCCGTTTTCCCGGTCCAAATCGGTCGGAAAAGTCATTTAAAACAAGTCGGAAACATGCTAACTGGCTATCCATTCAATTCAATGGCAGCGATGGCAGCGGCGTGACATTTTCTAATGTAGCGGCGAATCTAGTGGTTTAGTCAGTGTAAAGCATCGCTAGGTATTGGCTTTGACACACCCCCTCATTAACCAGGCCATTTTCCCGGTCCAAATCGGTCGGAAAAGTCATTTAAAACAAGTCGGAAACATGCTAACTGGCTATCCATTCAATTCAATGGCAGCGATAGCAGCGGTGTGACATTTTTTAATGTAGCGGCAAATCTAGCAGTTTAATCAGTGTAAAACATCGCTAGGTATTGGCTTTGATACGCCCTCATTAACCAGGCCGTTTTCCCGGTCCAAATCGGTCGGAAAAGTCGTTTAAAACAAGTCGGAAACATGCTAACTGGCTATCCATTCAATTCAATGGCAGCGATAGCAGCGGTGTGACATTTTTAATGTAGCGCAAATCTAGCGGTTTAGTCAGTGTAAAACATCGCTAGGTATTGGCTTTGACACGCCCCCTCATTAACCAGGCCGTTTTCCCGGTCCAAATCGGTCGGAAAAGTCGTTTAAAACAAGTCGGAAACATGCTAACTGGCTATCCATTCAATTCAATGGCAGCGATAGCAGCAGGGTGTGACATTTTTAATGTAGCCGCAAATCTAGCGGTTTAGTCAGTGTAAAACATCGCTAGGTATTGGCTTTGACACGCCCCCTCATTAACCAGGCCGTTTTCCGGTCCAAATCGGTCGGAAAAGTAGTTTAAAACAAGTCGGAAACATGCTAACTGGCTATCCATTCAATTCAATGGCAGCGATAGCAGCGGCGTGACATTTTCTAATGTAGCGGCGAATCTAGCGGTTTAGTCAGTGTAAAGCATCGCTAGGTATTGGCTTTGACACGCCCCCTCATTAACCAGGCCGTTTTCCCGGTCCAAATCGGTCGGAAAAGTCATTTAAAACAAGTCGGAAACATGCTAACTGGCTATCCATTCAATTCAATGGCAGCGATAGCAGCGGTGTGACATTTTTTAATGTAGCGGCAAATCTAGCAGTTTAATCAGTGTAAAACATCGCTAGGTATTGGCTTTGACACGCCCCTCATTAACCAGGCCGTTTTCCCGGTCCAAATCGGTCGGAAAAGTCGTTTAAAACAAGTCGGAAACATGCTAACTGGCTATCCATTCAATTCAATGGCAGCGATAGCAGCGGTGTGACATTTTTTAATGTAGCCGCAAATCTAGCGGTTTAGTCAGTGTAAAACATCGCTAGGTATTGGCTTTGACACGCCCCCTCATTAACCAGGCCGTTTTCCCGGTCCAAATCGGTCGGAAAAGTAGTTTAAAACAAGTCGGAAACATGCTAACTGGCTATCCATTCAATTCAATGGCAGCGATAGCAGCGGCGTGACAGTTTCTAATGTAGCGGCGAATCTAGCGGTTTAGTCAGTGTAAAGCATCGCTAGGTATTGGCTTTGACACGCCCCCTCATTAACCAGGCCGTTTTCCCGGTCCAAATCGGTCGGAAAAGTCATTTAAACAAGTCGGAAACATGCTAACTGGCTATCCATTCAATTCAATGGCAGCGATGGCAGCGGCGTGACATTTTCTAATGTAGCGGCAAATCTAGCAGTTTAGTCAGTGTAAAGCATCGCTAGGTATTGGCTTTGACACACCCCCTCATTAACCAGGCCATTTTCCCGGTCCAAATCGGTCGGAAAAGTCATTTAAAACAAGTCGGAAACATGCTAACTGGCTATCCATTCAATTCAATGGCAGCGATAGCAGCGGTGTGACATTTTTTAATGTAGCCGCAAATCTAGCGGTTTAGTCAGTGTAAAACATCGCTAGGTATTGGCTTTGACACGCCCCCTCATTAACCAGGCCGTTTTCCCGGTCCAAATCGGTCGGAAAAGTAGTTTAAAACAAGTCGGAAACATGCTAACTGGCTATCCATTCAATTCAATGGCAGCGATAGCAGCGGCGTGACAGTTTCTAATGTAGCGCGAATCTAGCGGTTTAGTCAGTGTAAAGCATCGCTAGGTATTGGCTTTGACACGCCCCCTCATTAACCAGGCCGTTTTCCCGGTCCAAATCGGTCGGAAAAGTCGTTTAAAACAAGTCGGAAACATGCTAACTGGCTATCCATTCAATTCAATGGCAGCGATGGCAACGGCGTGACATTTTTTAATGTAGCCGCAAATCTAGCAGTTTAGTCAGTGTAAAACATCGCTAGGTATTGGCTTTGACAAGCACCCTCATTAACCAGGCTGTTTTCCCGGTCCAAATCGGTCGGAAAAGTCGTTTAAAACAAGTCGGAAACATGCTAACTGGCTATCCATTCAATTCAATGGCAGCGATGGCAGCGGCGTGACATTTTCTAATGTAGCGGCGAATCTAGTGGTTTAGTCAGTGTAAAGCATCGCTAGGTATTGGCTTTGACACACCCCCTCATTAACCAGGCCATTTTCCCGGTCCAAATCGGTCGGAAAAGTCATTTAAAACAAGTCGGAAACATGCTAACTGGCTATCCATTCAATTCAATGGCAGCGATAGCAGCGGTGTGACATTTTTAATGTAGCGGCAAATCTAGCAGTTTAGTCAGTGTAAAACATCGCTAGGTATTGGCTTTGACACGCCCCTCATTAACCAGGCCGTTTTCCCGGTCCAAATCGGTCGGAAAAGTCGTTTAAAACAAGTCGGAAACATGCTAACTGGCTATCCATTCAATTCAATGGCAGCGATAGCAGCGGTGTGACATTTTTTAATGTAGCGGCAATCTAGCAGTTTAGTCAGTGTAAAACATCGCTAGGTATTGGCTTTGACACGCCCTCATTAACCAGGCCGTTTTCCCGGTCCAAATCGGTCGGAAAAGTCGTTAAAAACAAGTCGGAAACATGCTAACTGGCTATCCATTCAATTCAATGGCAGCGATAGCAGCGGTGTGACATTTTTTAATGTAGCCGCAAATCTAGCGGTTTAGTCAGTGTAAAACATCGCTAGGTATTGGCTTTGACACGCCCCCTCATTAACCAGGCCGTTTTCCCGTCCAAATCGGTCGGAAAAGTAGTTTAAAACAAGTCGGAAACATGCTAACTGGCTATCCATTCAATTCAATGGCAGCGATAGCAGCGGCGTGACATTTTCTAATGTAGCGGCGAATCTAGCGGTTTAGTCAGTGTAAAGCATCGCTAGGTATTGGCTTTGACACGCCCCCTCATTAACCAGGCCGTTTTCCCGGTCCAAATCGGTCGGAAAAGTCGTTTAAAACAAGTCGGAAACATGCTAACTGGCTATCCATTCAATTCAATGGCAGCGATAGCAGCGGCGTGACATTTTTTAATGTAGCCGCAAATCTAGCAGTTTAGTCAGTGTAAAACATCGCTAGGTATTGGCTTTGACACGCCCCTCATTAACCAGGCCGTTTTCCGGTCCAAATCGGTCGGAAAAGTCGCTTTTAAAACAAGTCGGAAACATGCTAACTGGCTATCCATTCAATTCAATGGCAGCGATGGCAGCGGCGTGACATTTTCTAATGTAGCGGCGAATCTAGTGGTTTAGTCAGTGTAAAGCATCGCTAGGTATTGGCTTTGACACACCCCTCATTAACCAGGCCATTTTCCCGTCCAAATCGGTCGGAAAAGTCATTTAAAACAAGTCGGAAACATGCTAACTGGCTATCCATTCAATTCAATGGCAGCGATAGCAGCGGTGTGACATTTTTTAATGTAGCCGCAAATCTAGCAGTTTAATCAGTGTAAAACATCGCTAGGTATTGGCTTTGATACACGCCCTCATTAACCAGGCCGTTTCCCGTCCAAATCGGTCGGAAAAGTCGCTTAAAACAAGTCGAAAACATGCTAACTGGCTATCCATTCAATTCAATGGCAGCGATAGCAGCGGTGTGACATTTTTTAATGTAGCCGCAAATCTAGCGGTTTAGTCAGTGTAAACATCGCTAGGTATTGGCTTTGACACGCCCTCATTAACCAGGCCGTTTTCCCGGTCCAAATCGGTCGGAAAAGTAGTTTAAAACAAGTCGGAAACATGCTAACTGGCTATCCATTCAATTCAATGGCAGCGATAGCAGCGGCGTGACATTTTCTAATGTAGCCGCAAATCTAGCGGTTTAGTCAGTGTAAAGCATCGCTAGGTATTGGCTTTGACACGCCCCCTCATTAACCAGGCCGTTTTCCCGGTCCAAATCGGTCGGAAAAGTCGTTTAAAACAAGTCGGAAACATGCTAACTGGCTATCCATTCAATTCAATGGCAGCGATAGCAGCGGCGTGACATTTTTTAATGTAGCCGCAAATCTAGCAGTTTAGTCAGTGTAAAACATCGCTAGGTATTGGCTTTGACACGCCCCCTCATTAACCAGGCCGTTTTCCCGGTCCAAATCGGTCGGAAAAGTCAGTTTAAAACAAGTCGGAAACATGCTAACTGGCTATCCATTCAATTCAATGGCAGCGATAGCAGCGGTGACATTTTTTAATGTAGCCGCAAATCTAGCGGTTTAGTCAGTGTAAAACATCGCTAGGTATTGGCTTTGACACGCACCTCATTAACCAGGCCGTTTTCCCGGTCCAAATCGGTCGGAAAAGTCGTTTAAAACAAGTCGGAAACATGCTAACTGGCTATCCATTCAATTCAATGGCAGCGATGGCAGCGGCGTGACATTTTCTAATGTAGCGGCGAATCTAGTGGTTTAGTCAGTGTAAAGCATCGCTAGGTATTGGCTTTGACACACCCCTTCATTAACCAGGCCATTTTCCCGGTCCAAATCGGTCGGAAAAGTCGTTTAAAACAAGTCGGAAACATGCTAACTGGCTATCCATTCAATTCAATGGCAGCGATAGCAGCGGTGTGACATTTTTTAATGTAGCCGCAAATCTAGCGGTTTAGTCAGTGTAAAACATCGCTAGGTATTGGCTTTGACACGCCCCCTCATTAACCAGGCCGTTTTCCCGTCCAAATCGGTCGGAAAAGTAGTTTAAAACAAGTCGGAAACATGCTAACTGGCTATCCATTCAATTCAATGGCAGCGATAGCAGCGGCGTGACATTTTCTAATGTAGCGGCAATCTAGCGTTTTAGTCAGTGTAAAGCATCGCTAGGTATTGGCTTTGACACGCCCCTCATTAACCAGGCCGTTTTTCCCGGTCCAAATCGGTCGGAAAAGTCGTTTAAAACAAGTCGGAAACATGCTAACTGGCTATCCATTCAATTCAATGGCAGCGATAGCAGCGGCGTGACATTTTCTAATGTAGCGGCGAAATCTAGCGGTTTAGTCAGTGTAAAGCATCGCTAGGTATTGGCTTTGACACACCCCCTCATTAACCAGGCCGTTTTCCCGGTCCAAATCGGTCGGAAAAGTCATTTAAAACAAGTCGGAAACATGCTAACTGGCTATCCATTCAATTCAATGGCAGCGATAGCAGCGGTGTGACATTTTTTAATGTAGCCGCAAATCTAGCGGTTTAGTCAGTGTAAAACATCGCTAGGTATTGGCTTTGACACGCCCCCTCATTAACCAGGCCGCTTTCCCGGTCCAAATCGGTCGGAAAAGTCGTTTAAAACAAGTCGGAAACATGCTAACTGGCTATCCATTCAATTCAATGGCAGCGATAGCAGCGGTGTGACATTTTTTAATGTAGCGGCAAATCTAGCAGTTTAGTCAGTGTAAAACATCGCTAGGTATTGGCTTTGACACCCCTCATTAACCAGGCCGTTTTCCGTCCAAATCGGTCGGAAAAGTCGTTTAAAACAAGTCGGAAACATGCTAATGGCTATCCATTCAATTCAATGGCAGCGAGCAGCGGCGTGACATTTTTTAATGTAGCGGCAAATCTAGCGGTTTAGTCAGTGTAAAACATCGCTAGGTATTGGCTTTGACACGCCCCTCATTAACCAGGCCGTTTTCCCGTCCAAATCGGTCGGAAAAGTCATTTAAAACAAGTCGGAAACATGCTAACTGGCTATCCATTCAATTCAATGGCAGCGATAGCAGCGGTGTGACATTTTTTAATGTAGCCGCAAATCTAGCGGTTTAGTCAGTGTAAAACATCGCTAGGTATTGGCTTTGACACGCCCTCATTAACCAGGCCGCTTTTCCGGTCCAAATCGGTCGGAAAAGTAGTTTAAAACAAGTCGGAAAACGCTAACTGGCTATCCATTCAATTCAATGGCAGCGATAGCAGCGGCGTGACATTTTCTAATGTAGCGGCGAATCTAGCGGTTTAGTCAGTGTAAAGCATCGCTAGGTATTGGCTTTGACACGCCCTCATTAACCAGGCCGTTTTCCCGGTCCAAATCGGTCGGAAAAGTCGTTTAAAACAAGTCGGAAACATGCTAACTGGCTATCCATTCAATTCAATGGCAGCGATGGCAGCGGGCGTGACATTTTTTAATGTAGCCGCAAATCTAGCAGTTTAGTCAGTGTAAAACATCGCTAGGTATTGGCTTTGACACGCACCCTCATTAACCAGGCCGTTTTCCCGGTCCAAATCGGTCGGAAAAGTCGTTTAAAACAAGTCGGAAACATGCTAACTGGCTATCCATTCAATTCAATGGCAGCGATGGCAGCGGCGACATTTTCTAATGTAGCGGCAAATCTAGCAGGTTTAGTCAGTGTAAAACATCGCTAGGTATTGGCTTTGACACACCCATTAACCAGGCCATTTTCCCGGTCCAAATCGGTCGGAAAAGTCATTTAAAACAAGTCGGAAACATGCTAACTGGCTATCCATTCAATTCAATGGCAGCGATAGCAGCGGCGTGACATTTTTTAATGTAGCCGCAAATCTAGCGTTTAGTCAGTGTAAAACATCGCTAGGTATTGGCTTTGACACGCCCATTAACCAGGCCGTTTTCCCGTCCAAATCGGTCGGAAAAGTAGTTTAAAACAAGTCGGAAACATGCTAACTGGCTATCCATTCAATTCAATGGCAGCGATAGCAGCGGCGTGACAGTTTCTAATGTAGCGGCGAATCTAGCGGTTTAGTCAGTGTAAAGCATCGCTAGGTATTGGCTTTGACACGCCCCTCATTAACCAGGCCGTTTTCCCGGTCCAAATC
Organism: Aldrovandia affinis; assembly: GCA_029706075.1. NCBI lineage: Eukaryota > Metazoa > Chordata > Actinopteri > Notacanthiformes > Halosauridae > Aldrovandia > Aldrovandia affinis. The sequence goes on along the minus strand of JAINUG010000911.1, from coordinate 33,587 downwards.
GGTCGGAAAAGTCGTTTAAAACAAGTCGGAAACATGCTAACTGGCTATCCATTCAATTCAATGGCAGCGATAGCAGCGGCGTGACATTTTTTAATGTAGCCGCAAATCTAGCAGTTTAGTCAGTGTAAAACATCGCTAGGTATTGGCTTTGACACACCCATTCATTAACCAGGCCGTTTTCCCGGTCCAAATCGGTCGGAAAAGTCGCTTAAAACAAGTCGGAAACATGCTAACTGGCTATCCATTCAATTCAATGGCAGCGATAGCAGCGGTGACATTTTTAATGTAGCCGCAAATCTAGCGGTTTAGTCAGTGTAAAACATCGCTAGGTATTGGCTTTGACACGCCCCCTCATTAACCAGGCCGCTTTTCCCGGTCCAAATCGGTCGGAAAAGTCGTTTAAAACAAGTCGGAAACATGCTAACTGGCTATCCATTCAATTCAATGGCAGCGATAGCAGCGGTGTGACATTTTTTAATGTAGCCGCAAATCTAGCGGTTTAGTCAGTGTAAAACATCGCTAGGTATTGGCTTTGACACGCCCATTAACCAGGCCGTTTTCCCGGTCCAAATCGGTCGGAAAAGTAGTTTAAAACAAGTCGGAAACATGCTAACTGGCTATCCATTCAATTCAATGGCAGCGATAGCAGCGGCGTGACATTTTCTAATGTAGCGGCAAATCTAGCGGTTTAGTCAGTGTAAAGCATCGCTAGGTATTGGCTTTGACACGCCCCCTCATTAACCAGGCCGCTTTCCCGTCCAATCGGTCGGAAAAGTCGTTTAAAACAAGTCGGAAACATGCTAACTGGCTATCCATTCAATTCAATGGCAGCGATGGCAGCGGCAGCGATGACATTTTTAATGTAGCCGCAAATCTAGCAGTTTAGTCAGTGTAAAACATCGCTAGGTATTGGCTTTGACACGCCCCATTAACCAGGCCGTTTTCCGTCCAAATCGGTCGGAAAAGTCGTTTAAAACAAGTCGGAAACATGCTAACTGGCTATCCATTCAATTCAATGGCAGCGATAGCAGCGGCGTGACATTTTTAATGTAGCCGCAAATCTAGCAGTTTAGTCAGTGTAAAATCGCTAGGTATTGGCTTTGACACGCCCTCATTAACCAGGCCGTTTTCCGGTCCAAATCGGTCGGAAAAGTCGTTTAAAACAAGTCGGAAACATGCTAACTGGCTATCCATTCAATTCAATGGCAGCGATAGCAGCGGCGTGACATTTTTTAATGTAGCCGCAAATCTAGCGGTTTAGTCAGTGTAAAACATCGCTAGGTATTGGCTTTGACACGCCCCCTCATTAACCAGGCCGCTTTTCCCGTCCAAATCGGTCGGAAAAGTCGTTTAAAACAAGTCGAAACATGCTAACTGGCTATCCATTCAATTCAATGGCAGCGATAGCAGCGGTGACATTTTTTAATGTAGCGGCAAATCTAGCGGTTTAGTCAGTGTAAAACATCGCTAGGTATTGGCTTTGACACGCCCCTCATTAACCAGGCCGTTTTCCCGGTCCAAATCGGTCGGAAAAGTCGTTTAAAACAAGTCGGAAACATGCTAACTGGCTATCCATTCAATTCAATGGCAGCGATAGCAGCGCGTGACATTTTTAATGTAGCGCAAATCTAGCGGTTTAGTCAGTGTAAAACATCGCTAGGTATTGGCTTTGACACGCCCTCATTAACCAGGCCGTTTTCCCGGTCCAAATCGGTCGGAAAAGTCGTTTAAAACAAGTCGGAAACATGCTAACTGGCTATCCATTCAATTCAATGGCAGCGATAGCAGCGGTGTGACATTTTTTAATGTAGCCGCAAATCTAGCGGTTTAGTCAGTGTAAAACATCGCTAGGTATTGGCTTTGACACGCCCCATTAACCAGGCCGTTTTCCCGTCCAAATCGGTCGGAAAAGTCGTTTAAAACAAGTCGGAAACATGCTAACTGGCTATCCATTCAATTCAATGGCAGCGATAGCAGCGGCGTGACATTTTCTAATGTAGCGCGAATCTAGCAGTTTAGTCAGTGTAAAGCATCGCTAGGTATTGGCTTTGACACACCCCCTCATTAACCAGGCCATTTTCCCGTCCAAATCGGTCGGAAAAGTCATTTAAAACAAGTCGGAAACATGCTAACTGGCTATCCATTCAATTCAATGGCAGCGATAGCAGCGGTGTGACATTTTCTAATGTAGCGGCGAATCTAGCGGTTTAGTCAGTGTAAAGCATCGCTAGGTATTGGCTTTGACACGCCCTCATTAACCAGGCCGTTTTCCGGTCCAAATCGGAAAAGTCGTTTAAAACAAGTCGGAAACATGCTAACTGGCTATCCATTCAATTCAATGGCAGCGATAGCAGCGGTGTGACATTTTTAAATGTAGCGGCAAATCTAGCAGTTTAATCAGTGTAAAACATCGCTAGGTATTGGCTTTGACACGCCCCATCATTAACCAGGCCGTTTTCCCCAAATCCAAATCGGTCGGAAAAGTCGTTTAAAACAAGTCGGAAACATGCTAACTGGCTATCCATTCAATTCAATGGCAGCGATAGCAGCGGTGTGACATTTTTTAATGTAGCCGCAAATCTAGCAGTTTAGTCAGTGTAAAACATCGCTAGGTATTGGCTTTGATACGCCCCTCATTAACCAGGCCGTTTTCCCGGTCCAAATCGGTCGGAAAAGTCATTTAAAACAAGTCGGAAACATGCTAACTGGCTATCCATTCAATTCTTTAATGTAGCCGCAAATCTAGCGGTTTAGTCAGTGTAAAACATCGCTAGGTATTGGCTTTGACACGCCCCCTCATTAACCAGGCCGTTTTCCCGGTCCAAATCGGTCGGAAAAGTAGTTTAAAACAAGTCGGAAACGTGCTAACTGGCTATCCATTCAATTCAATGGCAGCGATAGCAGCGGCGTGACAGTTTCTAATGTAGCGGCGAATCTAGCGGTTTAGTCAGTGTAAAGCATCGCTAGGTATTGGCTTTGACACACCCCCTCATTAACCAGGCCGTTTTCCCGGTCCAAATCGGTCGGAAAAGTCGTTTAAAACAAGTCGGAAACATGCTAACTGGCTATCCATTCAATTCAATGGCAGCGATGGCAACGGGCGTGACATTTTTTAATGTAGCCGCAAATCTAGCAGTTTAGTCAGTGTAAAACATCGCTAGGTATTGGCTTTGACAAGCACCCTCATTAACCAGGCTGTTTTCCGGTCCAAATCGGTCGGAAAAGTCGTTTAAAACAAGTCGGAAACATGCTAACTGGCTATCCATTCAATTCAATGGCAGCGATGGCAGCGGCGTGACATTTTCTAATGTAGCGGCGAATCTAGTGGTTTAGTCAGTGTAAAGCATCGCTAGGTATTGGCTTTGACACACCCCCTCATTAACCAGGCCATTTTCCCGGTCCAAATCGGTCGGAAAAGTCATTTAAAACAAGTCGGAAACATGCTAACTGGCTATCCATTCAATTCAATGGCAGCGATAGCAGCGGTGTGACATTTTTTAATGTAGCCGCAAAATCTAGCGGTTTAGTCAGTGTAAAACATCGCTAGGTATTGGCTTTGACACGCCCCCTCATTAACCAGGCCGTTTTCCCGGTCCAAATCGGTCGGAAAAGTAGTTTAAAACAAGTCGGAAACATGCTAACTGGCTATCCATTCAATTCAATGGCAGCGATAGCAGCGGCGTGACATTTTTTAATGTAGCGGCGAATCTAGCGGTTTAGTCAGTGTAAAACATCGCTAGGTATTGGCTTTGACACGCCCCTCATTAACCAGGCCGTTTTCCGGTCCAAATCGGTCGGAAAAGTCGTTTAAAACAAGTCGGAAACATGCTAACTGGCTATCCATTCAATTCAATGGCAGCGATAGCAGCGGCGTGACATTTTTTAATGTAGCCGCAAATCTAGCGTTTAGTCAGTGTAAAACATCGCTAGGTATTGGCTTTGACACGCACCCTCATTAACCAGGCCGTTTTCCCGGTCCAAATCGGTCGGAAAAGTCGTTAAAACAAGTCGGAAACATGCTAACTGGCTATCCATTCAATTCAATGGCAGCGATGGCAGCGGCGTGACATTTTCTAATGTAGCGGCGAATCTAGTGGTTTAGTCAGTGTAAAGCATCGCTAGGTATTGGCTTTGACACACCCCATTATTAACCAGGCCATTTTCCCGTCCAAATCGGTCGGAAAAGTCATTTAAAACAAGTCGGAAACATGCTAACTGGCTATCCATTCAATTCAATGGCAGCGATAGCAGCGGTGTGACATTTTTTAATGTAGCAGCAAATCTAGCAGTTTAATCAGTGTAAAACATCGCTATTGGCTTTGACACGCCCCTCATTAACCAGTATTGGCTTTGATTCAATTCAATGGCAGCGATAGCAGCGCCCCTGTAGCATTAACCAGGCCATTTTCCCGGTCCAAATCGGTCGGAAAAGTCATTTAAAACAAGTCGGAAACATGCTAACTGGCTATCCATTCAATTCAATGGCAGCGATAGCAGCGGTGTGACATTTTCTAATGTAGCGGCGAATCTAGCGGTTTAGTCAGTGTAAAGCATCGCTAGGTATTGGCTTTGACACGCCTCATTAACCAGGCCGCTTTCCCGTCCAAATCGGTCGGAAAAGTCGTTAAAACAAGTCGGAAACATGCTAACTGGCTATCCATTCAATTCAATGGCAGCGATAGCAGCGGTGTGACATTTTTTAATGTAGCGCAAATCTAGCAGTTTAATCAGTGTAAAACATCGCTAGGTATTGGCTTTGATACGCCCTCATTAACCAGGCCGTTTTCCCGGTCCAAATCGGTCGGAAAAGTCGTTTAAAACAAGTCGGAAACATGCTAACTGGCTATCCATTCAATTCAATGGCAGCGATAGCAGCGGTGTGACATTTTTTAATGTAGCCGCAAATCTAGCGGTTTAGTCAGTGTAAAACATCGCTAGGTATTGGCTTTGACACGCCCCTCATTAACCAGGCCGTTTTCCCGGTCCAAATCGGTCGGAAAAGTCGTTTAAAACAAGTCGGAAACATGCTAACTGGCTATCCATTCAATTCAATGGCAGCGATAGCAGCGGTGTGACATTTTTTAATGTAGCCGCAAATCTAGCGGTTTAGTCAGTGTAAAACATCGCTAGGTATTGGCTTTGACACGCCCCCTCATTAACCAGGCCGTTTTCCCGGTCCAAATCGGTCGGAAAAGTCATTTAAAACAAGTCGGAAACATGCTAACTGGCTATCCATTCAATTCAATGGCAGCGATAGCAGCGACATTTTCTAATGTAGCGGCGAATCTAGTGGTTTAGTCAGTGTAAAGCATCGCTAGGTATTGGCTTTGACACACCCCCTCATTAACCAGGCCATTTTCCCCGTCCAAATCGGTCGGAAAAGTCATTTAAAACAAGTCGGAAACATGCTAACTGGCTATCCATTCAATTCAATGGCAGCGATAGCAGCGGTGTGACATTTTCTAATGTAGCGCGAAATCTAGCGTTTAGTCAGTGTAAAGCATCGCTAGGTATTGGCTTTGACACGCCCCCTCATTAACCAGGCCGTTTTCCCCGTCCAAATCGGTCGGAAAAGTCGTTTAAAACAAGTCGGAAACATGCTAACTGGCTATCCATTCAATTCAATGGCAGCGATATAGCAGCGGTGACATTTTTTAATGTAGCGGCAAATCTAGCAGTTTAATCAGTGTAAAACATCGCTAGGTATTGGCTTTGATACGCCCCCTCATTAACCAGGCCGTTTTCCCGGTCCAAATCGGTCGGAAAAGTCGTTTAAAACAAGTCGGAAACATGCTAACTGGCTATCCATTCAATTCAATGGCAGCGATAGCAGCGGTGTGACATTTTTTAATGTAGCCGCAAAATCTAGCAGTTTAGTCAGTGTAAAACATCGCTAGGTATTGGCTTTGATACGCCCCTCATTAACCAGGCCGTTTTCCCGGTCCAAATCGGTCGGAAAAGTCATTTAAAACAAGTCGGAAACATGCTAACTGGCTATCCATTCAATTCAATGGCAGCGATAGCAGCGGTGTGACATTTTTTAATGTAGCCGCAAATCTAGCGGTTTAGTCAGTGTAAAACATCGCTAGGTATTGGCTTTGACACGCCCCATTAACCAGGCCGTTTTCCCGGTCCAAATCGGTCGGAAAAGTAGTTTAAAACAAGTCGGAAACGTGCTAACTGGCTATCCATTCAATTCAATGGCAGTGATAGCAGCGGCGTGACAGTTTCTAATGTAGCGGCGAATCTAGCGGTTTAGTCAGTGTAAAGCATCGCTAGGTATTGGCTTTGACACACCCCCTCATTAACCAGGCCGTTTTCCGGTCCAAATCGGTCGGAAAAGTCGCTTAAAACAAGTCGGAAACATGCTAACTGGCTATCCATTCAATTCAATGGCAGCGATAGCAGCGGCGTGACATTTTTTAATGTAGCCGCAAATCTAGCAGTTTAGTCAGTGTAAAACATCGCTAGGTATTGGCTTTGACAAGCACCCTCATTAACCAGGCCGTTTTCCGGTCCAAATCGGTCGGAAAAGTCGTTTAAAACAAGTCGGAAACATGCTAACTGGCTATCCATTCAATTCAATGGCAGCGATAGCAGCGGCGTGACATTTTCTAATGTAGCGGCGAATCTAGTGGTTTAGTCAGTGTAAAGCATCGCTAGGTATTGGCTTTGACACACCCCTCATTAACCAGGCCATTTTCCCGGTCCAAATCGGTCGGAAAAGTCATTTAAAACAAGTCGAAACATGCTAACTGGCTATCCATTCAATTCAATGGCAGCGATAGCAGCGGTGTGACATTTTTAATGTAGCGCCGAAAATCTAGCGGTTTAGTCAGTGTAAAACATCGCTAGGTATTGGCTTTGACACCCCCTCATTAACCAGGCCGTTTTCCCGTCCAAATCGGTCGGAAAAGTAGTTTAAAACAAGTCGGAAACATGCTAACTGGCTATCCATTCAATTCAATGGCAGCGATAGCAGCGGCGTGACATTTTCTAATGTAGCGGCGAATCTAGCGTTTAGTCAGTGTAAAGCATCGCTAGGTATTGGCTTTGACACGCCCCCTCATTAACCAGGCCGTTTTCCCGGTCCAAATCGGTCGGAAAAGTCGTTTAAAACAAGTCGGAAACATGCTAACTGGCTATCCATTCAATTCAATGGCAGCGATAGCAACGGGCGTGACATTTTTTAATGTAGCCGCAAATCTAGCAGTTTAGTCAGTGTAAAACATCGCTAGGTATTGGCTTTGACAAGCACCCTCATTAACCAGGCCGTTTTTCCCGGTCCAAATCGGTCGGAAAAGTCGTTTAAAACAAGTCGGAAACATGCTAACTGGCTATCCATTCAATTCAATGGCAGCGATGGCAGCGGCGTGACATTTTCTAATGTAGCGGCGAATCTAGTGGTTTAGTCAGTGTAAAGCATCGCTAGGTATTGGCTTTGACACACCCCTCATTAACCAGGCCATTTTCCCGGTCCAAATCGGTCGGAAAAGTCAAAACAAGTCGGAAACATGCTAACTGGCTATCCATTCAATTCAATGGCAGCGATAGCAGCGGTGTGACATTTTTAAATGTAGCAGCAAATCTAGCAGTTTAATCAGTGTAAAACATCGCTAGGTATTGGCTTTGATACGCCCCCTCATTAACCAGGCCGTTTTCCGGTCCAAATCGGTCGGAAAAGTCGTTTAAAACAAGTCGGAAACATGCTAACTGGCTATCCATTCAATTCAATGGCAGCGATGGCAGCGGCGTGACATTTTCTAATGTAGCGGCGAATCTAGTGGTTTAGTCAGTGTAAAGCATCGCTAGGTATTGGCTTTGACACACCCCTCATTAACCAGGCCATTTTCCCGGTCCAAATCGGTCGGAAAAGTCATTTAAAACAAGTCGGAAACATGCTAACTGGCTATCCATTCAATTCAATGGCAGCGATAGCAGTGTGACATTTTTTAATGTAGCGGCAAATCTAGCAGTTTAATCAGTGTAAAACATCGCTAGGTATTGGCTTTGACACGCCCCCATTAACCAGGCCGTTTTCCCGGTCCAAATCGGTCGGAAAAGTCGTTTAAAACAAGTCGGAAACATGCTAACTGGCTATCCATTCAATTCAATGGCAGCGATAGCAGCGGCGTGACATTTTCTAATGTAGCCGCGAATCTAGCGTTTTAGTCAGTGTAAAGCATCGCTAGGTATTGGCTTTGACACGCCCCTCATTAACCAGGCCGTTTTCCCGGTCCAAATCGGTCGGAAAAGTAGTTTAAAACAAGTCGGAAACATGCTAACTGGCTATCCATTCAATTCAATGGCAGCGATAGCAGCGGCGTGACATTTTCTAATGTAGCGGCGAATCTAGCGTTTTAGTCAGTGTAAAGCATCGCTAGGTATTGGCTTTGACACGCCCCCTCATTAACCAGGCCGTTTTTCCCGGTCCAAATCGGTCGGAAAAGTCATTTAAAACAAGTCGGAAACATGCTAACTGGCTATCCATTCAATTCAATGGCAGCGATAGCAGCGGCGTGACATTTTCTAATGTAGCGGCAAATCTAGCAGTTTAGTCAGTGTAAAACATCGCTAGGTATTGGCTTTGACACACCCCTCTCATTAACCAGGCCATTTTCCCGGTCCAAATCGGTCGGAAAAGTCATTTAAAACAAGTCGGAAACATGCTAACTGGCTATCCATTCAATTCAATGGCAGCGATAGCAGCGTGACATTTTTTAATGTAGCCGCAAATCTAGCGGTTTAGTCAGTGTAAAACATCGCTAGGTATTGGCTTTGACACGCCCCCTCATTAACCAGGCCGCTTTTCCGGTCCAAATCGGTCGGAAAAGTAGTTTAAAACAAGTCGGAAACATGCTAACTGGCTATCCATTCAATTCAATGGCAGCGATAGCAGCGGCGTGACATTTTCTAATGTAGCGGCAAATCTAGCGGTTTAGTCAGTGTAAAGCATCGCTAGGTATTGGCTTTGACACGCCCTCATTAACCAGGCCGTTTTCCCGGTCCAAATCGGTCGGAAAAGTCATTTAAAACAAGTCGGAAACATGCTAACTGGCTATCCATTCAATTCAATGGCAGCGATAGCAGCGGCGTGACATTTTCTAATGTAGCTAAATCTAGCGGTTTAGTCAGTGTAAAACATCGCTAGGTATTGGCTTTGACACGCCCCCTCATTAACCAGGCCGTTTTCCCGGTCCAAATCGGTCGGAAAAGTCATTTAAAACAAGTCGGAAACATGCTAACTGGCTATCCATTCAATTCAATGGCAGCGATAGCAGCGGCGTGACATTTTCTAATGTAGCGTGAATCTAGCGGTTTAGTCAGTGTAAAGCATCGCTAGGTATTGGCTTTGACACACCCCTCATTAACCAGGCCATTTTCCCGGTCCAAATCGGTCGGAAAAGTCATTTAAAACAAGTCGGAAACATGCTAACTGGCTATCCATTCAATTCAATGGCAGCGATAGCAGCGGTGTGACATTTTTTAATGTAGCGGCAAATCTAGCAGTTTAATCAGTGTAAAACATCGCTAGGTATTGGCTTTGATACGCCCCTCATTAACCAGGCCATTTTCCCAGTCCAAATCGGTCTGAAAAGTCGTTTAAAACAAGTCGGAAACATGCTAACTGGCTATCCATTCAATTCAATGGCAGCGATAGCAGCGGTGTGACATTTTTTAATGTAGCCGCGAATCTAGCGGTTTAGTCAGTGTAAAACATCGCTAGGTATTGGCTTTGACACGCCCCCTCATTAACCAGGCCGTTTTCCCGGTCCAAATCGGTCGGAAAAGTCGTTTAAAACAAGTCGGAAACATGCTAACTGGCTATCCATTCAATTCAATGGCAGCGATGGCAACGGCGTGACATTTTTTAATGTAGCCGCAAATCTAGCAGTTTAGTCAGTGTAAAACATCGCTAGGTATTGGCTTTGACAAGCCCCCTCATTAACCAGGCCGTTTTCCCGGTCCAAATCGGTCGGAAAAGTCGTTTAAAACAAGTCGGAAACATGCTAACTGGCTATCCATTCAATTCAATGGCAGCGATAGCAGCGGCGTGACATTTTCTAATGTAGCGGCAAATCTAGCGGTTTAGTCAGTGTAAAGCATCGCTAGGTATTGGCTTTGACACACCCCTCATTAACCAGGCCATTTTCCCGGTCCAAATCGGTCGGAAAAGTCATTTAAAACAAGTCGGAAACATGCTAACTGGCTATCCATTCAATTCAATGGCAGCGATAGCAGCGGTGTGACATTTTTTAATGTAGCGGCAAATCTAGCAGTTTAATCAGTGTAAAACATCGCTAGGTATTGGCTTTGACACGCCCCCTCATTAACCAGGCCGTTTTCCCGGTCCAAATCGGTCGGAAAAGTCGTTTAAAACAAGTCGGAAACATGCTAACTGGCTATCCATTCAATTCAATGGCAGCGATAGCAGCGGTGTGACATTTTTAATGTAGCCGCAAATCTAGCAGTTTAGTCAGTGTAAAACATCGCTAGGTATTGGCTTTGACACGCCCCTCATTAACCAGGCCGTTTTCCCGGTCCAAATCGGTCGGAAAAGTCGTTTAAAACAAGTCGGAAACATGCTAACTGGCTATCCATTCAATTCAATGGCAGCGATAGCAGCGGCGTGACATTTTTTAATGTAGCGGCAAATCTAGCAGTTTAATCAGTGTAAAACATCGCTAGGTATTGGCTTTGACACGCCCCTCATTAACCAGGCCGTTTTCCCGGTCCAAATCGGTCGGAAAAGTCGTTTAAAACAAGTCGGAAACATGCTAACTGGCTATCCATTCAATTCAATGGCAGCGATAGCAGCGGTGTGACATTTTTTAATGTAGCCGCAAATCTAGCGGTTTAGTCAGTGTAAAAAATCGCTAGGTATTGGCTTTGACACACCCCTCATTAACCAGGCCGTTTTCCCGGTCCAAATCGGTCGGAAAAGTAGTTTAAAACAAGTCGGAAACATGCTAACTGGCTATCCATTCAATTCAATGGCAGCGATAGCAGCGGCGTGACATTTTCTAATGTAGCGGCGAATCTAGCGGTTTAGTCAGTGTAAAGCATCGCTAGGTATTGGCTTTGACATGCCCCCTCATTAACCAGGCCGTTTTCCCGGTCCAAATCGGTCGGAAAAGTCATTTAAAACAAGTCGGAAACATGCTAACTGGCTATCCATTCAATTCAATGGCAGCGATAGCAGCGGTGTGACATTTTCTAATGTAGCGGCGAATCTAGCGGTTTAGTCAGTGTAAAACATCGCTAGGTATTGGCTTTGACACACCCCTCATTAACCAGGCCATTTTCCCGGTCCAAATCGGTCGGAAAAGTCATTTAAAACAAGTCGAAACATGCTAACTGGCTATCCATTCAATTCAATGGCAGCGATAGCAGCGGTGTGACATTTTTTAATGTAGCGGCAAATCTAGCAGTTTAATCAGTGTAAAACATCGCTAGGTATTGGCTTTGACACGCCCCTCATTAACCAGGCCGTTTTCCCGGTCCAAATCGGTCGGAAAAGTCGTTTAAAACAAGTCGGAAACATGCTAACTGGCTATCCATTCAATTCAATGGCAGCGATAGCAGCGGTGTGACATTTTTTAATGTAGCCGCGAATCTAGCGGTTTAGTCAGTGTAAAACATCGCTAGGTATTGGCTTTGACACGCCCCCTCATTAACCAGGCCGTTTTCCCGGTCCAAATCGGTCGGAAAAGTAGTTTAAAACAAGTCGGAAACATGCTAACTGGCTATCCATTCAATTCAATGGCAGCGATAGCAGCGGCGTGACATTTTCTAATGTAGCGGCGAATCTAGCGGTTTAGTCAGTGTAAAGCATCGCTAGGTATTGGCTTTGACACGCCCCCTCATTAACCAGGCCGTTTTCCCGGTCCAAATCGGTCGGAAAAGTCATTTAAAACAAGTCGGAAACATGCTAACTGGCTATCCATTCAATTCAATGGCAGCGATAGCAGCGGTGACATTTTTAATGTAGCGGCAAAATCTAGCAGTTTAATCAGTGTAAAACATCGCTAGGTATTGGCTTTGACACGCCCCTCATTAACCAGGCCGTTTTCCCGGTCCAAATCGGTCGGAAAAGTCGTTTAAAACAAGTCGGAAACATGCTAACTGGCTATCCATTCAATTCAATGGCAGCGATAGCAGCGGTGTGACATTTTTTAATGTAGCCGCAAATCTAGCGGTTTAGTCAGTGTAAAACATCGCTAGGTATTGGCTTTGACACGCCCCCTCATTAACCAGGCCGTTTTCCCGGTCCAAATCGGTCGGAAAAGTAGTTTAAAACAAGTCGGAAACATGCTAACTGGCTATCCATTCAATTCAATGGCAGCGATAGCAGCGGCGTGACAGTTTCTAATGTAGCGGCGAATCTAGCGGTTTAGTCAGTGTAAAGCATCGCTAGGTATTGGCTTTGACACGCCCCCCTCATTAACCAGGCCGTTTTCCCGGTCCAAATCGGTCGGAAAAGTCGTTTAAAACAAGTCGGAAACATGCTAACTGGCTATCCATTCAATTCAATGGCAGCGATGGCAACGGCGTGACATTTTTTAATGTAGCCGCAAATCTAGCAGTTTAGTCAGTGTAAAACATCGCTAGGTATTGGCTTTGACAAGCACCCTCATTAACCAGGCTGTTTTCTCGGTCCAAATCGGTCGGAAAAGTCGTTTAAAACAAGTCGGAAACATGCTAACTGGCTATCCATTCAATTCAATGGCAGCGATGGCAGCGGCGTGACATTTTCTAATGTAGCGGCGAATCTAGTGGTTTAGTCAGTGTAAAGCATCGCTAGGTATTGGCTTTGACACACCCCTCATTAACCAGGCCATTTTCCCGGTCCAAATCGGTCGGAAAAGTCATTTAAAACAAGTCGGAAACATGCTAACTGGCTATCCATTCAATTCAATGGCAGCGATAGCAGCGGTGTGACATTTTTTAATGTAGCGGCAAATCTAGCAGTTTAATCAGTGTAAAACATCGCTAGGTATTGGCTTTGATACACCCCCTCATTAACCAGGCCGTTTTCCCGGTCCAAATCGGTCGGAAAAGTCGTTTAAAACAAGTCGGAAACATGCTAACTGGCTATCCATTCAATTCAATGGCAGCGATAGCAGCGGTGTGACATTTTTAATGTAGCGGCAAATCTAGCAGTTTAGTCAGTGTAAAACATCGCTAGGTATTGGCTTTGATACGCCCCCTCATTAACCAGGCCGTTTTCCCGGTCCAAATCGGTCGGAAAGTCGTTTAAAACAAGTCGGAAACATGCTAACTGGCTATCCATTCAATTCAATGGCAGCGATAGCAGCGGTGTGACATTTTTAATGTAGCCGCAAATCTAGCGGTTTAGTCAGTGTAAAACATCGCTAGGTATTGGCTTTGACACCCCCTCATTAACCAGGCCGTTTTCCCGGTCCAAATCGGTCGGAAAAGTAGTTTAAAACAAGTCGGAAACATGCTAACTGGCTATCCATTCAATTCAATGGCAGCGATAGCAGCGGCGTGACAGTTTCTAATGTAGCGGCGAATCTAGCGGTTTAGTCAGTGTAAAGCATCGCTAGGTATTGGCTTTGACACGCCCCCTCATTAACCAGGCCGTTTTCCCGGTCCAAATCGGTCGGAAAAGTCGTTTAAAACAAGTCGGAAACATGCTAACTGGCTATCCATTCAATTCAATGGCAGCGATGGCAACGGCGTGACATTTTTTAATGTAGCCGCAAATCTAGCAGTTTAGTCAGTGTAAAACATCGCTAGGTATTGGCTTTGACAAGCACCCTCATTAACCAGGCTGTTTTCCCGGTCCAAATCGGTCGGAAAAGTCGTTTAAAACAAGTCGGAAACATGCTAACTGGCTATCCATTCAATTCAATGGCAGCGATGGCAGCGGCGTGACATTTTCTAATGTAGCGGCGAATCTAGTGGTTTAGTCAGTGTAAAAAAAGCATCGCTAGGTATTGGCTTTGACACACCCCCTCATTAACCAGGCCATTTTCCCGGTCCAAATCGGTCGGAAAAGTCATTTAAAACAAGTCGGAAACATGCTAACTGGCTATCCATTCAATTCAATGGCAGCGATAGCAGCGGTGTGACATTTTTTAATGTAGCGGCAAATCTAGCAGTTTAATCAGTGTAAAACATCGCTAGGTATTGGCTTTGACACGCCCCCTCATTAACCAGGCCGTTTTCCCGGTCCAAATCGGTCGGAAAAGTCGTTTAAAACAAGTCGGAAACATGCTAACTGGCTATCCATTCAATTCAATGGCAGCGATAGCAGCGTGTGACATTTTTTAATGTAGCGGCAAATCTAGCAGTTTAGTCAGTGTAAAACATCGCTAGGTATTGGCTTTGATACGCCCCCTCATTAACCAGGCCGTTTTCCCGGTCCAAATCGGTCGGAAAAGTCGTTTAAAACAAGTCGGAAACATGCTAACTGGCTATCCATTCAATTCAATGGCAGCGATAGCAGCGGTGTGACATTTTTTAATGTAGCCGCAAATCTAGCGGTTTAGTCAGTGTAAAACATCGCTAGGTATTGGCTTTGACACGCCCCCTCATTAACCAGGCCGTTTTCCCGGTCCAAATCGGTCGGAAAAGTAGTTTAAAACAAGTCGGAAACGTGCTAACTGGCTATCCATTCAATTCAATGGCAGCGATAGCAGCGGCGTGACAGTTTCTAATGTAGCGGCGAATCTAGCGGTTTAGTCAGTGTAAAACATCGCTAGGTATTGGCTTTGACACGCCCCCTCATTAACCAGGCCGTTTTCCCGGTCCAAATCGGTCGGAAAAGTCGTTTAAAACAAGTCGGAAACATGCTAACTGGCTATCCATTCAATTCAATGGCAGCGATGGCAGCGGCGTGACATTTTTTAATGTAGCGGCAAATCTAGCAGTTTAGTCAGTGTAAAACATCGCTAGGTATTGGCTTTGACAAGCACCCTCATTAACCAGGCCGTTTTCCCGGTCCAAATCGGTCGGAAAAGTCGTTTAAAACAAGTCGGAAACATGCTAACTGGCTATCCATTCAATTCAATGGCAGCGATGGCAGCGGCGTGACATTTTTAATGTAGCCGCAAATCTAGCAGTTTAGTCAGTGTAAAACATCGCTAGGTATTGGCTTTGACAAGCACCCTCATTAACCAGGCTGTTTTCCCGGTCCAAATCGGTCGGAAAAGTCGTTTAAAACAAGTCGGAAACATGCTAACTGGCTATCCATTCAATTCAATGGCAGCGATGGCAGCGGCGTGACATTTTCTAATGTAGCGGCGAATCTAGTGGTTTAGTCAGTGTAAAGCATCGCTAGGTATTGGCTTTGACACACCCCCTCATTAACCAGGCCATTTTCCCGGTCCAAATCGGTCGGAAAAGTCATTTAAAACAAGTCGGAAACATGCTAACTGGCTATCCATTCAATTCAATGGCAGCGATAGCAGCGGTGTGACATTTTTAAATGTAGCGGCAAAATCTAGCAGTTTAATCAGTGTAAAACATCGCTAGGTATTGGCTTTGATACGCCCCCTCATTAACCAGGCCGTTTTCCCGGTCCAAATCGGTCGGAAAAGTCGTTTAAAACAAGTCGGAAACATGCTAACTGGCTATCCATTCAATTCAATGGCAGCGATAGCAGCGGCGTGACATTTTTTAATGTAGCCGCAAATCTAGCGGTTTAGTCAGTGTAAAACATCGCTAGGTATTGGCTTTGACACGCCCCCTCATTAACCAGGCCGTTTTCCCGGTCCAAATCGGTCGGAAAAGTCATTTAAAACAAGTCGGAAACATGCTAACTGGCTATCCATTCAATTCAATGGCAGCGATAGCAGCGGCGTGACATTTTTTAATGTAGCGGCAAATCTAGCAGTTTAATCAGTGTAAAACATCGCTAGGTATTGGCTTTGACACGCCCCCTCATTAACCAGGCCGTTTTCCCGGTCCAAATCGGTCGGAAAAGTCGTTTAAAACAAGTCGGAAACATGCTAACTGGCTATCCATTCAATTCAATGGCAGCGATAGCAGCGGTGTGACATTTTTTAATGTAGCCGCAAATCTAGCGGTTTAGTCAGTGTAAAACATCGCTAGGTATTGGCTTTGACACGCCCCTCATTAACCAGGCCGTTTTCCCGGTCCAAATCGGTCGGAAAAGTCGTTTAAAACAAGTCGGAAACATGCTAACTGGCTATCCATTCAATTCAATGGCAGTGATAGCAGCGGCGTGACAGTTTCTAATGTAGCGGCGAATCTAGCGTTTTAGTCAGTGTAAAGCATCGCTAGGTATTGGCTTTGACACGCCCCCTCATTAACCAGGCCGTTTTCCCGGTCCAAATCGGTCGGAAAAGTCATTTAAAACAAGTCGGAAACATGCTAACTGGCTATCCATTCAATTCAATGGCAGCGATGGCAGCGGCGTGACATTTTCTAATGTAGCGGCGAATCTAGTGGTTTAGTCAGTGTAAAGCATCGCTAGGTATTGGCTTTGACACACCCCCTCATTAACCAGGCCATTTTCCCGGTCCAAATCGGTCGGAAAAGTCATTTAAAACAAGTCGGAAACATGCTAACTGGCTATCCATTCAATTCAATGGCAGCGATAGCAGCGGTGTGACATTTTTTAATGTAGCGGCAAATCTAGCAGTTTAATCAGTGTAAAACATCGCTAGGTATTGGCTTTGATACGCCCCCTCATTAACCAGGCCGTTTTCCCGGTCCAAATCGGTCTGAAAAGTCGTTTAAAACAAGTCGGAAACATGCTAACTGGCTATCCATTCAATTCAATGGCAGCGATAGCAGCGGTGTGACATTTTTAATGTAGCCGCGAATCTAGCGGTTTAGTCAGTGTAAAACATCGCTAGGTATTGGCTTTGACACGCCCCCTCATTAACCAGGCCGTTTTCCCGGTCCAAATCGGTCGGAAAAGTAGTTTAAAACAAGTCGGAAACATGCTAACTGGCTATCCATTCAATTCAATGGCAGCGATAGCAGCGGCGTGACAGTTTCTAATGTAGCGGCGAATCTAGCGGTTTAGTCAGTGTAAAACATCGCTAGGTATTGGCTTTGACACGCCCCCTCATTAACCAGGCCGTTTTCCCGGTCCAAATCGGTCGGAAAAGTCATTTAAAACAAGTCGGAAACATGCTAACTGGCTATCCATTCAATTCAATGGCAGCGATAGCAGCGGCGTGACATTTTTTAATGTAGCGGCAAATCTAGCAGTTTAATCAGTGTAAAACATCGCTAGGTATTGGCTTTGACACGCCCCCTCATTAACCAGGCCGTTTTCCCGGTCCAAATCGGTCGGAAAAGTCGTTTAAAACAAGTCGGAAACATGCTAACTGGCTATCCATTCAATTCAATGGCAGCGATAGCAGCGGCGTGACATTTTTTAATGTAGCCGCAAATCTAGCGGCAGTTTAGTCAGTGTAAAACATCGCTAGGTATTGGCTTTGACACGCCCCCTCATTAACCAGGCCGTTTTCCCGGTCCAAATCGGTCGGAAAAGTCGTTTAAAACAAGTCGGAAACATGCTAACTGGCTATCCATTCAATTCAATGGCAGCGATAGCAGCGGCGTGACAGTTTCTAATGTAGCGGCGAATCTAGCGTTTTAGTCAGTGTAAAGCATCGCTAGGTATTGGCTTTGACACACCCCTCATTAACCAGGCCATTTTCCCGGTCCAAATCGGTCGGAAAAGTCATTTAAAACAAGTCGGAAACATGCTAACTGGCTATCCATTCAATTCAATGGCAGCGATAGCAGCGGTGTGACATTTTTTAATGTAGCGGCAAATCTAGCAGTTTAATCAGTGTAAAACATCGCTAGGTATTGGCTTTGATACGCCCCCTCATTAACCAGGCCGTTTTCCCGGTCCAAATCGGTCTGAAAAGTCGTTTAAAACAAGTCGGAAACATGCTAACTGGCTATCCATTCAATTCAATGGCAGCGATAGCAGCGGTGTGACATTTTTTAATGTAGCCGCAAATCTAGCGGTTTAGTCAGTGTAAAACATCGCTAGGTATTGGCTTTGACACGCCCCTCATTAACCAGGCCGTTTTCCCGGTCCAAATCGGTCGGAAAAGTAGTTTAAAACAAGTCGGAAACATGCTAACTGGCTATCCATTCAATTCAATGGCAGCGATAGCAGCGGCGTGACAGTTTCTAATGTAGCGGCGAATCTAGCGGTTTAGTCAGTGTAAAGCATCGCTAGGTATTGGCTTTGACACGCCCCCTCATTAACCAGGCCGTTTTCCCGGTCCAAATCGGTCGGTCGTTTAAAACAAGTCGGAAACATGCTAACTGGCTATCCATTCAATTCAATGGCAGCGATAGCAGCGGTGTGACATTTTTAAATGTAGCAGCAAATCTAGCAGTTTAATCAGTGTAAAACATCGCTAGGTATTGGCTTTGATACGCCCCCTCATTAACCAGGCCGTTTTCCCGGTCCAAATCGGTCGGAAAAGTCGTTTAAAACAAGTCGGAAACATGCTAACTGGCTATCCATTCAATTCAATGGCAGCGATGGCAGCGGCGTGACATTTTCTAATGTAGCGGCGAATCTAGTGGTTTAGTCAGTGTAAAGCATCGCTAGGTATTGGCTTTGACACACCCCCTCATTAACCAGGCCATTTTCCCGGTCCAAATCGGTCGGAAAAGTCATTTAAAACAAGTCGGAAACATGCTAACTGGCTATCCATTCAATTCAATGGCAGCGATAGCAGCGGTGTGACATTTTTTAATGTAGCGGCAAATCTAGCAGTTTAATCAGTGTAAAACATCGCTAGGTATTGGCTTTGATACGCCCCCTCATTAACCAGGCCGTTTTCCCGGTCCAAATCGGTCGGAAAAGTCGTTTAAAACAAGTCGGAAACATGCTAACTGGCTATCCATTCAATTCAATGGCAGCGATAGCAGCGGCGTGACATTTTTTAATGTAGCCGCAAATCTAGCAGTTTAGTCAGTGTAAAACATCGCTAGGTATTGGCTTTGACACGCCCCCTCATTAACCAGGCCGTTTTCCCGGTCCAAATCGGTCGGAAAAGTCGTTTAAAACAAGTCGGAAACATGCTAACTGGCTATCCATTCAATTCAATGGCAGCGATAGCAGCGGTGTGACATTTTTTAATGTAGCGGCAAATCTAGCAGTTTAATCAGTGTAAAACATCGCTAGGTATTGGCTTTGATACCCCTCATTAACCAGGCCGTTTTCCCGGTCCAAATCGGTCGGAAAAGTCGTTTAAAACAAGTCGGAAACATGCTAACTGGCTATCCATTCAATTCAATGGCAGCGATAGCAGCGGTGTGACATTTTTTAATGTAGCCGCAAATCTAGCGGTTTAGTCAGTGTAAAACATCGCTAGGTATTGGCTTTGACACGCCCCTCATTAACCAGGCCGTTTTCCCGGTCCAAATCGGTCGGAAAAGTAGTTTAAAACAAGTCGGAAACGTGCTAACTGGCTATCCATTCAATTCAATGGCAGCGATAGCAGCGGCGTGACAGTTTCTAATGTAGCGGCGAATCTAGCGGTTTAGTCAGTGTAAAGCATCGCTAGGTATTGGCTTTGACACGCCCCCTCATTAACCAGGCCGTTTTCCCGGTCCAAATCGGTCGGAAAAGTCGTTTAAAACAAGTCGGAAACATGCTAACTGGCTATCCATTCAATTCAATGGCAGCGATAGCAGCGGTGTGACATTTTTAAATGTAGCAGCAAATCTAGCAGTTTAATCAGTGTAAAACATCGCTAGGTATTGGCTTTGATACGCCCCCTCATTAACCAGGCCGTTTTCCCGGTCCAAATCGGTCGGAAAAGTCGTTTAAAACAAGTCGGAAACATGCTAACTGGCTATCCATTCAATTCAATGGCAGCGATGGCAGCGGCGTGACATTTTCTAATGTAGCGGCGAATCTAGTGGTTTAGTCAGTGTAAAGCATCGCTAGGTATTGGCTTTGACACACCCCTCATTAACCAGGCCATTTTCCCGGTCCAAATCGGTCGGAAAAGTCATTTAAAACAAGTCGGAAACATGCTAACTGGCTATCCATTCAATTCAATGGCAGCGATAGCAGCGGTGTGACATTTTTTAATGTAGCGGCAAATCTAGCAGTTTAATCAGTGTAAAACATCGCTAGGTATTGGCTTTGATACGCCCCCTCATTAACCAGGCCGTTTTCCCGGTCCAAATCGGTCGGAAAAGTCGTTTAAAACAAGTCGGAAACATGCTAACTGGCTATCCATTCAATTCAATGGCAGCGATAGCAGCGGTGTGACATTTTTTAATGTAGCCGCAAATCTAGCGTTTTTAGTCAGTGTAAAACATCGCTAGGTATTGGCTTTGACACGCCCCCTCATTAACCAGGCCGTTTTCC
Source organism: Aldrovandia affinis (assembly GCA_029706075.1). Lineage (NCBI taxonomy): Eukaryota > Metazoa > Chordata > Actinopteri > Notacanthiformes > Halosauridae > Aldrovandia > Aldrovandia affinis. The sequence continues at coordinate 13,225 of JAINUG010000911.1, read as the reverse complement.
CGGTCCAAATCGGTCGGAAAAGTCATTTAAAACAAGTCGGAAACATGCTAACTGGCTATCCATTCAATTCAATGGCAGCGATGGCAGCGGCGTGACATTTTCTAATGTAGCGGCGAATCTAGTGGTTTAGTCAGTGTAAAGCATCGCTAGGTATTGGCTTTGACACACCCCCTCATTAACCAGGCCATTTTCCCGGTCCAAATCGGTCGGAAAAGTCATTTAAAACAAGTCGGAAACATGCTAACTGGCTATCCATTCAATTCAATGGCAGCGATAGCAGCGGTGTGACATTTTTTAATGTAGCGGCAAATCTAGCAGTTTAATCAGTGTAAAACATCGCTAGGTATTGGCTTTGATACCCCCTCATTAACCAGGCCATTTTCCCAGTCCAAATCGGTCTGAAAAGTCGTTTAAAACAAGTCGGAAACATGCTAACTGGCTATCCATTCAATTCAATGGCAGCGATAGCAGCGGTGTGACATTTTTTAATGTAGCCGCGAATCTAGCGGTTTAGTCAGTGTAAAACATCGCTAGGTATTGGCTTTGACACGCCCCTCATTAACCAGGCCATTTTCCCGGTCCAAATCGGTCGGAAAAGTAGTTTAAAACAAGTCGGAAACGTGCTAACTGGCTATCCATTCAATTCAATGGCAGCGATAGCAGCGGCGTGACAGTTTCTAATGTAGCGGCGAATCTAGCGGTTTAGTCAGTGTAAAGCATCGCTAGGTATTGGCTTTGACACGCCCCTCATTAACCAGGCCGTTTTCCCGGTCCAAATCGGTCGGAAAAGTCGTTTAAAACAAGTCGGAAACATGCTAACTGGCTATCCATTCAATTCAATGGCAGCGATGGCAACGGCGTGACATTTTTTAATGTAGCCGCAAATCTAGCAGTTTAGTCAGTGTAAAACATCGCTAGGTATTGGCTTTGACAAGCACCCTCATTAACCAGGCTGTTTTCCGGTCCAAATCGGTCGGAAAAGTCGTTTAAAACAAGTCGGAAACATGCTAACTGGCTATCCATTCAATTCAATGGCAGCGATGGCAGCGGCGTGACATTTTCTAATGTAGCGGCGAATCTAGTGGTTTAGTCAGTGTAAAGCATCGCTAGGTATTGGCTTTGACACACCCCCTCATTAACCAGGCCATTTTCCCGGTCCAAATCGGTCGGAAAAGTCATTTAAAACAAGTCGGAAACATGCTAACTGGCTATCCATTCAATTCAATGGCAGCGATAGCAGCGGTGTGACATTTTTTAATGTAGCGGCAAATCTAGCAGTTTAATCAGTGTAAAACATCGCTAGGTATTGGCTTTGACACGCCCCCTCATTAACCAGGCCGTTTTCCGGTCCAAATCGGTCGGAAAAGTCGTTTAAAACAAGTCGGAAACATGCTAACTGGCTATCCATTCAATTCAATGGCAGCGATAGCAGCGGTGTGACATTTTTTAATGTAGCCGCAAATCTAGCAGTTTAGTCAGTGTAAAACATCGCTAGGTATTGGCTTTGACACACCCTCATTAACCAGGCCGTTTTCCCGGTCCAAATCGGTCGGAAAAGTCGTTTAAAACAAGTCGGAAACATGCTAACTGGCTATCCATTCAATTCAATGGCAGCGATAGCAGCGGCGTGACATTTTTAATGTAGCGGCAAATCTAGCAGTTTAGTCAGTGTAAAACATCGCTAGGTATTGGCTTTGACACGCCCCCTCATTAACCAGGCCGTTTTCCCGGTCCAAATCGGTCGGAAAAGTCATTTAAAACAAGTCGGAAACATGCTAACTGGCTATCCATTCAATTCAATGGCAGCGATGGCAGCGGCGTGACATTTTCTAATGTAGCGGCGAATCTAGTGGTTTAGTCAGTGTAAAGCATCGCTAGGTATTGGCTTTGACACACCCCCTCATTAACCAGGCCATTTTCCCGGTCCAAATCGGTCGGAAAAGTCATTTAAAACAAGTCGGAAACATGCTAACTGGCTATCCATTCAATTCAATGGCAGCGATAGCAGCGGTGTGACATTTTTTAATGTAGCGGCAAATCTAGCAGTTTAATCAGTGTAAAACATCGCTAGGTATTGGCTTTGACGCCCCTCATTAACCAGGCCGTTTTCCCGGTCCAAATCGGTCGGAAAAGTCGTTAAAACAAGTCGGAAACATGCTAACTGGCTATCCATTCAATTCAATGGCAGCGATAGCAGCGGTGTGACATTTTTTAATGTAGCCGCAAATCTAGCGGTTTAGTCAGTGTAAAACATCGCTAGGTATTGGCTTTGACACGCCCCTCATTAACCAGGCCGTTTTCCCGGTCCAAATCGGTCGGAAAAGTAGTTTAAAACAAGTCGGAAACATGCTAACTGGCTATCCATTCAATTCAATGGCAGCGATAGCAGCGGCGTGACAGTTTCTAATGTAGCGGCGAATCTAGCGGTTTAGTCAGTGTAAAGCATCGCTAGGTATTGGCTTTGACACGCCCCCTCATTAACCAGGCCGTTTTCCCGGTCCAAATCGGTCGGAAAAGTCATTTAAAACAAGTCGGAAACATGCTAACTGGCTATCCATTCAATTCAATGGCAGCGATAGCAGCGGTGACATTTTTTAATGTAGCGGCAAATCTAGCAGTTTAATCAGTGTAAAACATCGCTAGGTATTGGCTTTGATACGCCCCCTCATTAACCAGGCCGTTTTCCCGGTCCAAATCGGTCGGAAAAGTCGTTTAAAACAAGTCGGAAACATGCTAACTGGCTATCCATTCAATTCAATGGCAGCGATAGCAGCGGTGACATTTTTTAATGTAGCCGCAAATCTAGCGGTTTAGTCAGTGTAAAACATCGCTAGGTATTGGCTTTGACACGCCCCCTCATTAACCAGGCCGTTTTCCCGGTCCAAATCGGTCGGAAAAGTAGTTTAAAACAAGTCGGAAACATGCTAACTGGCTATCCATTCAATTCAATGGCAGTGATAGCAGCGGCGTGACAGTTTCTAATGTAGCGGCGAATCTAGCGTTTTTAGTCAGTGTAAAGCATCGCTAGGTATTGGCTTTGACACGCCCCCTCATTAACCAGGCCGTTTTCCCGGTCCAAATCGGTCGGAAAAGTCATTTAAAACAAGTCGGAAACATGCTAACTGGCTATCCATTCAATTCAATGGCAGCGATGGCAGCGGCGTGACATTTTCTAATGTAGCGGCGAATCTAGTGGTTTAGTCAGTGTAAAGCATCGCTAGGTATTGGCTTTGACACACCCCCTCATTAACCAGGCCATTTTCCCGGTCCAAATCGGTCGGAAAAGTCATTTAAAACAAGTCGGAAACATGCTAACTGGCTATCCATTCAATTCAATGGCAGCGATAGCAGCGGTGTGACATTTTTTAATGTAGCGGCAAATCTAGCAGTTTAATCAGTGTAAAACATCGCTAGGTATTGGCTTTGATACGCCCCCATCATTAACCAGGCCGTTTTCCCGGTCCAAATCGGTCGAAAAGTCGTTTAAAACAAGTCGGAAACATGCTAACTGGCTATCCATTCAATTCAATGGCAGCGATAGCAGCGGTGTGACATTTTTTAATGTAGCGGCAAATCTAGCAGTTTTAATCAGTGTAAAACATCGCTAGGTATTGGCTTTGACACGCCCCTCATTAACCAGGCCGTTTTCCGGTCCAAATCGGTCGGAAAAGTCGTTTAAAACAAGTCGGAAACATGCTAACTGGCTATCCATTCAATTCAATGGCAGCGATAGCAGCGGTGTGACATTTTTTAATGTAGCCGCAAATCTAGCGGTTTAGTCAGTGTAAAACATCGCTAGGTATTGGCTTTGACACGCCCCCTCATTAACCAGGCCGTTTTCCCGGTCCAAATCGGTCGGAAAAGTAGTTTAAAACAAGTCGGAAACATGCTAACTGGCTATCCATTCAATTCAATGGCAGCGATAGCAGCGGCGTGACATTTTCTAATGTAGCGGCGAATCTAGCGGTTTAGTCAGTGTAAAGCATCGCTAGGTATTGGCTTTGACACGCCCCTCATTAACCAGGCCGTTTTCCCGGTCCAAATCGGTCGGAAAAGTCGTTTAAAACAAGTCGGAAACATGCTAACTGGCTATCCATTCAATTCAATGGCAGCGATGGCAACGGCGTGACATTTTTAATGTAGCCGCAAATCTAGCAGTTTAGTCAGTGTAAAACATCGCTAGGTATTGGCTTTGACAAGCACCCTCATTAACCAGGCCGTTTTCCCGGTCCAAATCGGTCGGAAAAGTCGTTAAAACAAGTCGGAAACATGCTAACTGGCTATCCATTCAATTCAATGGCAGCGATGGCAGCGGCGTGACATTTTCTAATGTAGCGGCGAATCTAGTGGTTTAGTCAGTGTAAAGCATCGCTAGGTATTGGCTTTGACACACCCCTCATTAACCAGGCCATTTTCCCGGTCCAAATCGGTCGGAAAAGTCATTTAAAACAAGTCGGAAACATGCTAACTGGCTATCCATTCAATTCAATGGCAGCGATAGCAGCGGTGTGACATTTTTTAAATGTAGCAGCAAATCTAGCAGTTTAATCAGTGTAAAACATCGCTAGGTATTGGCTTTGACACGCCCCTCATTAACCAGGCCGTTTTCCCGGTCCAAATCGGTCGGAAAAGTCGTTTAAAACAAGTCGGAAACATGCTAACTGGCTATCCATTCAATTCAATGGCAGCGATAGCAGCGGTGTGACATTTTTTAATGTAGCCGCAAATCTAGCGGTTTAGTCAGTGTAAAACATCGCTAGGTATTGGCTTTGACACGCCCCCTCATTAACCAGGCCGTTTTCCCGGTCCAAATCGGTCGGAAAAGTAGTTTAAAACAAGTCGGAAACATGCTAACTGGCTATCCATTCAATTCAATGGCAGCGATAGCAGCGGCGTGACATTTTTTAATGTAGCGGCAAATCTAGCAGTTTAGTCAGTGTAAAACATCGCTAGGTATTGGCTTTGACACGCCCCCTCATTAACCAGGCCGTTTTCCCGGTCCAAATCGGTCGGAAAAGTCGTTTAAAACAAGTCGGAAACATGCTAACTGGCTATCCATTCAATTCAATGGCAGCGATAGCAGCGGTGTGACATTTTTTAATGTAGCCGCAAATCTAGCGGTTTAGTCAGTGTAAAACATCGCTAGGTATTGGCTTTGACACGCCCCCTCATTAACCAGGCCGTTTTCCCGGTCCAAATCGGTCGGAAAAGTAGTTTAAAACAAGTCGGAAACATGCTAACTGGCTATCCATTCAATTCAATGGCAGCGATAGCAGCGGCGTGACATTTTCTAATGTAGCGGCGAATCTAGCGGTTTAGTCAGTGTAAAGCATCGCTAGGTATTGGCTTTGACACGCCCCTCATTAACCAGGCCGTTTTCCCGGTCCAAATCGGTCGGAAAAGTCATTTAAAACAAGTCGGAAACATGCTAACTGGCTATCCATTCAATTCAATGGCAGCGATGGCAGCGGCGTGACATTTTCTAATGTAGCGGCGAATCTAGTGGTTTAGTCAGTGTAAAGCATCGCTAGGTATTGGCTTTGACACACCCCCTCATTAACCAGGCCATTTTCCCGGTCCAAATCGGTCGGAAAAGTCATTTAAAACAAGTCGGAAACATGCTAACTGGCTATCCATTCAATTCAATGGCAGCGATAGCAGCGGTGTGACATTTTTTAATGTAGCGGCAAATCTAGCAGTTTAATCAGTGTAAAACATCGCTAGGTATTGGCTTTGATACGCCCCCTCATTAACCAGGCCATTTTCCCGGTCCAAATCGGTCGGAAAAGTCGTTTAAAACAAGTCGGAAACATGCTAACTGGCTATCCATTCAATTCAATGGCAGCGATAGCAGCGGTGTGACATTTTTAATGTAGCCGCGAATCTAGCGGTTTAGTCAGTGTAAAACATCGCTAGGTATTGGCTTTGACACGCCCCCTCATTAACCAGGCCGTTTTCCCGGTCCAAATCGGTCGGAAAAGTAGTTTAAAACAAGTCGGAAACGTGCTAACTGGCTATCCATTCAATTCAATGGCAGCGATAGCAGCGGCGTGACAGTTTCTAATGTAGCGGCGAATCTAGCGGTTTAGTCAGTGTAAAGCATCGCTAGGTATTGGCTTTGACACGCCCCCTCATTAACCAGGCCGTTTTCCCGGTCCAAATCGGTCGGAAAAGTCGTTTAAAACAAGTCGGAAACATGCTAACTGGCTATCCATTCAATTCAATGGCAGCGATGGCAACGGCGTGACATTTTTTAATGTAGCCGCAAATCTAGCAGTTTAGTCAGTGTAAAACATCGCTAGGTATTGGCTTTGACAAGCACCCTCATTAACCAGGCTGTTTTCCCGGTCCAAATCGGTCGGAAAAGTCGTTTAAAACAAGTCGGAAACATGCTAACTGGCTATCCATTCAATTCAATGGCAGCGATGGCAGCGGCGTGACATTTTCTAATGTAGCGGCGAATCTAGTGGTTTAGTCAGTGTAAAGCATCGCTAGGTATTGGCTTTGACACACCCCCTCATTAACCAGGCCATTTTCCCGGTCCAAATCGGTCGGAAAAGTCATTTAAAACAAGTCGGAAACATGCTAACTGGCTATCCATTCAATTCAATGGCAGCGATAGCAGCGGTGTGACATTTTTTAATGTAGCGGCAAATCTAGCAGTTTAATCAGTGTAAAACATCGCTAGGTATTGGCTTTGATTCGCCCCTCATTAACCAGGCCGTTTTCCCGGTCCAAATCGGTCGGAAAAGTCGTTTAAAACAAGTCGGAAACATGCTAACTGGCTATCCATTCAATTCAATGGCAGCGATAGCAGCGGTGTGACATTTTTTAATGTAGCCGCAAATCTAGCGGTTTAGTCAGTGTAAAACATCGCTAGGTATTGGCTTTGACACGCCCTCATTAACCAGGCCGTTTTCCCGGTCCAAATCGGTCGGAAAAGTAGTTTAAAACAAGTCGGAAACATGCTAACTGGCTATCCATTCAATTCAATGGCAGCGATAGCAGCGGCGTGACATTTTCTAATGTAGCGGCGAATCTAGCGGTTTAGTCAGTGTAAAGCATCGCTAGGTATTGGCTTTGACACGCCCCCTCATTAACCAGGCCGTTTTCCCGGTCCAAATCGGTCGGAAAAGTCATTTAAAACAAGTCGGAAACATGCTAACTGGCTATCCATTCAATTCAATGGCAGCGATGGCAGCGGCGTGACATTTTCTAATGTAGCGGCGAATCTAGCGTTTAGTCAGTGTAAAGCATCGCTAGGTATTGGCTTTGACACACCCCCATTAACCAGGCCATTTTCCCGGTCCAAATCGGTCGGAAAAGTCATTTAAAACAAGTCGGAAACATGCTAACTGGCTATCCATTCAATTCAATGGCAGCGATAGCAGCGGCGTGACATTTTTTAATGTAGCGGCAAATCTAGCAGTTTAGTCAGTGTAAAACATCGCTAGGTATTGGCTTTGACACGCCCCTCATTAACCAGGCCGTTTTCCCGGTCCAAATCGGTCGGAAAAGTCGTTTAAAACAAGTCGGAAACATGCTAACTGGCTATCCATTCAATTCAATGGCAGCGATAGCAGCGGTGTGACATTTTTTAATGTAGCGGCAAATCTAGCAGTTTAGTCAGTGTAAAACATCGCTAGGTATTGGCTTTGACACGCCCCTCATTAACCAGGCCGTTTTCCCCCGGTCCAAATCGGTCGGAAAAGTCGTTTAAAACAAATCGGAAACATGCTAACTGGCTATCCATTCAATTCAATGGCAGCGATAGCAGCGGTGTGACATTTTTTAATGTAGCCGCAAATCTAGCGGTTTAGTCAGTGTAAAACATCGCTAGGTATTGGCTTTGACACGCCCCCTCATTAACCAGGCCGTTTTCCCGGTCCAAATCGGTCGGAAAAGTAGTTTAAAACAAGTCGGAAACATGCTAACTGGCTATCCATTCAATTCAATGGCAGCGATAGCAGCGGCGTGACAGTTTCTAATGTAGCGGCGAATCTAGCGGTTTAGTCAGTGTAAAGCATCGCTAGGTATTGGCTTTGACACGCCCCCATTAACCAGGCCGTTTTCCCGGTCCAAATCGGTCGGAAAAGTCGTTTAAAACAAGTCGGAAACATGCTAACTGGCTATCCATTCAATTCAATGGCAGCGATGGCAACGGCGTGACATTTTTAATGTAGCCGCAAATCTAGCAGTTTAGTCAGTGTAAAACATCGCTAGGTATTGGCTTTGACACGCACCCTCATTAACCAGGCCGTTTTCCCGGTCCAAATCGGTCGGAAAAGTCGTTTAAAACAAGTCGGAAACATGCTAACTGGCTATCCATTCAATTCAATGGCAGCGATGGCAGCGGCGTGACATTTTCTAATGTAGCGGCGAATCTAGCGGTTTAGTCAGTGTAAAGCATCGCTAGGTATTGGCTTTGACACACCCCCTCATTAACCAGGCCATTTTCCCGGTCCAAATCGGTCGGAAAAGTCATTTAAAACAAGTCGGAAACATGCTAACTGGCTATCCATTCAATTCAATGGCAGCGATAGCAGCGGTGTGACATTTTTAAATGTAGCAGCAAATCTAGCAGTTTAATCAGTGTAAAACATCGCTAGGTATTGGCTTTGACACGCCCCTCATTAACCAGGCCGTTTTCCCGGTCCAAATCGGTCGGAAAAGTCGTTTAAAACAAGTCGGAAACATGCTAACTGGCTATCCATTCAATTCAATGGCAGCGATAGCAGCGGTGTGACATTTTCTAATGTAGCGGCGAATCTAGTGGTTTAGTCAGTGTAAAGCATCGCTAGGTATTGGCTTTGACACACCCCCTCATTAACCAGGCCATTTTCCCGGTCCAAATCGGTCGGAAAAGTCATTTAAAACAAGTCGGAAACATGCTAACTGGCTATCCATTCAATTCAATGGCAGCGATAGCAGCGGTGTGACATTTTTTAATGTAGCGGCAAATCTAGCAGTTTAATCAGTGTAAAACATCGCTAGGTATTGGCTTTGATACGCCCCCTCATTAACCAGGCCGTTTTCCCGGTCCAAATCGGTCGGAAAAGTCGTTTAAAACAAGTCGGAAACATGCTAACTGGCTATCCATTCAATTCAATGGCAGCGATAGCAGCGGTGTGACATTTTTTAATGTAGCCGCAAATCTAGCGGTTTAGTCAGTGTAAAACATCGCTAGGTATTGGCTTTGACACGCCCCTCATTAACCAGGCCGTTTTCCGGTCCAAATCGGTCGGAAAAGTAGTTTAAAACAAGTCGGAAACATGCTAACTGGCTATCCATTCAATTCAATGGCAGTGATAGCAGCGGCGTGACAGTTTCTAATGTAGCGGCGAATCTAGCGGTTTAGTCAGTGTAAAGCATCGCTAGGTATTGGCTTTGACACGCCCCCTCATTAACCAGGCCGTTTTCCCGTCCAAATCGGTCGGAAAAGTCATTTAAAACAAGTCGGAAACATGCTAACTGGCTATCCATTCAATTCAATGGCAGCGATGGCAGCGGCGTGACATTTTCTAATGTAGCGGCGAATCTAGTGGTTTAGTCAGTGTAAAGCATCGCTAGGTATTGGCTTTGACACACCCCCTCATTAACCAGGCCATTTTCCCGGTCCAAATCGGTCGGAAAAGTCATTTAAAACAAGTCGGAAACATGCTAACTGGCTATCCATTCAATTCAATGGCAGCGATAGCAGCGGTGTGACATTTTTTAATGTAGCGGCAAATCTAGCAGTTTAATCAGTGTAAAACATCGCTAGGTATTGGCTTTGATACGCCCTCATTAACCAGGCCATTTTCCCGGTCCAAATCGGTCGGAAAAGTCGTTTAAAACAAGTCGGAAACATGCTAACTGGCTATCCATTCAATTCAATGGCAGCGATAGCAGCGGTGTGACATTTTTTAATGTAGCCGCAAATCTAGCGGTTTAGTCAGTGTAAAACATCGCTAGGTATTGGCTTTGACACGCCCCCTCATTAACCAGGCCGTTTTCCCGGTCCAAATCGGTCGGAAAAGTAGTTTAAAACAAGTCGGAAACGTGCTAACTGGCTATCCATTCAATTCAATGGCAGCGATAGCAGCGGCGTGACAGTTTCTAATGTAGCGGCGAATCTAGCGGTTTAGTCAGTGTAAAGCATCGCTAGGTATTGGCTTTGACACGCCCCCTCATTAACCAGGCCGTTTCCCGGTCCAAATCGGTCGGAAAAGTCGTTTAAAACAAGTCGGAAACATGCTAACTGGCTATCCATTCAATTCAATGGCAGCGATGGCAACGGCGTGACATTTTTTAATGTAGCCGCAAATCTAGCAGTTTAGTCAGTGTAAAACATCGCTAGGTATTGGCTTTGACAAGCACCCTCATTAACCAGGCTGTTTTCCCGGTCCAAATCGGTCGGAAAAGTCGTTTAAAACAAGTCGGAAACATGCTAACTGGCTATCCATTCAATTCAATGGCAGCGATGGCAGCGGCGTGACATTTTCTAATGTAGCGGCGAATCTAGTGGTTTAGTCAGTGTAAAGCATCGCTAGGTATTGGCTTTGACACACCCCCTCATTAACCAGGCCATTTTCCCGGTCCAAATCGGTCGGAAAAGTCATTTAAAACAAGTCGGAAACATGCTAACTGGCTATCCATTCAATTCAATGGCAGCGATAGCAGCGGTGTGACATTTTTTAATGTAGCGGCAAATCTAGCAGTTTAATCAGTGTAAAACATCGCTAGGTATTGGCTTTGATACGCCCCCTCATTAACCAGGCCGTTTTCCCGGTCCAAATCGGTCGGAAAAGTCGTTTAAAACAAGTCGGAAACATGCTAACTGGCTATCCATTCAATTCAATGGCAGCGATAGCAGCGGTGTGACATTTTTTAATGTAGCCGCAAATCTAGCGGTTTAGTCAGTGTAAAAACATCGCTAGGTATTGGCTTTGACACGCCCCCATTAACCAGGCCGTTTTCCGGTCCAAATCGGTCGGAAAAGTCGTTTAAAACAAGTCGGAAACATGCTAACTGGCTATCCATTCAATTCAATGGCAGCGATAGCAGCGGTGTGACATTTTTTAATGTAGCCGCAAATCTAGCGGTTTAGTCAGTGTAAAACATCGCTAGGTATTGGCTTTGACACGCCCTCATTAACCAGGCCGTTTTCCCGGTCCAAATCGGTCGGAAAAGTAGTTTAAAACAAGTCGGAAACATGCTAACTGGCTATCCATTCAATTCAATGGCAGCGATAGCAGCGGCGTGACATTTTCTAATGTAGCGGCGAATCTAGCGGTTTAGTCAGTGTAAAGCATCGCTAGGTATTGGCTTTGACACACCCCCTCATTAACCAGGCCGTTTTCCCGGTCCAAATCGGTCGGAAAAGTCGTTTAAAACAAGTCGGAAACATGCTAACTGGCTATCCATTCAATTCAATGGCAGCGATGGCAGCGGCGTGACATTTTTTAATGTAGCCGCAAATCTAGCGGTTTAGTCAGTGTAAAACATCGCTAGGTATTGGCTTTGACAAGCACCCTCATTAACCAGGCCGTTTTCCCGGTCCAAATCGGTCGGAAAAGTCGTTTAAAACAAGTCGGAAACATGCTAACTGGCTATCCATTCAATTCAATGGCAGCGATGGCAGCGGCGTGACATTTTCTAATGTAGCGGCGAATCTAGTGGTTTAGTCAGTGTAAAGCATCGCTAGGTATTGGCTTTGACACACCCCCTCATTAACCAGGCCATTTTCCCGGTCCAAATCGGTCGGAAAAGTCGTTTAAAACAAGTCGGAAACATGCTAACTGGCTATCCATTCAATTCAATGGCAGCGATAGCAGCGGCGTGACATTTTCTAATGTAGCGGCAAATCTAGCAGTTTAGTCAGTGTAAAACATCGCTAGGTATTGGCTTTGACACACCCCCTCATTAACCAGGCCATTTTCCCGGTCCAAATCGGTCGGAAAAGTCGTTTAAAACAAGTCGGAAACATGCTAACTGGCTATCCATTCAATTCAATGGCAGCGATAGCAGCGGTGTGACATTTTTAATGTAGCCGCAAATCTAGCGGTTTAGTCAGTGTAAAACATCGCTAGGTATTGGCTTTGACACGCCCCCTCATTAACCAGGCCGTTTTCCGGTCCAAATCGGTCGGAAAAGTAGTTTAAAACAAGTCGGAAACATGCTAACTGGCTATCCATTCAATTCAATGGCAGCGATAGCAGCGGCGTGACATTTTCTAATGTAGGCGAATCTAGCGTTTAGTCAGTGTAAAGCATTGCTAGGTATTGGCTTTGACACGCCCCCTCATTAACCAGGCCGTTTTCCCGGTCCAAATCGGTCGGAAAAGTCGTTTAAAACAAGTCGGAAACATGCTAACTGGCTATCCATTCAATTCAATGGCAGCGATGGCAGCGGGGCGTGACATTTTCTAATGTAGCGGCAAATCTAGTGGTTTAGTCAGTGTAAAACATCGCTAGGTATTGGCTTTGACACACCCCTCATTAACCAGGCCATTTTCCCGGTCCAAATCGGTCGGAAAAGTCATTTAAAACAAGTCGGAAACATGCTAACTGGCTATCCATTCAATTCAATGGCAGCGATAGCAGCGGTGTGACATTTTTAATGTAGCCGCAAATCTAGCAGTTTAGTCAGTGTAAAACATCGCTAGGTATTGGCTTTGACACGCCCCCTCATTAACCAGGCCGTTTTCCGGTCCAAATCGGTCGGAAAAGTCATTTAAAACAAGTCGGAAACATGCTAACTGGCTATCCATTCAATTCAATGGCAGCGATAGCAGCGGCGTGACATTTTCTAATGTAGCGGCGAATCTAGCGTTTTAGTCAGTGTAAAGCATCGCTAGGTATTGGCTTTGACACGCCCCCTCATTAACCAGGCCGTTTTCCCGGTCCAAATCGGTCAGAAAAGTCGTTTAAAACAAGTCGGAAACATGCTAACTGGCTATCCATTCAATTCAATGGCAGCGATAGCAGCGGCGTGACATTTTTAATGTAGCCGCAAATCTAGCGGTTTAGTCAGTGTAAAACATCGCTAGGTATTGGCTTTGACACACCCTCATTAACCAGGCCGTTTTCCGGTCCAAATCGGTCGGAAAAGTCGTTTAAAACAAGTCGGAAACATGCTAACTGGCTATCCATTCAATTCAATGGCAGCGATAGCAGCGGCGTGACATTTTCTAATGTAGCGGCGAATCTAGTGGTTTAGTCAGTGTAAAGCATCGCTAGGTATT
>JAINUG010000910.1:0-43261 GCA_029706075.1 Aldrovandia affinis | reverse complement strand
GCTGAGGTCACTTCCAAGAATGGGGGGGTGGGTGAGTGGGGGCGATGTTTCTCACCACATTGCGTCACGATGTGATGCAGGCAGCGCACCCCCAGCACTTTGTTCTCGGTGCGGTAGTCATCGGACATGAGAAGGAAGGAGGAAAGACCCTGTCCAGGAACTTCGGCCAACCACGGACGGCCCACCTGCATCAGCGTCCAGGCAAAGACATGCTTTGAGGCCTGGTTTCGCTTCCAGCTTTCTCTGCAGTGGAAGAGGCAACCAAGTTTTTATTTGATCAGAAATACAAGTAGTTTTAACAGTCAGTTTGGCACTGGAGGATAACAACTGCATATGTTTCTTCATCTACTTCAAAATATTCCTAGGATGTTTCCAGCATGGCGGCTTAGGCTTTGCAGCCTTCAGAACAATGTATGTATTCGGAGACTTACTTGCTCAATTCCGGCTTCAGCATCTCCAAAACAGCCCCGAGGACTCCGGTGTGGTCACCGGCAGTAATCCCACACAGCAGCTGGGTGCTGGACACAAAGCCGCCCCCCTGGCTAGCTAGAAGGTGGCTAGCTACGAATACCAATTGCTTGCTCAGCTGTAAAACTAGCTAGCTGGCTAGCTAGAAGGTGGCTAGCTACGAATACAATTGCATGTTACATTACATTACAGGCATTTGGCAGACGCTCTTATCCAGAGCGACCTACAACAAAGTGTGCTGTAAAACTAGCTAGCTGGCTAGCTAGAAGGTGGCTAGCTACGAATACCAATTGCTTGCTCAGCTGTAAAACTAGCTAGCTGGTTTTATTCGTAGCTAGTCACCTTCTAGCTAGCCAGCTAGCTAGTTTTACAGCTGAGCAAGCAATTGGTATTCGTAGCTAGCCAGCTTCTAGCTAGCTAGCTAGTTTTACAGCTGAGCAAGCAATTGGTAATTGTAGCTAGCCAGCTAGCTAGTTTTACAGCTGAATATGCAATTTTATTCATAGCTAGCCACCTTCTAGCTAGCCAGCTAGCTAGTTTTACAGCTGAATATGCAATTTTATTCGTAGCTAGCCACCTTCTAGCTAGCCAGCTAGCTAGTTTTACAACTGAACAAGCAATTGTTATTCGTAGCTAGCCACCTTCCATACATTATATTCGTAGCTAGCCAGCTAACTTAACTGTACAGCTGAACAGACAATGCATATTGTTATGTTCGTAGCTAGCTGGCTATATAATTATAATATAATTATATATTATAATTAATATATTATGTTCGTAGCAAGGCAGCTAACTTAGCTGTACAGCTTATTCGTCAGCTAAATATAGCTTATACAGCTAAATGACGTCACCCGACACATTCTTCTGGGTTTTCTCACTCAGGAATGCGAGCTCGTCATGTTGGCATAGCAACTACAGTCCAAAATTCCGATTACATCACCCCGGAAACATTTTGCCCCGACACCATTTGCCATGACACAGGCATTGGGGTGTTTTCATTGAAGTCCAGCCATGACAGAATGGATTACATCACAGGCCTTCTTAGCATCTCCACTGGGCGGGATATAAATTCCAATCTTTATCACAGGCTTACTCAACAGGCGCCCGTGAACCTTTATTTTGTGGCCCCCAACATGCCTGGTTATGAATGTATAATCATTATAATTAGCCCCCAAAAGTCGTGTGAAAATTAGCCAGTGCCAGGGTTTCCGTTAGAAAAAATTGGTGCCGTCCACGTGTCCTGAAGATTTCAATGTCCCGACAAATGGGAGAAATTCCGGTCAAATATTATCTGTGTTTATTGAGCTTAAAAACAATTGATAGGCAAGCTATATAAAGGCATCATCAAGGCATGTAGATTTATAATATTTTTTATTGAAAAGTAGGCTACTTTTGCTTATACATTATAGCCTATTCCAAATAAAATAAATCCCGTCAATAGACTCACGTGCATAACGTTATTTTAAAAATAAATAAATAAATATTACGCTAGCCTACGCTCGTTGGGGCAACACGTAAACACAAAGAATTTCCTTCAGCTTTAGGCCTACATATTCTCGGATAAAATAAAACAGAATAAAAACTATTTGCAAACAAACAAAAAGTTACATGTAGTCCTATCTGGCTCATAACATTTTAATTACGGCGTGCTGCTGCCGACTTGAAATCAAATAATTTCCGTTCGCTACAGACCTGTTCTCAGATAAAATAAAATAGAATAAAAACTATTTGAAAAAAAAAATCATAATAACCTATTGCTGGCTCATATCATTTTTCTTCTTACGCTTTTTCGCATTGTGCTTAGAGGGAAAACAGGGTTTTCAACCCTGCGTGGGAAATGGAATTTGCTTTTGCGGAGATAGCTACATGGGAAACCAATGTGTCTCATCTGTCAAAAAACAATTGCTGTGTCAAAGCGAGCTAATCTACAACGCCACCACGAACAGCTTCACCCCGAGTTCCGAGATGTCTATCCACCTGGCAGCGATCTCAGGAAACACAAAATACAAACGTTGCTAGGTGGGTTTCAAGCCCAGCAATCCATGTCCCGCAGCGTTGTTAAAAGCAGCTACAACAATCAGATCTGAAAGTACTGAAAATAATGCAGACTCAGATTTCTCACTAGCAATAAGTAAGTTATTTTCCACCATGGCTTGCAAAGTTTATTTACCCACATAGGCTAACTGTGGTTTTTCTTTACTCAAATTGAGAAAATATTTTTCCACATTCAATGATGCTTTTACATGCATTAAAAAGAATAGCAAGACAAACTTTATTTACCCACATAACTGTTTTGTTACTCAAATTTAGAATATTTTTTTAATATTCCATGATGCCTTGGAATGCATAAAAAATGACTAGCAAGACTATGCAGCATATTAAACATCAGTATTAACTACAGTGAATACAATTGTACAAATATCTTAATAATATGTTGTGGCCCTTTGCATCTGTTGTGGTTTAAATGTGGCCCTCTTGGCCTCTGAAGTTGAGTACCCCTGCTTTATGACGTTGGTAATCTCCCGCGGCAAGTAGAAGGGGCGGAGATTCACTGCTAGTAGTTCGACGCCCGGGGTGCAGATTCTCTCTCTGGCAGTGATGTTGCTCTGAGGGCAGTAGCTCGTTTCTCTTCTGTCTGCCCGTATCCTGGAAAAACCGGTCAAGGTATGTGTGTGAGGGGTATTTTGAGAGTTTTTTCAGCGCAAGTGGTTTTCAGCGTTTGTCTCTGTACGTTTCTTCTAAATAGTTAACAATGTCCGAGTTGTTTTTTTGTCAAAAATAAATTGATCATCTAGCCCAGGGGTGGGCAATTATTTTTTACATGGGGCCACATGAGAACAAGAAAATGTTATGGAGGGCCGGACCGAAAGGCTGAACTAAAGTCTGCATAATATTAATTGTGTTTCTTTATATAAAGCAGTAAATAGCATTGTTTTGATAAGTTGGTAAGACTGGTAAGAGTATATGTTATAATTGAGCAATGAAAAAGAGAGGTTGTCTTAGAAAAAATGACATTTACTCAATACAATTTCCCAAAACAATGGTTAACGAAATGTGAACATTTGTACAGTTTTTGATTCATTATATTAGTGACCATTTTCAGCCACATTCAGTAAGATACATCATATTAGAAAATAATGATGCCTACATTTGTAGTTTAATCACATTCACACTCATCACTCATTCTGTGTTTTTCACTTCTTTTCTTGTTCAGTGAGAGAAATCTAGTCTCTGTTGGTCTTTAACAAGTGCATCAAAGTCAGGTTGAATGTCTGAGGTGGAGATGCGAAGCACAGCTGACAGATGATCATCAGTGAGAGAGGATCTGTACCTGGACTTGTTAAACTTCATCACTGAGAATGTTTGTTCACATATGTAGGTAGAGCCAAAGAGAACAAACATCTTCTGAGCATGTCTCCTCATGTTTGGAAACTTCTCTTGCTTAAGGGAAGAGTAGAATTTCAGCAGTGGTCGTGACTTGAAGTGCTCTGCCAGTACTGCATCAGACTGCAGGTCAATGAGTTCCAGCTGGACATCACTAGGTGCATCATCCACATTGCAGGTAAATGGAGAGGAAATCAAGTGCATTTCACTCTCCATTGTTCTGAGATCTTCAAATCGCCTTGAAAACTCACCATGCAGTGCTCCTAACATAGATGAGTACCTGCGGAGATTATCATCTGATGGGGTGACTTCTTTCAGTGTTTGCATGTGAGTGAGATTGTTGCTCTCCGGTTGCCTTGAAAGAAACTGTAACTTCGTCATGAAAGCCTTCACCAGGTTGTGCATTTCATGGACGAAAAGGCCCTTGCCTTGCAGTTTGGTGTTCAGTGCAGTCATCAGTGCAGTCACATCAACAGCAAATGCAAAATCTGCCATCCACTTCTCATCTGAGAACTCTGGGATGTCTTTGCCTTTCTTCTCACAAAACTCTCGGATCTCTGCTTTCAGATCCCAGACTCTTTTTAGCACTTTGCCCAGGCTGAGCCATCGGACAGCTGTGTGATAGCTGATGTCACTATGTTCAGTCTCGTGCTCCTCTAAAAGTGCAACAAACTGCCTGTGATTCAATGCTCGTGCTCTGATGAAGTTTACTGTTTTAGTTACAACATCAATCACATCGTCAATTTTAAGCACTGACTTGCACAACACATGCTGGTGTAAAATACAATGCAAAAATACCACTTTCTGATCTGCGTTGATTTCAGTCACTTTATCTTGCATACGTTTCAACAGCCCGACATTTTTCCCTGTTAGATTTGGACAACCGTCCGTTGTGACACCCGTCAGTCTGTCCCATTTCAGTCCCAGTGTGTCCATGCATGCATTTACCTCCGTGAACAGATCGCTCCCCGTCGTTGTCCCTTTCATTGAGCGCATTGCTGCCAGCTCCTCCGTAATCTTGAAGTCCGTTATCCCACGGACAAACACAAGTAACTGGGCTGTGTCACGGACATCACAGCTCTCGTCCAAAGCCAAGGAGAAAAAGTCAAAATTTGCCACTTCACGTTGCAGCTGAAGCTCCAAATTCCCCGCAATGTCCTCGATCCTTCTCGTCACGGTGCGCCTGGACAGCGGGACTTGCTCAAATGCTTCTTTTTTCAGCACATATTAGTGCTGCAGAGTCCACCAAGCACTCTTTTACAAACTCTCCATCTGTGAATGGCTTACTGTTTTTAGCGATTTTGTGGGATATTACAAAGCTGGTCCTGGTTGCTGCATCCCTGGATGTGTGAAGCTTGTAAAAAACCCTTGTTGCTTTTGTAGCTTAGCTACCAAATCTTCCGATATCCGCGCCATTTCAGCATCATTCAAGTTTTTAAATTTCTCCGAGTGTTTCGTCTCGTAATGTCGACTCAAATTGTAATCCTTGAACACGGCACTCTCGTCCGCAAACCAAACACACCGCTTTACCTCTGACTTCAGTAAATAAATACTTAGCAGTCCATGTCTTCTTGAAAACCCTGCATTCAGCATCTACCTTTCTTTTTTAGTCGACATTTTGGGGGTGAAAGTCGTCTGAATGGAATGGAAGCTAACACTGAATCAAGCTAGCACCATCTAGAGATGCAAGAGATAGATGACACCGAAACTACTTAATCACATTATGAAAAGACAATTAGAAAAATACGATTGACCTCTAGTGGTCAGTGACCGCAGTTACAACGTCAATTAAGGTAAAATAAGAAAATACGTTTATTTTGTAATTTCTTATGAACCTTACGCTGGCCGGTCAGAGTCAACTAAAGGGCCGCATGCGGCCCGCGGGCCGTAAAATGCCCAGGTCTGATCTAGCCTATACTACGAGTTTTCGGTCGACGGCTGTTCATCTGTGAGTTGCGTTACATGGTTTTCCGGTAAGTTATCAAACGTTAGCTAGCTAGCTAGCGTTATTTATCCCCTGTTTGTTAGTTATAGCCAAGTTAAATACATTTCTCAAGAAGCTAATTGCCATATGACTATAACGCTGGCTTAATCGATATTACATTTTACATTTGTAACCTTTTCCTTCTCTGGTATGGTATGCAGCTGCCTGCAACGATGTATATCACTGTATTACTGCACTGATCTCTTGTGCGAACTATGATTGTTCCTACCATGTATTAATGCACATATTGTAAGTCTGGATAAGAGCTTTGTATTACGTTTCAATGTTTAACCAATTAATATTGTGAGATATACATATACTTTTTACCCAAAAATTATTTGCGTGGTCTAGCGGTTTAAACGTCCGACGCTGGCCACGGCGACCGGGTTTCGACTCCCGGTGGAGAACCGGCGCTAGTGTCCTCTCGAGAGTGTAGTGTAAGAGATGCATTCCTCAAGTTAAAAAACTTGAATTTGAAAACATAACGAGCCAGCCTGTTAGCATAGACGGCAAATTATGTTACGTTACATATAAATCACTGTTTGTAAGGAGCAATTGAACCGCGTGGTCCGCGTGGAACCAAATCCCCGGATTAATAAAGGCTATTTTATCTTATTTTATGGAAAAGTGACACATGCACGCACGCGCACACACGACATGGTTGGCCGTGCAAGAAGAGAGCGTCCGCGAAATTGCACAGGATACGTCACGGGACTTTAAATCTAAACAAACCTACAGGCCAATTAGGAGTGGGCGCTATACCGGTATGAAAGTGACTACCGGTATTATTCTGCGCCACGATATGGATTTTGCTATACCGTGGATACCGTTATATATTCATAAATTCTAATTTGGCATTCATATTGTTTTGTTCAAAATTTCAATTGAGTGATAGTAGTTAGTAGCTACATCTATTTTTTATTTTAATCTAACCTCCAGGTTCCTACGAAAAAAAGAAGCATGTTAATATGTTGACCTATTTTTTTGAGCGGACGTTTTATGCATTTGTTGCACGCATGTAGCAACAAACAAGGGTGCAGGCAGCTGCAGTTAGCAGGCAGACTACGTACTAATATTTATAGCCTATTACAAGTGCAAAAGTGAAGAATCGAAAATGAGCGAACACGCAGAAAGTGATGCTGCTCAAGAGCAGGATGATGACGAATTGGTTAAAAACAAAGGGGGCTTCTCTGTCGTTTGGAACTGGTTTGGGTTAAAAATCTCCGACCTCGACCAACAAACAATACTATGCAAGTTGTGTCGCCGTGTTGTTTTAGCCAAAGGTGGAAACACCAGCAACCTGTTTACCCACCTGAAAAACATGCATGTCCGTGAATATGAGGAATGTACCCGAATGCGTGACACAGTTAGTCCAGGAGCTCGCCCGAAGACAAGCCAGACTCCCACTCAGCAGTCAATCAAGTCATCATTCGCTCCGGTACTCGCTATAACTCTTTCTGGTTATATAAGGTTAAAATACATATTTTGCCTTAACTAATGTCATTTAACAAGAAGGGCTATTAAAATGTGATTCAGATTTTTTTCCTCATATATCGTGATATCATATCGATATCGTCTGGACAGTGGAAAATATCGCGATATGAATTTTAGCTCATATCGCCCACCACTAAGGCCAATCGCATTTCACATGCAGATGACATCCTCTGGAAGAGCGACATCTAGCTTCTACCGACATGGGGGGCCTCTAACTTCTACGATTCGCCAATATCACAAAATGGAGTTTGACTCCACAACTGAGTTTGGCAAATTGGAAGAGGTTAAGGGTTTACAGGTATTTTTTACTCTTACAGGATGGTTTTACAGTTCTAAAGAATGAACAATCAAAGCAACCGTCTCAAAATATCAAGATGGGTCTCTGCTGTAATCATGCTTCATACACTATACTAGGTAATTAACATTTTTCAATTTTCACTATGTTTTTAGCTTGGAGCCCATTCATTTTATATACAATAATCTTAAAACTTGTAAAATAAATGTTAACTTTATGCATGCCTTTTCAGTTCTTTCTCAAGTGATCGGCAATCAGTCACCAAAAGGTACTACTAATTTCTTAAATTACTTGCGCTAATCTGATAATAAATTGACATGGCAGAGAGAGTGAAAAATGGTGATAGTGCACATTGAAGAAACCGCCTTCAGGGAGAGAGAACTGCGCTTTAAATGTTAGTAAGAGGTCATATGGGAAAGGAATTGAGCACACTGTTAGTATTTTGAGTTTTAGTTGAGTGTGTTGGTGTGCAGGATACAAGGTGTTTTGCATTATTTCTTGTAAGAGCTACAGCAAGAATCATTTAAGGGTATCTTTAGCGATGTGCAACAGCGTTTTCTGAGTGAGGGGAGTGGTTAGTTAGCGGTAATTTTGTGCCACAGGTGTGCTACTATTTCAGATTGAATTTAATTGCAAATAATCATTATTTTAAACCATATTGCACATCCAGTTAAAACCAATTGACCCTGCTGCAGTGTGGCATGTTCTGCAATCAAATCCTGACCGTGTCAGTGTACACAGGGCAACACATATTCGGCTATAGTGACTCCCAGTGAGGGAGAGTTTGTCCCAGTTTCAGGGTACCTTCCTCCTCAACAGGCAACAACAACCCTTCTGTTACAGTGTGACTAACCACCATCTCTGTGTTACACTGTAAATAACCCCCATCTCTGTGTTACAGTTTAAATAACCCCCATCTGTGTTAGAGTGTAAATAACCCCCATCTCTGTGTTAGTGTAAATAACCCCCATGTCTGTGTTACAGTGTAAATAACCCCCATCTCTGTGTTACAGTGTAAATAACCCCCATCTCTGTGTTACAGTGTGCATAACCCCCATCTCTGTGTTACAGTGTAAATAACCCCATGTCTGTGTTACAGTGTAAATAACCCCCATGTCTGTGTTACAGTGTAAATAACCCCCATCTCTGTGTTACAGTGTAAATAACCCCCATCTCTGTGTTACAGTGTGCATAACCCTCATCTCTGTGTTACAGTGTACCAGTGTGGGAGTTCTGAGAGGATTGCAGTGGCAGCTGTTGGTTCCATGACCAATGTGACAGTGGGGCAGAGCGTCCTGTTTCCTGTCTCACATGAGGGAAACCAAAGTGTCATAATTGAGCTGAATTTTAAAAACATCATTGTAGTTTACTGGTACTCTGAATATAAAGTACCTGAATTACATAGTTTATACAAACATCGCATTGACATTCAAGACGGCTCAATACGTATGAATAATACAGTGCTCTCTGACTCTGGCCTTTATTATATTAGAACATTGTACAGGTCAGAATACTCCAAACCCCACAAGTACTCAAGATTTCACCTGCGGGTTTTTGGTAAGTGTGCAGAAAGAAGGTTTCACATTTGTGTGAAAGTTTTTGCATCTGCATAGTATGTTATTCAGTGTAGTGAATACTGTATTTAATTGTGATGGAGAGTGCATGCTATTTTATTATAGATTACTAGAATAGTTGAGAAAGCAAATATACTTTTAAATATATTATATATACATATACTTTTATACTCTTTAAAACTCAGTGGTGGGCCGTCAGGGCCTGCAAGGCCTTCTCTGCTGGCCTAAAAAATATCTGAATCACAGACTGATGTTAATTATATTTTGTTCATGAATACTTATTAAATAATTCCAAATGGTCTGTCCGCTTCCTTTCATAGCTTTTCCCCTGGTTGCGCTGCGTCCAGACGTGTATTTTCATATTAAAGCATTTAACCAATCACATTTCAGCCATCATTTGTTGCCACGGTCAAAGAAATCTGCCTGGAGGCCTTCACAATCAATTCTGAAGGCCCTGTAGCATAAAATAAGTATTGATCAAACTGTTGCTTCAACCAATCAAATTTTGAGTTGGAGACACCAAGGCCTTCTAGAAGGCCTAGGTAAGTCAGCGTATTCACACCCTTTGATTGGATAGTCAGAGAGTGTCTGACTATGATGTAATGTGATTGGTTAAATGCTTTAATATGAAAGTACACATCTGGAAGGAGCGCAGCCATGGGAAAAGCTATGAAAGGAAGCGGACAGACCATTTGGAATTATTTAATAAGTATTCATGGACAAAATATAATTAACATCAGTCTGTGATTCAGACATTTGAGCGGACATTTTCAGCCCTAAAGTGAATTAAAACTTATGCCAGAAATACGACAGGGCAGGCTCGACTTTCAGCATTAGCTTCGATGGTGATAGAAAGAAAGGAGGATGGATTTTGTGTACAAATAATAAGGATTTTTGGTGAGTAAAATGTTGCTATTTTCCTAAATAATATTGCAATTTTATGAGGTTATTATTGATGTTTCATGTTACGATCTTGTTTAGCTAGCTATCTAACCAGCTAAGTTTATGTAATAAACATGAGCTGTGACTCGAATAAAAATAGCGATCATAAAACAGGTCAGCTAGCGCTTTTTCTTATTATGATCAGTGTGTTTGTATGATTTAATGAAGTGGCTAACTTATTATAGCTAACCACCTTAGTCTTTAACATTAACTTTGTATCATTCAATTTTTAATAACAAGCTAGCCAGCATGCAAGGCAGATAATAACATGGCACAGCAGGCTGCATTACAAAATGTTATAGATAGCATAACTATCCCACACTGAACACAGGCTGGTTCTGGTTCTGCCGATCCGGTCTCGCGGTGAGAAGTTCAAATAGTCATATTGTTAGCTCTAAGGGTATATTTAAATAGAAGTTTCTAGAATATCAGCATGTAAATAAATGGAATTAGCATGTAATTCAATTGACTCTGATTTCCTGTAGAGGGCGTCTCTAAACCCAACATCACAGCTGAGTGTCGGAGCAATAACATCAGTCTGAGCTGCTCCAGCAGTCGGGGGACTGAAGTGACATACAGCTGGGAAACTGTGCCCCCTGCTGGCAATGGCAGCTGTGTGCACATGGGCCAAACAATGGAGATGTACCCTCTCCCTCCATCTGAATCCACAACATACACGTGCACAGCCCAGAACCCTGTCAGCAGAGCCACCAGTGACCCTATTGACCGGGGAGTCTGCTCCATCCAGCAGCCACGAGGTGAAGTAAATATGGGCAACTGCCCCTTCCCCCTCCCCCCCATTCCCGATGGCACAGACTAGCATGCACATCATCGAATATGCATGCAGTTAGTTGACCCCTTTTTAGCACTCTGCAATCTGCTAGCAAAGCTACCATCTACTGTTTGAGGTTTGCACTACTAGAGCAGCTGAAACAAGCAGATTATTGGCACCCATTTGAGCAGAAGAGTCACTCGTGATATGCATGGTTGGCCAAAGGGCTCATAATAACAAACACATTTGAACCTTTACCAAACGTGTTTGTTAATATCAAATGCGTTAGATAATTATATGAAAAGCATTCGATATACTTATCAAACGCATTTGATAAAGGTTCAAACACATTTTATATTATGAGCCTTTTGGCCAACCATAGCAGGTAATGCCCTGCGGACCGAAACCCTCCATCTAATGGCGATTCTATGGCCAATTATGCATCACCCATGGGACCTCTGATGGGTGGAGATTTCTAGTTTTATTTAGATCTGGGTGCACTGGTGAGGTTATTCCCAACCTTGAGTACCTATCAACATGAATTTAAAAAAGGTGGATATGATAGATAGGAGAGGAGGGAACGGTAGAAAGCAAAACCCTAACATGAACAAATGTGAATGCATATCACATGGCGTTTCATCCCATCACAGAGCAAGTTATTTTTGTTATAACTAATAAGTTGTAAATCTGAAGAATGAAGAATGCATCACCAAAATATACCCTTCTGAAGAAATAATGCTTTATGGAAAATAAAATCACAAAATTTGTACTAATAAAGCAATTGAAACAATGTGGTCTGTAATTACATCACTTTTTAATTTTCTTTCAGATCGTAGACGGATTCCAGCTGTGTGTGGATTGTCAGCCTTCATCCTCACATTGTTATTATTATTCTTCCTCTACTGGAGGAACCACAGAAATAAGAGAAGCACTTATAATAATAATTAATAATGATGCATTAAAAGGTCATTTCTGCCTTCAGCTATACGCTGGTTTAAACAGACTAGATGAGAGAACATGGCAGAATAGTCCTGTTAAAAAGGCCGTCCTGTTCCTGGCTGTGGAGATTGATTAGCCAATCACTGGCTAGGAGAATCTGAATCGCGCGAGAATTATAATGGGAGGGAAAACAGAAAATGTTCCTGTATAGCATAGCCCAACGCCAGTTCACAAGAACTTTTAGTTTCACGGGTTAATGCCACAGTTCTCTGTTCTCTTTGCCGAAATAAGCCTAGTTAAGGTGTTTTACTTGAGTTCATGAAACCGTAAATTGCCTTCCTGTTCATCTGTTGCATTTGCTGTTTATATCTGTAATTAAGCATTGTGCCATTATAGCCGGTACGAGCCTGTTTACTGTGTGCATTGAGTAATGCCGGACGGCATAAATATTGTTAATAATACTTAGGATGTTCATAGAGTAAACAGATCGCCTTTCTGTGGGGCGTTTATATTTATGGATGCATAAGTTAGTGTTGTTTATCGCTAGTGTTTTTAAGTAAGTTACGTTACTTTAGGTCACCTGCGCATGCGGATTTAGCACCCATGGCGCATGCTGTAGTCTCGTGGCCTGTATACGAATAGCGCTTATTAGGCAGAGAGTGATCTGTGGAGTGTATTCCATAGGTTATCCTACAGACTGTAGGTCAGGGTTCCTACAAGTTTCAACAAGTCAAATTTAAGACTTTTTTAGACCTTTTTTAGACCTCTGAATAGAATTTTAGACCTTTTCGCGACACCATATGATAGCTTTTTGTCATCCTGGAGGTGATGAAATTAGGGATTTCACTGCCATACAGACAAAACAGTCTGAAGGATAATTAATATAAAATAAATAAGTCACAAAAGTACATTTATTTTTATATTTGTATTAACTGTAGAAAGTCACTTCAAAGTGAAGAGAACAAAGTGCACAAAAGCTTATAACAGCTTAATGTTACAGTATGTCTACAAAGAGACACGACACTTGTTACTATGTAACAGAGATGGGGAGGAACTACTTGGGGGCATTTCTGTGAAAACTTTGTGAAAACTGAACCAGTCCCCAACAACAAAAAACGTCACTCAATCTTTCTGAGCTCTGCTCCCTTTGCCTCTATCTCCTTCTCAATTGTCTCAAGCTCAGCCAACTTCTTCTTGCTGCCCTTTCGCAGGATGTTTGACTTGGAGATGAGCTCGGCCATCTTCATGCCAGACTTGGCCTCTGCCTCTTCTGCATTGCTTTTAAAACTAATATATCAGCCTTTTATGGCAAGGGCAAAAGAAAGCCATTTTCTGTTGCTTGTGAAAAAGATGAATACCTGACTGCCTTTACAAATCTGGGTAGCAGCTTTAACCTGGACCAGTCTACCTTTGCAATACTTTGCAAATACGTGTGCCACCTGTATGACCAGTCAGCTGCTGAAAATGTGAATGATACAAGGCGTTCTGCATGACATCATCAGCCTTGCCAGAACTATCCATTCCCCCCACAAGTGACGCCCTGTACCAACACTGCAAAAGGGCAAACTACCAAGCAGCAATAATGAGATAATCTCTTAAAGCTAAGATGTGTTTTTAAGTAATTTACGTTACTTTAGGTCACCTGCGCATGCGGATTTAGCACCCATGGCGCATGCTGTAGTCTCGTGGCCTGTATACGAATAGCGCTTATTAGGCAGAGAGTGATCTGTGGAGTGTATTCTATAGGTTATCCTACAGTGTGTAGGTTAATAGTGAATGTACATGTTATGTTTAGGTAGATTATTGACAACATGTATATTTGAAAAGGTCTATTATATGTATAGCTAATTTTATATTTCTATATTTTGTTTATATTCAGACACCACACACACACACATTGTTCTGACCGACTCTCCACAGTGGTTTGAACCATCCCATCACCAGCACAGTACACTATTTTTCAAGTCCTATGATTTTATGTTTTTTATATAATACCCAGATGACTTTTATTGCACATTTTAATTGACTGGATTCACAGTTATGCAATCTTGAAGTTTTACCCAATATTTATTACTTAAATGTTTTTTTTAAATAAAGAGATGAAATGTACACTCATGGGTCTGGGAGTGGTGTTTTCAACAACAAAAAAAATGTTAGTTACCCAGTGAAAAATTTTTTAAGTGTGCACAATAAAAATTGTGTTTCATATTCATTTCAATACTAATTGCCATTATGTTTCTGCTATAAAAGACATTTTAAAATCAACACTTAATATGCGAGTTCTAAAGCAACTTGAGAGATCAAATGGATTTTGAAAAACCAAGGAATGGTAGTGTGTGGGCCAATAATGACAAATTTAGTATGGTTAAATAAAGGGAAATTCATTAAATTACACAAATCTATGCTTAATTTGTATGACTTGACTTATTGTATACATTTCAGGTTTACTGGGATAACTTTTAACTATCCAATTCACGGAAACATAGGTGTTTAATCTATTTTTTCAAGGTTTTTTAAATCTTAAATAGCTTTACAAAATGTTACCAACAAAACAAAAGTTAACTTGATAGGATCTAGATCAAGATTCAATTAGCCATTTTTGAAGAACTAGGGAACACTAGATCATTCTGGTTTTGCCTGGTGGTGGTTGCTTTTTAGTCCAAATTAATGATCGGCTTGCTCAGTATTCAATCAGTTTATCAACCCTGTGAACATTATGCTGGGAGACCTAAGGGACAATTGTCCAATAATAAATAACAATTATTTCACTCAGCAAGATGTTTATCTGTAAAACAAAAAAAACTGTTTCAGTAACACTTTTCTCCTTCAATTTATTAAACATTACCATTATTTTGGAAGGTTTGATAGCAAAGAGTACACGAGACAATATGCAACGCAATAGCAAGTGGGGCCCTAGGGTGAGGCTGGATCATCCCTCTTAATGTTTTTAATTGCCTAATTTTCCATCCATCCATCCATTATCTAAGCCTATTCCTGGTCAGGGTTGCGGGGGGGGGCTGGAGCCTATTCCAGCATGCGTTCCGGGCAAGAGGCAGGAATACACCCTGGACAGGTCGCCAATCCATCGCAGGGCACACACACACCATTCACTCACACACTCATACCTACGGGCAATTTAGACTCTCCAATTAGCCTAACGTGCATGTCTTTGGACTGTGGGAGGAAACCGGATTGCCTAATTTTTTTTTTTTTTTATTATTTTTTTAATTTTGTTTATTTGTAAGGGACAAGCACAGAGAACATTGACAGCCGCAGAGGCAGTGCCCAATGCACTGTACATGTGTATATAGCCGAAGCTCATTTCCAACACCAGTCCCTTGATAGTTCAATCAATCAATAAAATGACATTGTTACAGTTTCAAATCAATGCACATAATGACCCAAAACAACAATAACCATACATGACACAAAAAAACGAACAGGAGCTCAAATACAGTAATGATTAGTTGGTATCACGATTACAATTTTGGCCAAATTGTAGCCAGGACTTGATTGTTGTGGATAAAATCTTGGATTTGTTTTGAACTGCCAAATCGAGAATTCCAAAGTGTCGCAAAGGAAGTTCTGCAATGTCTGACTACAGTTTCCTTCCGTGATGCTTCGGGTGTTAGTGGTGGTATAGTGAAGTCTAGCTATGAATGTTTTGAGAATGGGTGTAACTAGATGGTAGAGACATTTAAATGTACAGTACCAGTCAAAAGTTTGGACACACCTGCTGGAAACTAGGTTTATCTCATAATTGACAATGTTGTACACCATATACGTTTCTGTAAATACTTGAAAATTACAAAAAACGCATGTGACAATAAACAAAAGGAACATCAAAGCAATGTTCAAGAAAATTGAATTGAAAGTGGAATCTTGGATTCCTCAAAATAGTCACCCTTTGGTGTGAGAATAGCCTCACAAACAGGGCCATTCGGTTAATATGTTTTTGCAGGAAATCACCTGACATGTTTTCCCAGCTATCCTGCAGCAATTCCCAGAGAAACTTGTGGGTTGCTTTGCTTTGACTCTTCCTTTCCAGTTTGTCCCAGACAAGTTCTATGGGATTGAGGTCTGGACACTGGGCAGGCCAGGTCTTTAGTTTGAGTTGTCGTTCACGTTCCTCCTTCACCAGATAGTTCTTGCACAACTTCAAGGTGTGTTTTGGGTCGTTATCTTGCTGAAGAATGAAGGAGTGCCCAATTGGCTGTAATCCAGATGGAAGGTGTGTCCAAACTTTTGACTGGTACTGCAAGTGTGAGGTTAGAGTAATTAATGAAATTGTCAAAACTGAGCAGATTGTACTTCTTTAGGATATTACAGTGATGGAATCTTAGTGGTTTATTGGCCAGGACTTTGATAGCTTGGTTATAGAGGGATGTTAGTGGTTTGATGGCGGAAGCTGATGCCTGGGACCAAGAGGTTATGCAGTATGAGAGATAAGAGAAAATCATGGTGTGCATAAATGTCAGAGCTGTGTGGAATGGTAAGCAGTGTCTGATTTGCCTAACGGTTTGATGATTGGCCCTAACAGTTCTACCTAATTTTTTAATGTGTTTGTCAAACCTTCGCTGAGAGTCCAAAACAATTCCAAGGTACTTAAAACCCTGTACGGTCTCTAGTTCATTGTCTTTTATCCTCACACTCAAGGCTTCTGTGGTGGGTAGCTTTCGAATTGAGAAACAAAGACAGTTGTTTTCACATTCAATGTTAAGTCGGAAGTCTCAAGCCAGTGTGCCACCTTGACTAAGCAGTCTGTTAGTTTAGCTGCAGCAATAGTAGGTGTTTTTGCCACCACAAACAAAACTGTCATCAGCATACATTTGTAACCCAACTCCTGAACAACACTCAGAGATGTCATTGATATATAAACTAAACAACAAAGGTCCAAGCACTGATCCTTGTGGAATACCCATTTTACTTTCACAGCAAAGAATGACCAATGGTGACCTGTTGACTCCTGTTTTGTAAATATATTAATTAAACCATGTCTTTGCCTGAGAAGAGAAATTAAATTGTGTTAATTTGGACAATAGAATGTTATGATTGACAGTATCAAATGCTTTCTTGAGATCTAAAAGACTGCACCAACTATATGCCCCCCATCCAAGAAGCTTTTGATATTTTCTAGCAGATAGCAACTGGCTAGTTCTGTTGAGTGCTTAGGTCTAAAACCAAATTGATTTAAATACAACAGATTATTGTCCTCCAAGTATGTAATAATGTAAGTAAGTATGTAATTAATTGTTGTGCTACAACCGTTGGAGAAAATTGGAAGTATGGAAATTGGCCTATAGTTTGAGGCCAAGGTAGCTGCACCGGATTTTAAAACATCAGTTGCTATTGACTGTGCTTATTTTTTAACCCCAATATTCGTATTATAAAGAAGGGTAGCGCCCTCTAGTGGTTCCACTGAGATAAAACAAAAGGTGTTTTTTCTGGGAGCTCATAGCTAATAAACAATTCTCTCATGTGCTCTCAATTTCTCTCAACTCTTTGTGCGGATTCATCGGGTGGGATTCTACTGTCACCCTATGGCAGGGGTCGGCAACCTTTACTATCAAAAGAGCCATTTTTGGCCCCTCTCCCACTACATAAAATTCAGCTGGAGCCGCAAAACCTATTTGACCCTTAAAATGAAGATAACACAGTGTATAAAGTTTTATAGTTATACTATATATACAGAGGGATTGGAATTTATTCAAAAGCTTATTTCTAGTATGTTTGACAGAAGTTATCAAGTTTTTAAGGCAAAAGGAGGTCATACAAGACACTAATTAATTCCTAAACTAAAATAGGATATAAAATGTATATGTGTAAATATGTGTGTTTTTGTCACCCACTGTAAAAGAACTATAGTTTGTGGCATTTGTGAATGAACAACAAAAAGAAAACTGTTGACATTTTATTGCTGTTTTTACCTGTTATAACAAAGGAAAACCTCAAAATCGTATGAAGAGGAGAAAAAAACCCACTGGCATGTGTAGACCTACTTTGAAATAAAACACAGAACCATGCAGGTCTATTTGAGTCCTTCCCTTATTTGTGGAAAATTAATAAAATAAAAAGTAGCCCACTTTGAAATAAATACAACGGATAGCTGCAGCCTAATAGCTTTAAAAAGAGTAAACATACAAATAGGCCAGTTTGTATTTAATTATGACTTAAGTCCATTTCAGTGTGTTGTCATCCTCTTCTGTTTTTTCCTCAGCCACGTACAGCAATCAGCCATCGAGCCTGGACATGAAACACAACTACATCAGCTCAGGTTCTAAAATAAATATTAATTTTTTGCAAAATAATAGCCTATTAAATGATAGTGTTCTCACCTGTTTAATGTGATGTCTGTTTCTGAACATCACTGCAGAGCTTCTCTATATCGGGGCTGTAAGACGTGACTTTGATCTTAACACAGGACTGCAGGCTGTCATCTGTGAGGCGCGAGCAATATTTGGATTTTATGTAGTTCATGCTTGAGAAAACCTGCTCACAGAAGTATGTGGATCCAAAGATGGACAGGACTCCAAATGCATACTTCTTCATGTTCATATAAGTGTCGGGAATGGCATTCCCTGTTTCAAACACAAGTTTGTCGGGTTTGGGGAGGTTTTCAATATCGCTCCATTTGTGCTCCCGATCGAGAATAGCCTTCTGGCGGGCAACATCTTCGAGATCAGCTGTCAGCCTTTTGAACTTGACACCCATAACTCTTTATCAGCTATGTCGGCCAGTTCAATTTCAAGATCGGGTTGACTTACTCCTGTGAATGCGGACATGTTCAGCAGGGATGGGTCGATATCCAGGGGTGTGATGGGGAAGAATAATGTGTTTTTTTCCTTTCTGAACTCACTGAATCTTTGTCCAAATGCAGTTTGCATTACGATGATCGCACGCTGTAAATACTCACAATTTATGTGATTGTGTGCTTCTTTGAACTCTCTCATGGAGGGGAAGTGAGAGAGTGTACCTCTTTCTACATCTCTGGCAAACACTGTCATCTTGCGCTCAAACGCCAAAACATCCTCCAGCATCTGAAGGGCCGTGCTTCCTTTTCCCTGGAGACTTTTGTTCAGCGTGTTAAGGTGACCTGTCATATCCACCATGAAGTGCAGCTTTTCCAGCCAATCTGGATGTTCCAGTTCTGGATAGGTGAGGCCCTTGCTTTCCAGGAAAGTTTTCACGTGTTCCAGACAAGCAGCAAACCGTTTCAGCACTTCTCCCCTGGACAGCCACCGGACTTTGTTATGCAGCAGGAGATCCAAATATGCGCTATCGACTTCATCTAGCAATGAACAGAACTGTCGGTGGTTTAACCCTTTTGCCATTATTTTGTTCACTATCTGAATGACAAGGTTCATCACCTCCATGCATTCGGCGGGAAATGTTTGAGCGCACAGTGCTTCTTGGTGCAGGATGCAGTGAAACGTCAGCAGCTTTCGATCCAGCGATTTCTGAAGTAAAGTCACAAACCCCTTCTGTGCTCCTCTCATACTGGGTGCCCCATCAGTAGCCACTGACACCATGTGGGTGGTGTTTATTTGTTTGGCTTTTAAATAATTCACCACAGCCTCACAAATGTCCTCCCTCCGTGTTTGGCCTTTTAGCGGTATCAACTCAAAGAGTTCTTCTTGCGGCCCATCAGAGTTCACATATCTGCATAACAGCACTGTCTGCTCAATATCGTTTACATCACTTGACTCATCACAGGCGATTGAGTATGCTGGAGCTGAATTAATCTCCTCAATTTGTTGACTGGTAATGTTTTCTGCCATCTTAATGGTCCTGTCCTTGACGGTCTTTGCAGAGAGAGGCATATCTCAAATTTTCTGAACAATTTCACAGTTGTTTTTGAAGTCCGAGAATAGATGTTCTGATATTTTAATGAATGATTCTTTCATGTATTCTCCATCTGTGAACGGCTTTCCACGCCTTACTATCTCCTGAGCTGCCACAAAACTAGCAGCAGTAGTTGAGTTTGGAGATTTGATCCACTTCTTGAAAGTAGATTTGCTCTGCTCTTTCAGCAAATGCTGTGTTTGTTCTGGAAATGTCTTTCAACATTACATTTTTTGTTGTTTGCTAATTTCTCACCACATATCAAGCATACAGGTAAGCCCGCATCGTTAGGAGTGAAAGCAAATAAATCTGTCCATGCTGAATTAAACTCTCTATTTTCCTCCGAGACTTTTCTTTTTTTGGATTTATCCATGGTTAATTTACTGGGGGTTGGAAACTCAAGATTAGCCACCTTCAGACGGCAGGGAGAGGCGCCGGGGATGTGACGCATATTTTAATTGAAGAAATATTAAACACTTTTTTTAAATTTGTGTCACAGTATCACCTCGATCTCCAAAATAAGGTGTTCCCTTTGAAAGAAAAAATAAAATAAAAATAGCCGTTATTAAAGCTGCAGGGAGCCACTGCAGAGGGGCTGAAGAGTCGCATGCGGCTCCAGAGCCGCGGGTTGCCGACCCCCAGCCCTATGGTCAGGGACGTGCGTGTGTACACAAGTTAATTTAGGAAGGGTTGGGCTTGGTGTTTAATCCTCTTGCTGTTAAGCCCCTCTCTGTCCATGCCCTGTCAGCTGGTATCTGTGCCTTTCTGTAAGCATGCCAGCACCGTGTCGTCGGCACAGCTGCTGTCCACCCCCTGGAGGAGCACCTGAAGAGAGGAGGAAATGGTTTTATTTTTTTAATGAAAATGAAAAATGCTCCACAGACATTAATCTTATAGCACTTTAACATAGTCAAAGCTTTGTTGTAGGTTGCGTGGCTATGCACATTAGGCAGTACGGTACACACAAAAGGACTTAGCAATGTAAAACTAGCAAATATATTACATATTACAGGCATTTAGCAGATGCTCTTATCCAGAGCGACTTACAGTTTACATTTCCTTACATACAATCCATTTATACAGCTGGATATTAACTGAAGCAATTCAGGTTAAGTACCTTGCTCAAGGGTACAACAGCAGTGCCCCACCTGGGGATTGAACCTGCAACCTTAACATTACAAATGCAGTTCCCTAACCATTATACCACACTGCCGCCAAATATCAGGTATATACTCCAGTTAACCCCTTTCAGCCACCTGAGGTGTATCATCACCTGAGACCTTGGCTAATGCGGTAACAGCTAGGAGGTTGTGACGTCTGCAGGGGGTTCCTACCTTGAGCTTGCCCTGGGTGCAGCGGTCCAGCAGCAGCAGGCAGCGTGTAGCCCTGCCGAGGAGCTCCTCCCTCACAGCAGGGGGCGATGAAGCGCGGTCCGCGGACACGTCGACCAGCAGCCTCAACAGAGCGCGCACCAGCGTGTCCAGCCTGCGCTCCACCCTGCCATCGCCAAGGGGAGAATGTACATTGTGCCTGAGCCCAGACTCGGTAGCTGTGTTTCCTCATCAGCTATGGTAGTTCATGCATGGAAGCAGATGGACAACATCCTGTATCGAGGTGGCCTGGATAACACCCAGACCACAGTACACAGCGAGCTTTGTGCCCATTGGTCTGGAAACCCTTTTTATTTTCCCCCCCCCACTCTCACTCAGTCCCATGTGAAGATGCAAATGCAAAGACGTTTCATTTGAAGCGCACTGATTGGTTCTCATACAAGTACCGACAAGTCACTGCCAAAATAAAGGAAACACTTTAGTAAATGAGGGATGCAATGCATATTGAAAGCAGGTGCTTCCATACAGGTGTGGTTCCTGAGTTAATTCAGCAATTAACACCCCATCATGCTTAGGGTCAGGCATAAACATTTTATCCTGATGGGAGTGATCTCTTCCAGGATGGCAATGCCCCCATCCACAGGGTATGAGTGGTCACTGAATGGTTTGATGGGAATGAAAACAATGTAAACTATATGCCATGGCTGTCTTAGATCTCAACCCAATTGAACACTTATGGGACAATCTGGAGTGGCGACTGAGAGCGTTTTCCACCACCATCAACAAAAAAACAAATGATTGAATTTCCCATGGAAGAATGGTGTTACATCCCCCCAATAGACTCCAGACACTTGTAGAATCTATTCTAAAGGCACACTGAAGCCGTTTTGGCAACTCGTGGTGGCCCAACGCCCTATTAAGACACTATGTTGGCATTTTCCTTTACCTCCGACATGCGTACTGACAGCGAGAATCTCTGGACTGTAGCCTACGCAGAAAGCAGCTGAGCAAAACGTCACAGGGCAGTCCTTAAGCACAACATGATTAAGGACGTTCAATTCGAAGAGGGAGTAAGCTACCCAGTGCAGGGCAAAGCCCCTTCTTTACCGAAGCATTGTGCCGACAACATCAAAGAGCCTCTCCAGACGAAGAAGTCACGGACTCTTGAGTCCAGGCATTAGCCAGGTTAGTATTGAGGGGACAGTTCGATTAGGAGAAAGTGCCCCAAACCCCCTGGCCTACTCACCTTGGCCAGGCGTGCTGTATGCTCTTTTCAAGAACATCCAGGATTCCAAGTCTGGCCTGCTCTCCAGGGGCATCAGAGACCTCCAGGTATCCCACGATTACTCTCTCCAATCTCTTCAAATGGCGAACAGTGACAATACCCATCCTAGAGTGGAAAAAATGTAACAAATATTTTTCTGTTTCAAAGAATAATCAAAGTAGTTAATCTGGTTATCATCATCTAGCAACATAATGGAACGGTATTTCAGTGGCAATTTTAGCCTTGTATACTGTCTGGCTTCCCAAAAAGACCAGGAAATTGAAATGAACTAGGACAATGGATCACGGTGGGAAAAGCATTCCAAATTGAGCAATACAAAAAAAGAAATTATAGGTGCACTTGATGTTTGTCTTGTGTCTAAATTCTTGGTTAAAAGACATATGCTGCCACAAGCCAGTCAATCAGTTAACCTATGGCCAAAAATGACAAAATCATTCACCAAAGCCACCTCATCTCTTTAGAGCAGGGTTACTCAAATCACAGTCCTTGTGGGCCGAGCACAACTGTTTTTCCCTTTACCTGGGAGTCTGGTGTGAAGACAATCTGGCCAATCATTTGCACTAATTGTTCAATGAACTACCTGAGAGAAAATAAAACCAGGACCGAATTTGGATTCATGGGCCAGATTTGAGGAACCCTGCTCCAGAGTTTCTTGTGCAAGATTCAATTAGAAAGGGAGATGGATTCAAAGATTTAATAATTAGGGATTTTTACAACAACAAAAAAACTTGCTTTTACCCCCATTTCTATATCGTTCCATCTTCAATACAATTCACAATTTTAGTGGTCTTGTTTTTTATCCACAATGTGCCCTCTACCAGAGAGAAACTCCTGGTCTAGAATGCATTTTGATGCACACTTCTAAATCAGAGCTCCAGTCCGCTTCATTTGTCATGATTTCATTGTTTCACTGAACCCAATGTTTCACAGATATCATGTGTTTATTTTAGGCCTATTATGCAGCAGCCAGAGTGCTCACCCATACACGCCGCTCACAGCACAGCACTCCTGTTCTTGGGTCACTGCAATGGCTCCCTGTTAAATTCAGGGTTGATTTTAGGATCTTACTCACTACCTATAAAGCCCTTCACGGACTTGGGCCCTTGTACCTGCAGAACCTGATTGAACCCTACACTCCCAGTCGTACTCTGCGTTCAGCAAGTGCTGACCTGTCCTCATAGTCGCCTGAAAACAGGAGAGGGGGAAGAGCTTTTAGCTGTCCTTGCCCTCGACTTTGGAACTCAATTCCAAGCCATGCTAGAGGTGCGGCTACAATTGATTTCATTAAATCCAGATTTTTAAAACCAAAGATTTTTAACTCTGTTTTAAAGCACCCTGAGCTGTTTGCATGAAGAGCGCTATATAAAGTCTAATTGTATTGTATTGTATTATACGCTATTCTTCCCACAGAGAAAGTGTGGGGCAGTTGTGCTCTTTCATTTGGCTTCCACTTGATTTAGAATCTTGAGCGCACACGTGAGGACTGTCATGGTAACTGAACTGCGGGGAAATTGTAGCAGT
This sequence comes from Aldrovandia affinis, assembly GCA_029706075.1. NCBI lineage: Eukaryota > Metazoa > Chordata > Actinopteri > Notacanthiformes > Halosauridae > Aldrovandia > Aldrovandia affinis. The sequence goes on along the minus strand of JAINUG010000910.1, from coordinate 19,430 downwards.
AAAAGAAAATGGTTGCGCATATTGCCGACAGCATGCTTTTGAAGAGATGTCCACAGTGGTCTTGTGTAGCCACAATGGACAGTTTACCTGTGGTGAACACTATTGATACCACTATTGAGTTTTGTACATCGATACAATGAAAAGGACATGATTGGTTTTCTTGTTTCTTTGAATATGAGAAGATGGTTTGATAAACCAGATATTTATATTGGTCATTCATTTCTCTGGTACTGTGGTCAGCTGTTGACACTGAGAGACTTGTTCTGTTTGTAGTAACAGAACAGGAGCTCCATACGGGGGGAGTCATTGCACAATACTATTAAGAACTGAAATCCCATTTCTGAAAAGATTCCACTTTGTACCAGGATCAACTCCTTTAAATGGTTGAAAGACATCCAGGTTGTATAAGTGGTGTAATGTGTGAGATCAGCGTCATGCAATTCTACTGTACGGTATCGGGACCTGAATGTGTCATTTGAAAGGTTCCATGAAGTCCCAACTGCAAATGTCAAAGAGAGGGCATGAGGCATTACACATTTTATATTATATTTATATATACTAAATTATATTTTAAGTACAAAAAAGTACAAAAAAACCCTCAGTTAGCTTTTATATTTAACTGTGGGGTTGGACAGAATAATTAAGGTTAAATTAATCTGACTCAGCTCCGTCTGCGTCACCCTGTCACCCTTAAAAGTGGAACAATCTTCTCCAATGTGCTTGTGTTTATTGAGCGAGTCTTTTCTGCGTCCCAATATTTCCCAGGATGCAGCTTGATTCCCTTTTAAGGGGTTGGGCCGCTATTTTCCAGTCGTTCCCCAAATATGCTAAATTTAGGGGTTTTTTTCCTTATGGAAAAAAAAGTATTATTCCTTATGGAAAATGTCCATTGTTAAGCGTTGTGTTACAACCTGTCTGTAAATGTCGCTGAACGAAAATGAAGTTCAGTTGATGAAATGAAATGGAAAGTGAGTAATGTTCCCCCTGTAGGGAGTGGAGCTCACCTGTCAATGAAGAGGGCAGCGTTGTGGACGTACACCCGCCGCAGGGTCAGCCGGTGCTCCATCTCCATGTGGGTGAGGATCAGACGCAGGACGTTGTCATAGCGATTGGGTTTCCGGGGTGACTCCGTGTTCCCGGGGGCCCTCTCCAGAACAGAGAGGAGGTCCAACAGGCATGGGAGAACAACCTGAGTGGAGCAAGGAGGTTGGGGGTGGGGCGGGGGGGATGACACAGATTTAAAGAGGAGATATTTCAGTGTGTTCCATTTTCAATGAAAGGAAGCTAAAAGGTGCTGTGCTGCGCTGTGCTTCAGAAACAGGTACAGCACTTAGATGATTAGTTTAGTAAAGCAAGATTTTAAATCTTAAGAAATGTTTGTATTCCTTTTTTCTTGTGGCTGACATGTTTTGGCTAATGCGGTCTTCAGCACCACTGGAATCCCAACAGAAAATGGTTCCCATTTAGTACTTCCAATGGCAAACATACTCGTCTAGGTCCCAAATGAACTGGAGAAACCTTGCACAAGTCCACATAGGTGCCTTCACATGCCAAGGCTTGTTCACACCGGTGTGCACTGCAGATTTTATAGTCTAACCAGATAATAATTTTCACTTGTCTCTCCGTTCTTGCTACTTCCAAACTACAAGGTTCCGGTTGGTAACGGGGGTTTCTGGTGTTATACTTGGTTTATGAATATTCATGAAGGCGTGTCCAAGGGCAGGACACACACTGTCATCCTATGGCCCTTGGCCTTGCCCGTTCATGAATATTCATATTATGCATCAAATTGGAAAGTTTCAGCTTCAAATATTTAAGAATAAGAATATCCTTTATTTGCCATGTTACACACAAGGTAATTGGAATTTTTGTATTTGTAGATCTGAGTGCAGGGTCAGCCATAGTACAGCGCCCCTGGAGCAGTTAGGGTTCAGTGCCTTGCTCAAGGGCACTTCGGCAGTGCCCCAGGAAGTGAACTAGCCTTCCTGTTTTCAGTTCATTGTTTTTTCGTTTGGCCTTCCTGGGATTCGAACCAGCAGCCTTCCGCTTGCCACTGGGCCACTGCCACCCCTAGCTAGAGAGAAGACAGAGAGACAGAACTCTCCATTTTAAGAATGTGGAGCGGACCACCTGGTTAGTCCACAGGATGCGTGTCTGCACTCACTGCAGTGTGTCTCAGTTCATGTTGGTAACGGTTCGTTCCATTGCAACTCGGACAGTGGTCATGGACTCATGCCTCAGAATCAAGCCGATTTATTTATACGCATTCCTTAACCAAACGTGAATAAATCTAAAGTTTGGGTTCTGTATTCCAGACCATCTGATTTCGTATGGATCGACCCCAAGGCAAACTGTGATATGAATTGTCAAAGGCCACGGAACCCCCCCAGGTGGTTTACCTGTATGAGCTCTGCCTCAGCTACGTAGAGATGGTTGAACAGGGCGTGGTACAGCACCTGGGCCCTATTATACTGCCTTAGATCAGCTGCAGGCTGAAAATGAGGGAGGTGGCAGTTAACCAGGCGAGACAGAGATAAGATATCAATATCAGACACTACAACACCAGTGGTCTTTGTTTGCTGAGGATGTCAGAAAGATGCTGCCATGTTGAGGTCACTTCCAAGAATGGGGGCGGTGTTTCTCACCACATTGCGTACGATGATGCAGGCAGCGCACCCAGCACTTTGTTCTCGGTGCGGTAGTCATCGGACATGAGAAGGGAAGGAGGAAAGACCCTGTCCAGGAACTCGGCCAACCACGGACGGCCCACCTGCATCAGCGTCCAGGCAAAGACATGCTTTGAGGCCTGGTTTCGCTTCCAGCTTTCTCTGCAGTGGAAGAGGCAACCAAGTGCAGAAATACAAGTAGTTTAACAGTCAGTTTGGCACTGGAGGATAACAACTGCATATGTTTCATCATCTACTTCAAAATATTCCTAGGATGTTTCCAGCATGGAGGCTTAGGCTTTGCAGCCCTCAAAACAATGTATGTATTCGGAGACTTACTTGCTCAATTCCGGCTTCAGCATCTCCAAAACAGCCCCGAGGACTCCGGTGTGGTCACCGGCAGTAATCCCACACAGCAGCTGGGTGCTGGACACAAAGCCGCCCCCCTGGACGAGCGAGGCCAGTAGCTCGGAAGCTGCCGCTCTGGAGGACCCACTGGTCCACGGCTGATCCTGCTGGTGAGTGGCCGCAAACACAAAGAGAGGAGGCGCGAGCGCGCGCGCGAGAGGGCTCGTGGGAGCGCGCGCGGCGGCACCGCGGCAAAGTGGAGTCTCTCTCTCGGCGGCGAGCGCGCGACTCAGGGCCAGCAGCACTGCGCAGACCGCGCGGGCCTTGTCTGGGACGCGCGCGTAAGAGCCGGCCGGGAGATCGCCGCTGTCCGCTTCGCACAGCGGCAACGCGGCGAACCGAGTCAGAGAGCTCACGAGGTCCACGTACGCCACCCCCAGGTCGGTGCCCTCGTTGGCGCAGCACTCAGAGAAGAGCAAGTGACCGTCTGCACTTTCAAACAGCTGCTGGACGCTCTTCAAGCTGTCTGATCCCTGTTCTACAGACGAGCCCGCGACTCGGAGGCGCTCCTGGACCCAGGAATGAACCTCACGCACTGAGCTGGCTGAGAGGTGGCCCACCGTATCCCCCTCCCTTATCTGGAGGTCCTCCAAACGACCTGACAAAGACATTTCTGCAGCTTCCCTGTTGATTAAAATCCAGACATAACACATAGGTTAGTCTTACAGCTACCTCTGGCATTTAATTGTTTGTTTTTCTAAGAGACATGGTGTGCTGCTGTTGGGTTGAATAACTGACAATCGTGAGTGAAAGGCGACACATTTCATGGGTGATTGTCCTCAAGCTATAGACATGGGTCGTCTGCTAAAATGACTAAATGTAGGCATTCTGTCAATATCTCTGACGCAAATGTTAAGTCACAAGTTACGGCAAGGTTTTCAATACGAGAAATATAGGCTGCCACGGACAAAAAGATTACATTACAGGCATTTAGCAGACGTTCTTATCCAGACATTCTTACCCAGTTCCATATTAGATTCACTTTTAGTGTTACAGCATCACAGACAATGATATAAATATGCAGATGACACGTTACTACTGCAAGTTTTTATTCAACTGAATGTAATCTTGCAAAAGCTAGGGAAGAGTTTGAGAGATTACTGTTAGCTCTGGATAGCTATCTAACTTGCCTTCTTCTGAAAACAAAATACGTCCTTACACAGCTACAGAGGTTTATGAGGGCGCATTCCTTACCTTTAAGCTGTGTGTTTACTCGTGTGATAAACGTAAAGAAACATACAATTCGCCCTCATAGCACACGTAAGAACTTATTAAGGTTAGCGTGCAATATCATAACCCATGCTTCCTATGGGGCAACATCAAAATACATCCCCTCTCACAGCGGAAACATGGACCTACCTCAAAGAGTTCCGTTTGTATTAAATCGCCGCCGGATCTGAATCTATTACAGTCGCTATCGTTTTAATAACGTGCGAGATGTACATGTAAGGACATCTTTTTTGTGTGATAAATCGATCATTTTCAATTGATTGATTGTATATTTATATTTTATATAACGAAAACGTATATGACAGCTGAGACATAATTGGGGAAATTTTTAAAATTCCCCATCACCCAATTCAATCAATTTTAATTTACAGTTTGAAAATGTAACATTAACCAACAGCTGAAGATCCAATCTGACTAAAATAGCTGAAGATCCAATTTGACTAAAATAGCTGAAGATAAAATTTGACTAAAAATATTAATTTCAAAATATTAATTTAATACCTGGATATTTCCCTCCTCCGCCTCTGGCCACGGCGACCGGGGTTCGATTCCCCTTCGCGCCAGAGTGCCACCAGTTTACCCTGCTCGACAAGGTAGGACAAGTCTTCCCAGCCAGCCCCCAGGTCGTTGGCGCAGCACTCAGACAAGAGCAAGTGACCGTCTGCACTTTCAAACAGCTGCTGGACGCTCTTCAAGGTGTCCAATCCCTGTTCTACAGAGCCTGCGACTCGGAGGCGGTCCTGGACCTGGCCCAGTTCCGCGGGAACTGTAAATTCTCCAGTTTGCGCTGGCTGCTCGTTCCTTCCCCGTTGAATTTACAGAATTCCCCCGGAGGTGACTTTTGACAAAAAAACAACTCGGACATTGTTAACTATTTAGAAGAAACGTACAGAGACAAGCGCTGAAAAAACTCTCAAAATACATACCGAACACCATACTCTTACACGAACACCGCCTCAAACTACCCTCTCACACACACACAACCCCGCCTCCGAGCAGTGGAGGGGCGGGAACTGTACATTTCCGTAACCGAGTTCCCGCCCCTCCGAGCAGTGGAGGGGCGGGGACTGTACACCGAGCAGTGGAGGGGCGGGGACTGTACACCGAGCAGTGGAGGGGCGGGGACTGTACACCGAGCAGTGGAGGGGCGGGAACTGTACATTTCCGTAACCGAGTTCCCGCCCCTCCGAGGCGGGGTTGTGTGTGTGTGAGAGGGTATATAGGGATGTAGTTTGAGGCGGTGTTCGTGTAAGAGTATGGTGTTCGGTATGTATTTTGAGAGTTTTTTCAGCGCTTGTCTCTGTACGTTTCTTCTAAATAGTTAACAATGTCCGAGTTGTTTTTTTGTCAAAAATAAATTGATCATCTATACTACGAGTTTTCGGTCGACGACTGTTCATCTGTGAGTTGCGTTACATGGTTTTCAGGTAAGTTATCAAACGTTAGCTAGCTAGGCCACGTTATTTATCCCCTGTTTGTTAGTTATAGCCAAGTTATATACATTTCTCAAGAAGCTAATTGCCATATGACTATAATACATTTACATTTTTTACATTTTAAGCATTTAGCAGACGCTCTTATCCAGAGCTCTCTTGTGCGAACTATGATTGTTCCTACCATGTATTAATGCACATCTTGTAAGTCTGGATAAGAGCGTTGTATTATGTTTCAATGTTTAACCAATTAATATTGTGAGATATACATATACTTTTTTACCCAAAAATTATTTGCGTGGTCTAGCGGTTTAAACGTTCGACGCTGGCCACGGCGACCGGGGTTCGATTCCTGGTGGAGAACCGGCGCTAGCGTCCTCTCGAGAGTGTAGTGTAAGAGATATTCCTCAAGTTAAAACAACTTGAATTTGAAAACATAACAAACCAGCCTGTAAGCATAGACGGCAAATTATGTTACGTTACATATAAATCACTGTTTGTAAGGAGCAATTGAATCGAATGCACAGTGCAGCCATATAGCCCACAGGCTAATCCTATCTGTCTAACCAACGCCATGCAAGTAACTGATGCAACGCAAATGCTGATATGTTGACTAGTAAGCTAATGTTATCTGACTTTAATATTACGTTGATGTCGCCTCAGCGGGTAGGTGACTTCCACTTCTTACACCCTTTTACACTTTAAATACTTTCACTTAGTACACTTATTTCTAGTTAAGTAGAATTTTCTTTTTTTTTTCGTATCGCTTCGCTTCGCTCTCTCCACACGGCGAGTGTGTGTGTGCAGGAAGAGAGCGCTCGCGACAGGGCGCCAGACAGGGAAATCCCACAGGCTACGTCACGCGCACTGTAAAATCGAAACAAACCTGCAGGCCAATCGCATTTCACATGCAGATGACGTCCTCTGGAGGAGGGGCATCTAGCCTCTACCGACATGAGGGGCCTCTCACTTCTACGATTCTCCAATATCACAAAATGGACTTTGACTCCACAACTTTGAGTTTGGCAAATTGGAAGAGGTTAAGGGTTTACAGGTATTTTGTACTCTTACAGGATGGTTTTACAGTTATAAAGAATGAACAATCAAAGCAACCGTCTCAAAATATCAAGATGGGTCTCTGCTCTAATCATGCTTCATACACTAGGTAATTAACATTTTTCAATTTTCACTATGTTTTTAGCTTGGAGCCCATTCATTTTATGTACAATAATCTTAAAACTTGTCAAATAAATGTTAACTTTATGCATGCCTTTTCATCTCTTTCTCAAGTGATCGGCAATCAGTCACCAAAAGGTACTACTAATTTATTAAATTACTTGCGCTAATCTGATAGTAAATTGACATGGCAGAGAGAGTGAAAAATGGTGATAGTGCACATTGAAGAAAACGCCTTCAGGGAGAGAGAACTGCGCTTTAAATGTTAGTAAGAGGTCATATGGGAAAGGAATTGAGCACACTGTTAGTATTTGGAATTTGAGTTTTAGTTGAGTGTGTTGGTGTGCAGGATACAAGGTGTTCTGCATTATTTCTTGTAAGAGCTACAGCAAGAATCATTTAAGGGTATCTTTAGCGATGTGCAACAGCGTTTTCTGAGTGAGGGGAGGGTTAGTTAGCGGCAATTTTGTGCCACAGGTGTGCTACTATTTCAGATTGAATTTAATTGCAAATAATCATTATTTTAAACCATATTGCACATCCAGTTAAAACCAATTGACCCTGCTGCAGTGTGGCATGTTCTGCAATCAAATCCTGACCATGTCAGTGTGCACAGGGCAACACATATTCGGCTATAGTGACTCCCAGTGAGGGAGAGTTTCAGTCCCAGTTTCAGGGTACCTTCCTCCTCAACAGGCAACAACAACCCTTCTGTTACAGTGTGACTAACCACCATCTCTGTGTTAGTGTAAATAACCCCCATCTCTGTGTTACAGTGTAAATAACCCCCATCTGTGTTAGAGTGTAAATAACCCCCATCTCTGTGTTAGTGTAAATGACCCCCATGTCTGTGTTAGTGTAAATAACCCCCCTCTCTGTGTTACAGTGTAAATAACCCCCATCTCTGTGTTATAGTGTAAATAACCCCCATCTCTGTGTTATAGTGTGCATAACCCCCATCTCTGTGTTATAGTGTGCATAACCCCCATCTCTGTGTTACAGTGTGCATAACCCCCATCTCTGTGTTACAGTGTAAATAACCCCCATCTCTGTGTTACAGTGTAAATAACCCCCATCTCTGTGTTAGTGTAAATAACCCCCATCTCTGTGTTAGTGTAAATAACCCCCATCTCTGTGTTACAGTGTACCAGTGTGGGAGTTCTGAGAGGATTGCAGTGGCAGCTGTTGGTTCCATGACCAATGTGACAGTGGGGCGGAGCATCCTGTTTCCTGTCTCACATGAGAGAAACCAAAGTGTCATAATTGAGCTGATTTTTAAAAACAGATTTATATTTTCCTCTGAATATAAATTTGATTATTTATACAAACCTCGCATTGACATTCAAGAGGACGGCTCAATACGTATGAATAATATAGAGCTCTCTGACTCTGGTCCTTATTATATTAAAACACATTACATGTCAGTCTTAAAACCCCCAAAGTACTCAGAATACTCCATACAATACAAGAGCTTTCGCCTGCAGGTCTTTGGTAAGTGTGCAGAAAGAAGGTTTCACATTTGTGTGAAGGTTTTTGCATCTGTATAGTATGTTATTCAGTGTAGTGAATATTGTATTTCATTGTGATTGAGAGGGCATGCTATTTTATTATAGATGACTAGAATAGTTGAGAAAGCAAATATACTTTTAAATATATTATGAGGGCTGGCGGATGGCGTAGCGGTCTAACGCACCACGCTTTGGAGTGGTGTGCGCTGCCCGTCAGGGACGCGGATCGAAACCTGCGTCTCTACCAGACCGGCCCTGGTCGTCAGCCCGATCGGAGGCGGCATTTGGCTGTTCGCCTCCAGGGGAGGCGGGAGGGACAGCCGGCAACCAAATTGGGAGAAAAACTGGAAAAAATTTGAAAGGAAAAAAGTATATATATATATAATATATTTAATATACATTTATTTCTGATTTTTTCCCCCGCTTTTTCTCCCAGTTTGGTTGCCAATTAAACCCTCTATTTATTTCAATTCCCCACCCCCACGAGTCCATCGCCCGTCCTCCGGGAGCAAGACACACATTCCTGGCCGATTGTTCCCGCCTCTTCCGAGACGGGAATTCTTCCACGGACGCCTTTTACCTTCTCCTCGACGGACTCGTGCCGGCTCTCTCTCCCCCCTCCCCCGGAGGCGGACAGCCAAATGCCGCCTCCGATCGGGCTGACGACCAGGGCCGGTCTGGTAGAGACGCGGGTTTCGATCCGCGTCCCTGACAGGCAGCGCACACCACACCCAAGTGCGATGCGTTAGACCGCTACGCCATCCACCAGCCTATATATATACTTTTATACTTTTTAAAACTACAGTGGGTAAAGACGATACTCTATTAATTGGAATGTCCTCAACCCTCTTAGGAGGTTTTTGGTACTGTATGTAGTATAATGATTACTAAATATAAATATTTTGAAATTCAAATAGTCATATTGTTAGCTCTAAGGGTATATTTAAATATAGGTTTCTAGAATATCAGCATGTAAATAAATTGAATTAGCATGTAATTCAATTGACTCTGATTTCCTGTAGAGTGCGTCTCTAAACCCAACATCACAGCTGAGTGTCGGAGCAATAACATCAGTCTGAGCTGCTCCAGCAGTCGGGGGACTGAAGTGACATACAGCTGGGAAACTGTGCCCCCTGCTGGCAATGGCAGCTGTGTGCACATGGGCCAAACAATGGAGATGTATCCTCTCCCTCCATCTGAATCCACAACATACACGTGCACAGCCCAGAACCCTGTCAGCAGAGCCACCAGTGACCCTATTGACCGGGGAGTCTGCTCCATCCAGCAGCCACGAGGTGAAGTAAATATGGGCAACTGCCCCTTCGCCCCTCCCCCCCATTCCCGATGGCACAGACTAGCATGCACATCATCGAATATGCATGGAGTTAGTTGACCCCTTTTTAGCGCACTGCAATCTGCTAGCAAAGCTACCATCTACTGTTTGAGGTTTGCACTACTAGGGCAGCTGAAACAAGCAGATTATTGGCACCCATTTGAGCAGAAGAGTCACTCGTGATATGCATGGTTGGCCAAAGGGCTCATAATAACAAACGCATTTGAAGAAAAATACAAATAAACGGGTTTGTTAATAGCAAATGCGTTAGATAAGCATATGGAAAGTGTTTGATATACTTATCAAACACGTTTGATAAAGGTTAAAACACGTTTTATATTATGAGCCCTTTGGCCAACCATAGATATGGAGCAGGTAATGCCCTGCGGACCGAAACCCTCCATCTAATGGCGATTCTATGGCCAATTATGCATCACCCATGGGACCTCTGATGGGTGGAGATTTCTAGTTTTATTTAGATCTGGGTGCACTGGTGAGGTTATTCCCAACCTTGAGTACCGACCAACATGAATTTAAAAAAGGTGGATATGATAGATAGGAGAGGAGGGAACGGTAGAAAGCAAAACCCTAACCTGAAAAAATGTGAATGCATATCACATGGTGTTTCATCCCATCACAGAGCAAGTTATTTTTGTTATAACTAATAAGTTGTAAATCTGAAGAATGAAGAATGCATCACCAAAATATACCCTTCTGAAGAAATAATGCTTTATGGAAAATAAAATCACAAAACCTTTCATAATGAAGCAATTGAAACAATGTGGTCTGTGATTACATCACTTTTTAATTTTCTTTCAGATCGTAGACGGATTCCAGCTGTGTGTGAATTGTCAGCCTTCATCCTCACATCATTATTATTATTCTTCCTCTATTGGAGGAACCACAGAAATAAAAGAAACACTTATAATAATAATAATAATAATAATAATTTTATTTAGACACTCCTTCCTCAGAGATCCCATTGATGAAGGAGCAATATTAATCCATAGCAATATTAATGGGTGGGCAGTGTAGTATAATGGTTAGGGAACTGCCGTTGTACCCTTGAGCAAGGTACTGGGTGCTTCAGTAAAATGTCCAGCTGTATAAATGGATTGTATGTTAAGAAATGTAAACTCCGTCGCTCAGGATAAGAGCATCTGCTAAATGCCTAAAATGTAAATGTAATCCAATTAGTGTTTCACAGGGAGAGAGTTCTTCAAGATCCTTTATTATATTCTGATGACTTGCTATATGAGCGCTACCAATTCAGCCGACAAGGAATGATTTATTTACAAGACCTTCTCGAGCCATACATCGTCAATACCATTTGGCACATGGCACATTTTTGTACACTGTCGGTGATGCGGAGAATTTGAACTTGAAACTCTACTACCTGACCTGTCAAGCTGTTCCAGGCATTAACAACTCTCTGTGTAAAGAAAAACGTACTAATATCTGCGATGAGATGATCAGACCCTGATCCGGTGCGCCGTAGGAAGGTCGCACTGACAATGCCTCCGCATTCAACTTAATTTCTACAGGTGCACTATTGAGCGCATTCTCACTGGCTGCATTACTACCTGGTACGGCAGCTGCTCCGCTGCTGATCGCAAGGCCCTCCAAAGGGTGGTGAAGACAGCGGAGCGCATCATTGGCTGCCACCTCCCCTCTGTGCAAGCCATCTACCACACATAATGCCTTAGGAAAGCACGGAAAATTATAAAAGACTACAGCCACTTCTCGCTGCTGCCGTCTGGTAGACGTTACCGGAGCATCCGGGCACGGACTACCAGACTCACTAACAGTTTTTTCCTCCAGGCCATCAGGCTTCTCAACCAGCAACACTAATCTCAGTGATCACATTGATCACATCATCACCCCAATGTGTACTCTAATCACTTTGTATGTACATTAAATGCACATCACCTCAATTTTAATGCACATATCCATCGGCACTTCTTCACTTTATATTTACTTATTTACATATTTAAACTCTTATTCTTACTGTCTATATTCCCCTTTTTACTGGTTCTGGAACTGCTACAAATGTTTAATGTTTACTGTTTTTCTGTTCTGTGTATTTTTTCTATTGGTTGCTACGTAGTTGTTGCTTGCCATGTCCCAAGAATTTCATTGTTCAGAATGACCTTGTGTTATACTGTGCACTTGATAAATAAAACACTTTGACTGACAGATGAGCACCTTCAGTGGTCGCCTCATCACCCCCAGGTGTTCCACAGAGATTTAAAAGGTCATTTCTGCCTTCAGCCATACGCTGGTTTAGAATCTAGATTTTTTTCAAATAGAGATGAAATGTACACTCACGGGTCTGGGAGTGGTGATTTCAATTTTTTTAAAGTAGTGTTTGAAAAAGAATGAAAACCCAGTGAAAAAGGACTCTTCTTTTGAAGTATCTATATCACAATTAAAATTGAGTGTGCATGTTTCATCTTAATTTCAATACTAATTGCCAATATGTTTCTGCTGTAAAATACATTTTAAAATCAACACTTAATATGCGAGTTCTAAAGCAACATGAGAGATCAAATGGATTTTGAAAACCCAAGGAACCATGGTAGTGTGTGGGCCAATAATGACAAATTTAGTATGGTTAAATAAAGGGGACCGAGAGGTTATGCAGTATGAGAGAGAAGATAAAATCATGGTGTGCATAAATGTCAGAGCTGTGTGGAATGGTAAGCAGTGTCTGATTTGCCTAACGGTTTGATGATTGGCCCTAACAGTTCTACCTAATTTTTTAATGTGTTTGTCAAACCTTAGCTGAGAGTCCAAAACAATTCCAAGGTACTTAAAACCCTGTACGCTCTCTAGTTCGTTGTCTTTTATCCTCACACTCAATCTGTTAGTTTGTTAGTTTAGCTGCAGCAATAGTAGGTGTTTTTGCCACCACAAACAAAACTGTCAGCAGCATACATTTGTAACCCAACTCCTGAACAACACTCAGAGATGTCATTGATATATAAACTAAACAACAAAGGTCCAAGCACTGATCCTGATCCACTGACTACCCATTTTACTTTCACGGCATAGAATGACCAATGGTGACCTGTTGACTCCTGTTTCGTAAATATGAATTAAACCATGTCTTTGCCTGAGAAGATAAATTAAATTGAGTTAATTTGGACAATAGAATGTCATGATTGACAGTATCAAATGCTTTCTTGAGATCTAAAAAGACTGCACCAACTATATGCCCCCCATCGAAGAAGCTTTTGATATTTTCTAGCAGATAGCAACTGGCTAGTTCTGTGGAGTGCTTAGGTCTAAAACCAAATTGATTTGAATACAACAGACTATTGTCCTCCAAGTATGTAATTAATTGTTGTGCGACAACCTTTGGAGAAAATTGGAAGTATGGAAATTGGCCTATAGTTTGAGGCCAAGGTAGCTGCACCGGATTTTAAAACATCAGTTGCTATTGACTGTGCTTATTTTTTAACCCCATATTCGTATTATAAAGAAGGGTGGCGCCCTCTAGTGGTTCCACTGAGATAAAACAAAGTGGTTTTTTTCTGGGAGCTCATAGCTAATAAACAAGTCTCTCATGTGCTCTCAATTTCTCTCAACTCTTTGTGCGGATTCATCGGGTGGGATTCTACTGTCACCCTATGGTCCCAAGAAAAACAGTACGTGACCAATTGAAAAAAATCGAACTTCTACGGCAATGAATGATTTGTGAAGTATGGAACACATACAAAATTAAATAATCATAGTAATAAAGCTCCTTTGTGGGAGTATAACATTTAATCTAGTTTATGCCTTCATATTCAGTTGTGAGTACAGCATCTGACAAGTACTGACAACTCAAACAAGCAACAAAGCAGGTGGTTGATATCAGACTTTGTTAGTCACTCACATGCTGTTCGTTTTTTCTTTTATAATCCTCTGGGTTAGTTGTGAGTGCTACATATACGTATATAGCCTCCATTGACACCTACTGCACCTTATCAGCTATGAAACTGTACTATCAAATCCAAAACAAACTCCTGCCTGAAACAATCTGTGCTTTACTACCGACTCACTCATCTGACAGACAGCTATGATTCACCAGATCCATAACCCAGCAAAATAACCCAGTTATAAGTCGCAAAAAATGAATTCTTCAATCATAACACTCCCATCTGGAACTCCATTCCACCACTCCTCAGAACATCTACATCCATGAACACTTTTTAATTGTATTATCTTTGCTGTTTTTCCACCCATCCCCCCCTTATTCCTGGTATCCAATTCCCTCTCTCTTTTTTGTGCCAATTATCCCCTTCCTCGTATGAGAACTCGCTGCTGTAGTCTGGCCAGTAGCGAGCGCTGCACTGCCTCCTTTGAGCCAGTGCCCGCCTGGACCAAAGCCTGTCACCGACGCACGACCACTCATATAGGCAGCGAGTCTTTTATCACTCATATCGGCTTTTATCCCTCTCTCCAGGGGTGGACAGCCAATTTCCGCCCCCTAGTGGCACTCCGGCCAGAAACTGGTCTTGCCAGCTTGCTAACGTTAAGATGTTACAGTCAAGCTCTAAAAAACCTGTGGGAAACGTTACCTTAATGTCAAAATGTAATACTATTTTTTCATTACTATTTCAGCACTTTGTCAATGGGAAGCCCAGTCCCGAGTACCTAAATCTTGTGGAGGACTGGGCTGACACACTGCTGATATTTTTTGCTTTACAGAGGTCCAGGGTATGGAGCTACCTGTGGAGCTAACCAGAGTAATGTCGTTACAGCACACTAGGGCTACTAATGTTACGTTAGTTAGCTAATGCTAGCTAACTTACTACTGAATGTAACGTTATATAGGCCTACTGCTTTTGCTTTTTAATGATTGTAATAGTGAATAGAGACCTACCCAGCTTTACTGTCGTTGTCGTTGCTCCTTAATGTCGTTGTCCACTGTCTCAATCGCCAGCCTTTCGCTTCTATCTTAATTTTTTTTACGTCATTTTGTTGCTGAGTCAGTGTGATATCTTGAATATAACCTTCAAATGCATATTGTAGACCCTTCTGTCTGCTTCTATCTGAAATCGCTTTTTCTATTTTCCAAAAATTGGACAATATTTCTCCAGGGAGTGCAGTTAGCGACATTGCGAGCGCCATGCTGGCTCCGAAAGCTTGACGGACTTAGCAACAATAACTAAGGGGGGCGTGGTTTAGCGAAGGGTCAATTGAAACAATGTGGTCTGTGATTACATCACTTTTTAATTTTCTTTCAGATCGTAGACGGATTCCAGCTGTGTGTGGATTGTCAGCCTTCATCCTCACATTGTTATTATTATTATTCCTCTACTGGAGGAACCACAGAAATAAGAGAAGCACTTATAATAATAATTAATAATGATGCATTAAAGGGTCATTTATGCCTTCAGCTATACGCTGGTTTAAACAGACTAGATGAGAGAACATGGCAGAATAGTCCTGTTAAAAAGGCCGTCCTGTTCCTGGCTGTGGAGATTGATTAGCCAATCACTGGCTAGGGTCATCTGAATCGCGCGAGAATTATAATGGGAGGGAAAACAGAAAATGTTCCTGTACAGCATAGCCCAACGCCAGTACACAAGAACTTTTAGTTTCACGGTTTAATGCCACAGTCTCTGTTCTGTTTACCGAAATAAGCCTAGTTAAGGTGTTTTACTTGCGTTCATGAAACCGTAAATTGCCTTCCTGTTCATCTGTTGCATTTGCTGTTTATATCTGTAATTAAGCATTGTGCCATTGTAGCCGGTACGAGCCTGTTTACTGTGTGCATTGAGTAATGCCAGACGGCATAAATATTGTTAATAATACTTAGGATGTTCATAGAGTAAACAGATCGCCTTTCTGTGGGGCGTTTATATTTATGGATGCATAATGAAAGCGAAGTTAGTGTTTATTGCTAGTGTTTTTAAGTAAGTTACGTTACTTTAGGTCACGTGCGCATGCGGATTTAGCACCCATGGCGCATGCTGTAGTCTCGTGGCCTGTATACGAATAGCGCTTATTAGGCAGAGAGTGATCTGTGGAGTGTATTCTATAGGTTATCCTACAGACTGTAGGTTAATAGTGAATGTACATGTTATGTTTAGGTAGATAATTGGCAACGTGTATATTTGAAAAGGTCTATTATATGTATAGCTAATTTTATATTTCTATATTTTGACACCACACACACACATTGTTCTGACCGACTCTCCACAGTGGTTTGAACCATCCCATCACCAGCACAGTACACTATTTTTCAAGTCCTATGATTTTATGTTTTTTATATAATACCCAGATGACTTTTATTGCACATTTTAATTGACTGGATTCACAGTTCTGCAATCTAGAAGTTTTACCCAATATTTATTACTTAAAGGTTTTTTTCAAATAAAGAGATGAAATGTACACTCACAGGTCTGGGAGTGGTGTTTTCAACAACAACAAAAAAGTTACTTAAAATTGAGTGTGCACGTGTTTCATATTAATTTCAATACTAATTGCCATTATGTTTCTGCTATAAAATACATTTTATAATCAACACAATATGTGAGTTCTAAAGCAACATGAGAGATCAAATGGATTTTGAAAACCCAAGGCGCCATGGGTGTGTGTTGACCAATAATGACAAATTTAGTATGGTTAAATAAAGGGAAATTCATTAAATTACACAAATCTATGCTTGATTATTATGACTTGACTTATTGTATACATTTCAGGTTTACTGGGAGAACTTTTTAAACTATCCAATTCACGGAAACAGGTTTTTAATCTATTTTTTCAAGGTTTTTTAAATCTTAAATTGCTTTACAAAATCTTACCAACAAAACAAAAGTTAACTTGATAGGATCTAGATAAAGATTCAATTAGCCATTTTTGCAGAGAGGACTAGGGAACACTAGATCATTCTGGTTTTGCCCGGTAGTGGTTGCTTTTTAGTCCAAATTAATGATCGGCTTGCTCAGTATTCAATCAGTTTATCAACCCTGTGAACATTATGCTGGGAGACCTAAGGGACAATTGTCCAATAATAAAGAACAATTATTTCACTCGGCAAGATGTTTATCTGTACGCTTTCTCCCACTGTGCCCCCATTGACACGAATGGGCCGCAGGTGAACGTTACAGTGGTCCCCTCAACCAGTGTACCGGCTAGCTGTTTGAGTTCATTAAGCGTATGTACTCCTATGACCAGGGTCAGGGCTAGGCACAGTATCCATAAGTTACTCATTTTGGCAGATGGTCACGGTAGCGGTTATGCAAAGGATTTCTCTCAGCTCCAATGTTCCCCCCTAAGGTAAGCTACCTCCTGAATTCTCCTGACGAACCGCCACCAATCCTCCTGCTCTTCCGGGGTACTTTCGTCAGGTTCTGAGCCCTCGTCACTTATTTCCCACCGATCCCTATCAGTCATTACCTGTCTTAGCGTACCCTATGTGTGACTCTCCCGTTGATTTCTTCACCGGGTGTGACACCTATTGTTGTCACCCCCCTTTGTATCCGGACTTGGGCCCCTCACACTGTGGTTCGCTAGTTAGGCCCTGTTACCTTCTTACAGTGTGACCTATGGATCCAGGAATGACGCTCAGCGATTCGTACAGCAGTTGGAGTTGTCAGCAGCACCTGGAACGGACCGTCCCAGCGAGGTTGATGCCAGGTTTTCCGTTTGACCACCTTGATCACTACCCAGTCCCCAGACTGGAGGTCTGTGGTTTCTCCTTCGGCCAACTCCTTCTGTGTAGGCACAGTAATGTTCATGACAGACATAATCTACCAGTGTGGGATTATCCATAGGAGTGTGTTGTAATCCAAACTCAGGCCGCACATAAGGTCGACCGTGTACCGCCTCAAACGGCGATAGCCCTCTCACGCCTTTTTGGATATGCATGCTCAATATCACCGGGGGAGACGGTACATCCAGCTCTTTCCTGTCTCGTTCATTGCTTTGCGCAGTTTAGCCTTGATTGTGCCGTTCGTTCTTTCCACCAGTCCTGCCGACTGTGGATGATAAGCACAATGATTTTTTAATTCAATTCCTAATTGCTTTGCCAAATGTGTAATAACAGTGTTAACAAACTCTGGTCCATTGTCACTCCACAGCGTTCGCGGGATCCCAAAGCGCGGGATCACCTCCCTACAGAGTGCTTTTGCTACCGTCAGTGCGTCTGCATGTTTCGCCGGGAAGACCTCCACCCACCTGGAGAACACGTCAACTATTACCAGGCAACATTCCTTACCCTCACACGGAGACGGTTTGATCAAATCCATCATCAAATACTCAAACGGTTCTGGAAGCTTCCAGCGCGGAACCTTGCATTCACCCTGTGGATTGTACTTTGCACATATTAGACACTTGGCACAAACATTTTTTTGAGTAGGTTGTGTATCCGAACGCTGTGAAGATCTCTTTAATACAATCTACCATCCCTCCTTTTGAGACATGGGTTTTCCCATGACTCAACTCTGAAGCCAGTTGGAAAAGAGAACTGGGTAACACCGGATTCCCATCCGGTCCTTCCCACAGTTTTGTGTCTGCGTTACATTTACACCCCTTGGCTTCCCATTGACGCCTCTCAGGAGCTAGGGCCTGCTCCTGCATTTGTCTAACCCTACGTTCTAACAGCGGGCAATTCGGCAACGAGTTATCGGAAATGCATTGATTCTCTATGAGAGTGAGCGACTTCCGGCGACTGTGGGCAACATGTCCCATTTCCCGATTTGTCGGTGTTTCGGTGTCCCAGAAAAGTTCAAATTTCTGAACTTTCGGGCAACGTTGCCCGGTAACCCTACGGTCTAACAGCGGGCGATACTAGGCAATAAATTGCCCAGTGGGCGTTCACCACGCTTGACTGGCGTCCTCAAAAATGCTTCCGACGTGCTTACAATTTTTTTGGCATGGTAAACGAATAGTTCATCATAGATTTTGAGAATCTTTATTGTAAATATTAGTTGGCTAGCAGTATTGTTTCCTTCAATTATGAACCGCAAACTCAAACTCAGAAGGCTTTTTGCAATTACGGCCATATACTTGCGCTGGAAACAGCTCGCAATTTCTCTCCGGTGCGTTTTCCAAACGTACCCATGCGATAAAAAAATAGCCTTTTAACCTACACAAACATTAAATAAGATGTATGTAGGCCATATAAGTTTAGCTAGCTATAAATATTTATGCTTTTAGGATTAAATAAAGTATGGGGTACTGCAGACCGCTGTTAAGTTTCTCCTCATGCATGTTGAAGTGTCGGAACTAGGAACACCATTTTTTGGCATGGTAAACGAATAGTTCATCATAGATTTTGAGAATCTTTATTATAAATATTAGTTGGCTACCAGTATTGTTTCCTTCAATTATGAACCGCAAACTCAAACTCAGAAGGCTTTTTGCAATTACGGCCATATACTTGCGCTGGAAACAGCTCAAATTTCTCTCCAGTGCGTTTTCCAAACGTTTTTCCAAAACGTACCCATGCGATAAAAAATAGCCTTTTAACCAACACAAACATTAAATAAGATGTATGTAGGCCATATAAGTTTAGCTAGCTATAAATATTTATGCTTTTAGGATTAAATAAAGTATGGGTACTGCAGACCGCTGTTAACAGTTTCTCCTCACTCATGTTGAAGTGTCAGAACTAGGAACACAATTTCGGTGTTGTGTTGGTTTCCGCGTGGTAGGTAAAAAGAGCAAGACATGAATTTGA
>JAINUG010000091.1:3746467-3761911 GCA_029706075.1 Aldrovandia affinis | reverse complement strand
ACTTAGTCTTTTATATTTCTTTACATACAATCCTTTTATACAGCTGGATATTCTACTGAAGTATGGGTCAGTATCAGTGGCGATTTTAGACCTTATTTCGGGGGAGCTTTAGACCCTCGTCTTTCATTTTCCATTTTTCCATTACATTTCCATTTTAAGCATTTAGCAGACGCTCTTATCCAGAGCGACTTACAAGATGTGCATTAATACATGGTAAGAACAATTATTGAGTAATAGTAGCATTGAGTAAGTAGGCAGTGGTGATGACAATTGGCTAGATATACAGAGTTCAGAGGTAGTGGAGTCTGAAAAGGTGGGTTTAGAGCAGGGGTGTCCAAACTTTTTCCACTGAGGGCCAAATACAGAAAAATGCGCCCCTCGGATTTTCTGTCGACGGAGGGGGTTCCTGCTACGCGAAGAAAGCTGAGACCAGTTCGTTTATTTCGCGGAGTTTTTTCGTTTATTTCTGTCGACGGGGGTGCTACGCGAAAAAACCTGAGAGCAGTTCGTTTATTTCGCGGAGTTTTCAATGAATACGGGTGGCTCCACTAGTGGTGAAACTAAGAATTACAACTCAGTCAAGTGCAAGTTTCATGCGCGGGCCATATTCCTTATATTGGAATGCGGCCGCGGGCCAATTAAAAATGGACCGCGGGCCGTACTTTGGACACCCCTGGTTTAGAGTCTCTTGCGGAAGATCGCAAGTGATTCCGCGATTCTGACTGAAGGTCGTTCCACCACCGAGGGGTCAGGACAGAGAAGAGGCGAGACCGTGAGGAGCGGCTGCCAGGCGCCCGGAGGGATGGGACAGTCAGTTTGCCAGAGGAGGCGGAGCGGAGCAGAGGGGTCTGGCTGGGGAGTAGGGAGTGATGAGTGTCATTGTTCCACAATGCCGTGTCATTGTTCCACAATGCCGTGACTCGGATTCGAACCGAGGTTGCTGCGGCCACAACGCAGAGTACTAACCACTATACGATCACGGCAAGCTACGTGGGGCTGCATGGAGCTTGGCTAACCTGGAAATATTGTCATTCTTTTCCAAAAAACATTTAACTTGATATCTATTTTTTAAATACCACAGATAGAGAGAGAGTGGTATTTCAATTTTGAGAGCGATTACCATTGTGGTGTTTTTGTTTTGGTGAATGTAACAGTAAATTCGTTTTTAAAAATTTGGCTTGTGCTTTGCATGTGTACATCACACATTGTCATTGGGGGCTGAGCCCCCCTAAAGGTCAGATCCTAGAATCGCCCCTGGCTCAGTATTGTGTGTAATGTTTTAAGACTTGAGGATTGTAATGTGGAATGCCAATACATAGGAAGGATTTAACCGTGCTTTAATGAGTGTGCTATTTCCAAACATAGGACACGACACTTTGTTTACACAATTGCGCGTTATAGACTCGTGACGCATAACGTGGACAAGGGGTCGTAAACATCAATTATTTTTCTATGTTAGTCTCTTGTAAAAAACAACAACAACAGAAGCGATAACCATGGTAAACATCTTCTGTACATAATTTGGGGGGTTATAGCTCTTAGTTTAGGTACATTAAGCCTCGTCAAGCATATCCGTATACTGTATTCATGAGGGAAATATGCTTAACGAGGAAAATATATTAGTTTCTTGGTTATTCTCTCGTCCTTTGGCCCGTGGTTAGTACTCATGCTAAACATCAACTGCGAAATATGAGGGTTGTAGCTCTCTGTTTAGGTACATTTCTCCTTATTCCTTCCCGTGTTTATTGTTCTATGTCTTTTTACCGTGTGTTGTGTTTGTTTTTTAACCTGGCTGCAAACAAATTAAAATAAAGATTTATTGAATTCAATTAAATGCATTAATAATAGTTAAGCAGATCCACATACTTTCATCCTTTTGCGCACGGTTAGGTCTCGTGCTAAGCTTCACCTGTGACACATTCGGGAGTGCCAGCTCATTATTTAGGTACAGTAAGCAGTTGTTTTGTGTAACGTTTTAGAATGCCCCTACATTTAGCAACAATAAACACAAGTAACATTAAAGTCAGTAGCCTATATGTGTTTATGCATGTACGCGTGTAAGACCTTTTATACTTTATTGGTGTGTGTGTGTGTGTGTGTGTGTGTGTGTGTGTGTGTGTGTGTGTGTGTGTGTGTGTGTTTGAGAGCGCGCGAGAGAAACCAGCCCGTTGATTGGTAAAGGTGAGCACGGGGGTGGGGGTCAAATATATATATATCTCCGACTACTTCCTTGAAACAAAAGACCAATCAGATCGCGATGCCTTGGCGTTGGAGCCACCGTGCCCCTCCCTTACCTTTCAGAAGCAGCCAATAGACTGTCTCCCTGGGGAGAGTGACTTTTAGCAAAGAGGCTGAACCAAGCGCAGGTAAAATAGTTTGTTGGCTTGTTATGGTATTGGCTTAAAGGGAGCCGGATTTTCCCCCACCCTCCTTCACCAGTTAGACCAGTAATTCTGGAAAAGACAAACACACGATCACCGGAGCAGGTACAGTCTCCGTCCGTAATCTATTCTGTATCATCTTTTTATTTTGAAATGATCCTCTTTCCCTTCTGTTTACTTCAATTGAGTTTCCAGATCTTTTGTGTGTTTCTCTCATCACGTGGAAAAGGGTGAACCCCTTCGTGTCGTGCTACTTTATTTGATCTTTGCTTTTAATTGTAGTTTTTACCCCCTTGTGGTCCCTGATGGCTTCGCACAGTGATACTCTGGTGGTGTTCTTTGGGGCAACAGCTGGTGCAAATGGGGATAAACTGGGTTCGGATGAGAGGGAAATAATTCTCTTGGTGTGGCAAATTGTGGATCTCCGTGAGAAAAAGGTACGGACCTGACCCGATTGAGGTTTCCTCTTGAAATGAATGTATGCGATGCCTAGTGAAGTGATATTCAAACTGCATTGAAGCTTGACAGCTTGGCACAAGGTACCCTTTCAAAACTCAATTTTTCGTGACGCTAAGTGTTGTGGCACGTAATAAATCTCCATTTGGTCTTTGGGAACTCAAATTAAGCGTGCGGACTTCAATTCGGAGCCACCGTGTCCAGCACGCTTTCGAGAATGACAAGAAGAGTGGCAGAAAGAAAGCGTACCTTTTTGTTAATATGTGTGTGGCGTGGCCGAGCCGGGCTGTGGAGGTCAGTGACCCCCCCGTTGACAATTAACTGCTTTTCAACTCCCGAAGAAGTTGTGCAACATTGTGTGCCTATTCTGAAAGAGGTTATTATGTAAATCAATTAGGTGTGTTTGGCCTCAGACGGCAATGACTCTCCGGCGCGCTATACGATGGTGCTACTCCGCAGGTGGGGGAACTTCAGCGCCGCCTCGTAAAGCCGGACACTCTGGAGTTGACAGATCAGTGCAAAGAGGAGACGGGGCTGACTGTGGACGAACTCTGCAAGGCCGAACCTCTGGACCGAGTTCTGCAACAGGCGAGTGTGCGTCGCCTGATTTATGAAGTCGCTGCTGTTTACCCACGCATATACACGCAAACCCACGCATACACACGCAAACCTCAGCGGGCGATGCCCACTTAGTTCACTATGAAAACAGAGGGTGGTGAAACTCAATGTCGTATATATATATGTGTATGTGTGTGTGTGTGTGTGTGTGTGTGTGTGTGTGTGTGTGTGTGTGTGTGTGTGTGTGTGTGTGTGTGTGTGTGTGTGTGTGTGTGTGTGTGTGTGTGTGTGTGTGTGTGTGTGTGTGTGTGTGTGTGTGTGTGTGTGTGTGTGTAACGTGATAACGGAACAACCCGCTCTGTTGTAGCAACATGTATTCTAAATGGTCAATTAAACAGACGAATGGGTAGAATAGTCCCAGACAGACGGAAATGTGTTGTAAAGTCTGTATAGGCTCCTAAGCTTTCCCCCCAGTGCGATAGGCACGGAATAGTCTCAGTACTGGCTGTCCAGCCCAATAGTTGGTCGTTTATTTAACAAATTCGTACATCCTTTAAATTCTTTAAAATCTTTTTCTTTTCTTTTATTGAGAATCTGAGAATATGAACGAGCTGCGGTATTCGTTTTAATAAACACACTCTGACGCAATCTGAAATGCCGTCTTTGGACGTCTACAGCAGCACTTTGAACTGCCTGGCATGGTTTGACAAGCGTGACGTGTATCGGAGTGATCTGCGTAATGATCTGTTTGCTTGGCTGGCGCGTAATGAGGACTGGCGAGTCCCGGTGTGTCAGATCGGCCTGGCGCTGAAGCAGGGCGGCAGGTCTCGTCTTGTCGCAGGCTGGACGCACCTCGGCGTGGAGGTGCAGGGTGTACCTGGGACCGTTTTAACGAGGCCCAGACGGCTGTTTGCTCAGGCCTCTCTGATGAGATTTAGGGTGAGGGCTTTCTGTGGCCATGGTGAGTGTTCAAGCAGGGCCGGATCTCTGCATAGGCCCACAAGGCACATGGGGCCCAGAATTATGGGGGAAATATTCATATTGATATTATTTTTTAATATATATATTTATATTTGTCATTTGTTTTTTACATAATTCATATTACACGCCTAATAAACATATGTTCATTACACAGAATCCTTATTATTACTATTATTATTATTATTAGTAGTAGTAGTTGTCATAAAAAATTAATAACGCAAATGAAATCATATCTCCTATCTAATGTTAAATCTAAGAACTCAATCTCCCAGAATGCCATGCTGTAGGGGGGTTGGGGGGCCCAAAACGCAGGCAGGGCCTATGGCCCATGAATGTCAGCCCTGCATACAGGTGCGTTTGGACCCCCCATGGGCAGCAGAATGAGAACAGGGTGCATACAGGTTATGGGGGAGCAGTGGCTCAGTGGGTAGTGACACGGGCTGGAGAGTTTCTGGTTCCAATCCCACAAAGAACAAACAAAAAAAACAATGAACTGGAAACCGGAGGGAGGCTAGTTCACTTCCTGGGGCACTGCCGAAGTGCCCTTTAGCAAGGCACTGAACCCCAAAACTGATCCAGGGGCGCTGTATTATGGCTGACCCTGCGCTCGGACCTCTCTTAGGAGAGATATGCGAAGAAACACATTCCAATTACCTTTTTAATATATGCCATTTAGTAGACGCTTTTATCCAAAGCGACTTACAGTAGTAAATGCATACATTTTTCAGTATATATGGTCCCAGTGGGAATTGAACCCACAACCACAGCATTGCCAACACCACACTCTACCAACTGAGCCACACAGGACCACATGAACCTTGTGTAACATGGCAGATAAAGATTATTATTAATAATGTTTTCTGGCCTGCCTGATCGCTAATGGCTTCCTTTGCACATGCCAGTATCACCCATCGCCCAGCGCTATATTTACATTCTACATTAACATTTTTAGGCATTTAGCAGACGCTCTTATCCAGAGCGACTCACACAGTTTACATTTCTTTACATACAATCCATTTATACAGCTGGATATTTTACTGAAGCAATTCAGGTTAAGTACCTGTAGCTGAAGGGTACAACAGCAGTGCCTCCCACTTGGGAATTGAACCAGCAACCTCTGAGTTACAAGCCCAGCTCCCTAACCACTACACCACACTGCCGCCCATGCCACCCTATGTCTTCAGATAACCCCTTTTGTCTTTTTTTTTTCTCTCAATTTGAAGTCTTTTTCTCCTCTGGTTTTTACTCTTAAACTAGCGTTACTTCCCAGAGTAGATTCTCTTTGCAGCTTTGTAAAGATTAACCTGCTAAATCAATCTTTGCTTGCTCGTTTGTTTGTCCTGTCCTGGCTCTGACTGGGCGTAGTCACCGGCGGGTTTTTGTTTGTTTTCCTGGATTGGTCCAGAAACGTGAAGGGGCGAAATTGAATCTACTGCTGTCGGTGTACGGGTTTCAGTAATTGTTGAATATGTGTTACGGGGGTCGAGGCCTGGCGCTACGTCACAGGGTGTTCATACACCAGCAGCGATCTTTGCAGCTGATTAAATGTTGGTCAGGTATTGCCAGAGCACAAAGTTAGCATGTTTTCTCTAGTGAATAATTTCTAAAAGAAGAAGTTTGTCTAGCTGCACTACCCCCTTTTCCCACATGGTTTTAGCACATGAACAGAATTGTGGATTGCCCCCCCCCCACACCCACCACCCCAAATTTTTTACATTTCACACAAATTGTGAAAATCTTTCTTTTTTGTAGGAAGAGACCTGAGTCTATCTACTATACTTTCTGTAAGTCACTTTGGATAAAAGCGTCTGCTAAATGATTGTGTTGTATTGTACTGTATTGTTCCTGGATGAAAACCCTAGTTTGACCGTTTGCAGGGAGAGTTTTCATGGCTGACGTTAGGGTTACATGCACACATCCACTCTTCAGAATGTATACGTTCAGGCAAAAATTAGACAAAGTGCAAAAATATCTGGGATTTTGTAAGTGTGTCCATGGTTTGTAATGTGCAGTTTTGAATGAAACCTGTACACAAAATAAATGTTACACAGGAACATGATGACATGACATGATTGCCACTTAGCAAACGCTTTTATCCAAAGTGACTTACAGTAGTGAATGCATACATTTTTCAGTATATGTGGTCCCAATGGGAATCAAACCCACAACCTAAGCGTTGTCAGCACCATGCTCTACCTACTGAGCCACACAGAACCACGCTCTACCTACTGAGCCACACAGAACCACGTGCTACCTACTGAGACACACAGAACCACGCTCTACCTACTGAGACACACAGAACCACGCTCTACCTACTGAGCCACACAGAACCAGGAAACACACTTAAAGCACAAAGTCCAATGCCCAACCATCTCACCCACAGGGACATCCCTCTGGAATGTTCTCTTTTCTGATTGCCCAAATATGGTAACCCTGTAGTAAATGGCAGTAGTTCTCGTGATCTCGCCCCCCCCACCTGTGAATACCACACTGCGGAGCCGAGGAAGATCATCCCCGCAGGGTTCCGCCCCCAGGATGGCACAGATCAGGTCTCATCCTGCTGCGCGGTGCAGCGTGCGCTAGACGCAGGGCCGAACGAGGGGGGGGCGTGGGGGTGTCAGAATCAGTGCAGGCTCAACACGTACTTTACATTTTCTGTTTCTGATTTTGTCCCATTTTCTCCTAATTTAATAACCAATTACACCCTCTATTTTTCATGTCAATCCCCTCCCTCGTATTGTGAGTTTGCTGCCGTAGTCCTGTGACCGGTAGTGACAAAGACAAAGTATCGTCGTCTCCGAGACGGCACTCGCCAGGCTGTCGACCGTAACTCCGGTACTACAGAGCCACTCCTGTGCGCAGCGAACGTCCTGTCAGCTTAACCCTCGCCCCTCCCTGGGGCGGACAGCCAGGTGGCACAGGTGACACTCCCGGCCAGAGCCGACTCTGGTGCAGCCGGTGGAATCGAACCCTGGTCACAGTGGCCAGTGTCGAATATTGTAACCGCTAGACCACCAGGGAGACCCTCAACACGTACCTTTTAAACGGCCAACCGCCCCGAACCAGCTTTCAATCTGGGCCCCGATCGACAGGCGGCAACATTACTGAGGATCGTCCGTCGGAAGCGGTCTCCTTTTCTCTTGATTGCGTCTGACGTGTTGTTACATCCATAGCCTCTGCTCTTTAATCCAAATCCCACATAAAGATTGGTTTTAACATATTCTAAAGATTCAATCTCATATAAAGATTGGTCTTAGGTAAGGTATGATAGGGCTGTCAACCAATTTAAATGGAGTTATGTTTTTCCTCAGTTGAACTAATCAGTCAGATAATCAAATGCTTTCTTCATCTGGCACAAGTTCCTATGAATTTATCCATTATGATCATTATGAATTTATCCATTTTGTAAACACCTCAGTTCCAAAGGGCAGCCTGTGGCTGTAGTTCAGTCACATACAGAGCTCCCAGCTTCTTAACTCGAGTCACAGAACACCAGAACAGCAGCTACGTTTAACACAATGTCACCTTTATGCACCAAGAGGTTTGGCTAAAAGTCCCTGATGTTGAAATCTGGCCCCTGTATCTGGCATTGGCTATGCTCTTATGCCAACTAACATTAGCTAGCATGTTTAAACTGAGGGAATATACACTTTTAATGATCATGAGCTGATCAATAGTTGATTAATCAGACAGATGAATAGATTAATCATTACAGCCCTACTTTATGGTGATCCTTTACGTTCTGATAATTGAAATGATTTAGTGCAACCCAACCCAGTCTTTGGTGGATTAAAATGACATAATGCAATTTATTACATTTGTGTTTGAGACACAAAATATTGTAAAACTGGTTCAGAGCTAAAAATCTGTGTAAATGTCCCTGATTTATGTATTTTTAATTTTTTTTAATTGTACTTGCGCATCCACCCCTAACACAGTTTTATTGTGTCTGTCTGTGTCTGCTTCTTGTCGGTTCTTACCATGCCCAAAATCAAATTGGTGGTGGTTCTGTGTGGCTCAGTAGGTAGAGCGTGGTTCTGTGTGGCTCAGTAGGTAGAGCGTGGTTCTGTGTGGCTCAGTAGGTAGAGTGTGGTTCTGTGTGGCTCAGTAGGTAGAGTGTGGTTCTGTGTGGCTCAGTAGGTAGAGCGTGGTTCTGTGTGTCTCAGTAGGTAGAGCGTGGTTCTGTGTGGCTCAATAGGTAGAGCGTGGCATTAATGGTTCAATTCCAATGGTTCAATTCCCACTGGGACTACATATGCAAAAAAATTAAAATGATGCATTCACTACTGTAAGTCACTTTGATAAATACATTTTGCATATATCATATTATATAATAAATTGGCCCTCTGGGATTAATAAAGTTGTGTAGTGTAGTGTAGTATAGTATAGTCTCCTGATTGGAGGCCCCACTGGGCAGCAGCTCTGTGATTGGAGGCCCCACTGGGCAGCAGCTCTGTGATTGGAGGCCCCACTGGGCAGCAGCTCTGTGATTGGAGGCTCCACTGGGCAGCAGCTCTGTGATTGGAGGCCCCACTGGGCAGCAGCTCTGTGATTGGAGGCTCCACTGGGCAGCAGCTCTGTGATTGGAGGCTCCACTGGGCAGCAGCTCTGTGATTGGAGGCCCCACTGGGCAGCAGCTCTGTGATTGGAGGCCCCACTGGGCAGCAGCTCTGCGACGTTAAGCCCCCTCTCCAGGTGTGCAGCAGGAGACGTGAACATTTCTCTGTGACTTTAACAGACCAGGGGAGCTGCCGATGCTCCCCGCCCCGCTTATCTCTCCCTCCTCCCGCCCCCTGCCCCCCGTCCCGTCCTGCCCCACCCCGCCCCGCGGGCCCAGCCTTACAGAGCAAACACAGCCGTGCCCCAGAGCCAACTGCCCCATTCCAGCACCCATAATCAATATCGCCCGGGCTAAAGATTGCCCCCGCCAAACGTCAGCACTGTTAGCACTCGGTGAAAACTGGAACACCGTAACGCTTAAAACAGAAGTTTCTCTTCCCCAGAGAAAGGAAATATGTTCTGTAATTGGGTGACGATTGATCGTTTTGCTCCTTGCGTATAAATGTGTCACTGAACGTCACAGCAGCCAGATCACTGCTTCAGTCTGTTTTATCTGCATTTTACATTTCAGGCATTTAGCAGACACTCTTATCCAGAGCCACTTACACAATTTACTTTACCCACAATCCATTTATACAGCTGGATATTTTACAGAAGCAGTTCAGGTTAAGTGACTTTAGCTTCAGGGTACAACGGCAGTGCCCCCACCTGGGAATCGAACCTGCAACCTCTGAGTTACAAGCCCGGCTCCCTAGCTGTCTGTTATGTCAATTTTCACTATTAGACCTGTTTGGGAGTGTGATGTAATACAGTGTGGGGGGTTGTTTTCATACCCTGGTACCTGTGACATTTTTCAGGTGTGTGTGCGCTACGCTTTCTCCCTCCTCTTCTCCCTGTTCACCCTGGGGCTCTGGTTAGATCTGCTGTGTGTTGGTATTTAGTTTAGTTTAGTTTAGTTTAGTTTAGTTTAGTTTAGTTTAGTTTAGTTTATTTGACATTTCACTTTAAAATAATACAATACATGGATACATCCCGATGTACAAGTACATTTTAAAAAGACATGTCAAGGATGACACAGAAAAGTCCCAGGACTTATTTCCATTGTGCTCCTTGTTGTTATTAGGTGTCATGGTGCTGTGTGTGCGTTCACATGTGTGTGTGTGTGTGTGCATGCGTGCGTGCGTGCGTGTGTTCGTGCGTGCGTGCGTGCATGTGTGTGTGTGTGTGTGTGTGTGTGTGTTGTGGTGTTAGGTGTTGGCAGCATAAACAAGGTTACAATAAATAACAACAATACAAAATACATTAACGTTAGGCATTGGCAGCATAAATTAAATTCCAATAAATAGCAACAATACCATGTACATACCACGGACATGTATTTATTGTTGTTATGTTGGTATGTTGTTGTCGGCGGTCTGTAACCACGTCGGTCGTGCCTTGTCAGATTAATTCACTTTTCTGATTTCGATGGTGCAAGATGGGGCTCCAGAGGTCAATCTGGAAAAGAGGAGCCGCAAGCATGGCATGGGGGGCATGCTAATCGGACTGTAGATTCTGACTATGACTCAACGTCTGGAGCAATCCTTAGACTTGCAGTTTGGCAACTTGCATTCTGGAATGAGTTACAAGAGTAGGTTTTTGGAGGAAGAGGTTGTACTTGTTTCTTCTCCTTGAGGGTATTTTAGTTGAGTTTAACTATTGAGTTTTTAATTAATTTAGTTAATTCACCTGCTCCATTGAACTCAAAATCATGAATCCACTTTGAAGCAACTTTCAATCTTGACGAAACAATATCCAAAATTAGCCTGTTTTGACAGTGTTTGACAATGCCAGACACTCTGATTGGCTAGCCTGTTTTTATACTGTGTCAGACACTCTGATTGGTTATCTTGTTTTGACAAGGTGCCAGACACTGCACATTTTTATACTAGGTGTCACATGATGTGTTTACCTGACCTCCGGTATCAGTGTTATCAGGAGAATCCATTGTGCTGAAGGTTTCCCTTTTGATTGGACATTGGACACCGTTCTTAAACCTAGGTAGTGTAGCACAGGATATCTGTTTCATGCTGTATTGTGGCAGGCACGCTGTTTTATCTGTGGCTCCCTAACAGACTCTGAAACCTCTGGTTCTGTGTGTCTCAGTAGGTAGAGTGTGGTTCTGTGTGTCTCAGTAGGTAGAGCGTGGTTCTGTGCGTCTCAGTAGGTAGAGCGTGGTTCTGTGTGTCTCAGTAGGTAGAGCGTGGTTCTGTGTGGCTCAGTAGGTAGAGCGTGGTTCTGTGTGTCTCAGTAGGTAGAGCGTGGTTCTGTGTGGCTCAGTAGGTAAAGCATGTTCTGTGTGGCTCAGTAGGTAGAGTGTGGTTCTGTGTGGCTCAGTAGGTAAAGCATGGTTCTGTGTGTCTCAGTAGGTAGAGCGTGGTTCTGTGTGTCTCAGTAGGTAGAGCGTGGTTCTGTGTGTCTCAGTAGGTAGAGCGTGGTTCTGTGTGGCTCAGTAGGTAGAGCGTGGTTCTGTGTGGCTCAGTAGGTAAAGCATGGTTCTGTGTGTCTCAGTAGGTAAAGCATGGTTCTGTGTGTCTCAGTAGGTAGAGTGTGGTTCTGTGCGTCTCAGTAGGTGGAGCGTGGTTCTGTGTGTCTCAGTAGGTAGAGCGTGGTTCTGTGTGGCTCAGTAGGTAAAGCATGGTTCTGTGTGTCTCAGTAGGTAGAGCGTGGCACTGACAACGCTTAGGTTGTGGGTTTGATTCCCACTGGGACCACATATACTGAAAAATGTTTGCATTCACTACTGTAAGTCACTTTGGATAAAAGCGTCTGCTAAATGGCTTGTATATTATAGATATATTGTATTATAAACCCCTCGCAGGTTCGCTCTCACCTGGGCTTGTGTGTGCGGGACCTCAGTGCAGCATTCTCTCACACAATAGGGGGCGGCCATCTTCAGTTCAGTGTGACGTTAGGACTCGTAATTGTCTTGTCTGCTAGCTGTCCCCATGATCCGTGCCTAAAAAATGTTTTTATACAAAACTTGTTCAGCTCAGCAGTATAGAAAATGTATTGATGTTTTTCTAAAGTAATCCTGTGTAACAGAGACACTTAGTGTCTCTGTTACACAGGATTACTTTAAAATACAAATGAAATAAAAAAGACCAAAATAATATAAGTATAATATATGCCATTTAGCAGACACTTTTATCCAAAGCGACTTACAGTAGTGAATGCATACATTTTTCAGTATATGTGGTCCCAGTGGGAATTGAACCCACAACCTAAGCGTTGCCAATGCCGTGCTCTACCAACTGAGCCACACAGAATAAAAATGGTTTGATGCTGATCCCTACTTACTACTCTCCAGGTAGTGGGACGTTATTGCCAGCAGCTGTTTTGGGAGCTGTCATATTTCCCCAGAGTAATGACTGCGGTTAACAACCCTGCACATCTTCTGCTTCTCTTGAGAGCGCGTTCAGACTCGCACCGGGGCCTCTCTCCTGCTGGGAATTATTCATTGTGGCCAGTGGCCATCTGCAATTACTGCTCCCCAAGTGAGTTATGGGTAGTTTCTTTGCTGTGTCCTGTGTTGAATATTCCTAGATGGATTGTAAAAAGGTGATTTATTTCCCTATACAGTTTGATGCTGATCTAAGGAGAGATTGGCTTGAGGCATTGAACCTTTTAATTCTGAAATTAAATACTGAGACACACAGAACGACACAAATTATACAATTGTTCAAAACCCTTTGGGGAACAAGCCTCTTACTGAACTCCAACCTGATCGATGGATAGATGGAACTTTTTTGTGTTTTTTTTGTTTTTTTGCCTGTGCCTCTGCTGCACACTGAAGCTGATCCAACCAGTCTGCCCCCGTTCTACTGAAAAACCTGTCTGACCAGTTCTCCCTCCCATAACCTCACACGCACATACATACCCACACGCGCACACACGCACACATGCACACATGTACACGCACATACATACTGTGACACCATGAGAGGTTTGACCAGGGCAGGTCGGTGTGGGGCAGTGCAAAAATACACAAAAAACAGGCAAAACACTGATAGTTCAAACTTAAAGTCCAGGTTTATTTCCAACTCAGGGCATCAATGGGTACTTTCCTCCAAACAATAATCCATAATCCAAACATTCAAAAAATGCCTCAATCAAAAACTGTTAAAGTTCATCCCAACAATAATCCTCTTCTTAGAAAACAATTCTTAATTCAAACGGTTTACTTTCCTTGGTGTGGTTTGTTTGCTCCTTCCTTCCAGTTCCTTCCAGCCATGTTCTCGGCTCCTCTCTCTCTCTCTCCTCTTTGTCCTGCGTGTGGGCTTTTTAACCTGGCCTTGATTAGGTGGCCCAAACACCTACACCTGTAGTTGTGTTGCATTGTGGGGCTTGTAGTGTGTACAACGGCGGCCATTTTGTGAAGTGGCTGCCGATCAGCAGGGAATGCAGCACTCCTCCACCACACGTCCCCTGTGATGCCCACATCCCTCTCCCCCGTGCCTGCCGCCCTCGGCAGGGTGAATGAGGCCCCCGGATCGAACACTCGGCTCTCCCAACAGCTCAGGGAGATGATGCAAAAGTTCTGTAATTCAAAGGGCACAGTTATGCTGAACGGGAGGCACACACTCACCATGGCTCCCCCTAGCTGGGGAAGGAAGACGATTGATCCCTTGGACCACAATGAGGGCACAGTTACTGGAAGACCCACACTGGTGTGGGGTGCGAAAACCACCGTACGGGTGTCCAGGCAGGGCAGCATGGTGCCTTCCGCTTGCCCCACGGAACAAGGCAACATGCGGGCCTCATCTGGCCTCACGGGACAAGGCAACATGGGGGCCACCAGCAGACCCCCTGGGCCGCGCAGTGAGGCGACATTGGCTGGGCCCTCCAGGTTGTCGCCATCTGTGCCCAACACTACTATAGGCTCAGCTGGTTCAGATTCAGTTTCTGCCTCAGCCTCAAACTCAGCTTCGCGGAGCTCGGGTTTGATGATGGGCACTGCTTCGGGACAGGCTCAAGTCACTTTTCCATTCCTTTGTGCTTCCTGTGGCTGCGAGACTGACTGGTGCAGGCTCCTCCATGACAAGGAGGAACTTCCTCCTGGGCAGGTTCTGGGGCTTCCTCCTCAGCCTTCGTTTCAGGCTCCAGAATGGGCTCTGGCACCAGGTCCGCAGTGGGCTCACCTGCTGGGACAGGCTCTTCTGCTTGACTGCCCGTCTCTGGTTCTGGTTCTGGTTCAGGCTCGGGCTCAGGTTCGGGACTCGGGTTCAGGTTCCGGCTCAGGTTCAGGCTCAGGTTCAGGTTCCGGCTCAGGTTCGGGCTCCGGCTCACGTTCAGGCTCAGGTTCAGGTTCGGTTCAGGCTCAGGTTCAGGTTCGGCTCGGTTCAGGCTCAGGTTCAGGTTCGGGCTCAGGTTCAGGTTCCGGCTCACGTTCAGGCTCAGGTTCAGGTGCAGCTTCTTCCACTGCCGGTTCTGTGGTTGCAGTCTCGTCTGTGGGTGCCAGGACCTCGGTACTCACCGTCTCCTGGACAATCTCCTGGACTGCCTCAGCCACCACGGCTAATGCTGCAACATCACCTTCTCCTTTAGGGTGACCTCATCTGCAGGTGGTGCCTCTTCCATGACCGGTGTCTCCAGTACTTCAGCCGGCACTGGTTCCTCAGTCACTGCGGCTGTCACCACCTCCACGGCCCCTTTCTGTGAGGCTGCGACGGCCTCCACGGCCCCTTCTTGTGAGGCTGCGACGGCCTCCCCCATGGACTCAGCATCAACTTCATCCCTGTGCGCTTTCCTATCCATCGCTTTGGGAGCGGCAATGGGGGTCACCTCGGTCTGCTTCTCTACCGGGCTGGCAGTCTTCTTCTTATTCTTCTTCTTTTCTTTTTCTTGGGGTCGGTAGCCTGGCATGGCTGCGGCTGGGGCTGGGGAGCGTTGACTAGTGGCAGGGTGTCGTCCGTCCTCTTCTGGCTCAATGGCCCATGGAGAAGGACAACTGGAGCCACCATCTCCATGAGACCAGTAAGGAGGGGCCATTTGCACTGCAGTTCCTCCTCTGGGTAGCCTCGTCTTCACACATGAAGCTCAGGATTGAATCAAGGTCATCTTGATCCAGGTACAGCTCCCCGTCCATCTGCAGCCAAGTGTACACCTCTGGGGACCTCAGCCATCTCAGGTCTGCCTCCACATCATCTGTCACCCCCAGTTTAGGGATGAAATCACCGGCCTTGGGCTTTGATTGGGTTAACTGAAGCTCCCATTCCTTTAGCTCATTAGCCCTTATTCGCTGTCGCAACAAGGCTGTAGTGGTTTCTTGCTGCGCCCTCTGGGTCTCCAACAGCATCTGCATCAGTGGCTCCATTTGGGTTTGGTCTTCTGTGTGTAGTGCTGAAAAAAGTTGAGTCAAGTCTTCCGCACTTAGGCCCCCAGTGCCCGCATTCTCCACCATCTGTGACATCATGAGAGGTTTGACCAGGGCAGGTCGGTGTGGGGCAGTGCAAAAATACTCAAAAAA
>JAINUG010000091.1:3736467-3741467 GCA_029706075.1 Aldrovandia affinis | reverse complement strand
GCTGCCAGGCGCCCGGGAGGGATGGGGCAGTCAGTCTGCCAGCGGAGGCGGAGCGGAGGGGTCTGGACGGGGTGTAGGGCGTGATGAGTGACTGGAGGTACGGGGAGCAGTACCTCTGGCCGCTTGAAAAGCCAGCACCAGTGACTTGAATCTGATGCGTGCTGCGATGGGGAGCCAATGCAGAGAGGAGAGTAGAGGGTGACGTGGGTGAACTTTGGCTGGTTGAACACCAGGCGAGCAGCAGCGTTCTGGACTAGTTGCAGTGGCTTGATGGCACAGGCCGGAAGGCCTGCCAGCAAGGAATTGCAGTAGTCCAGACGTGAGATCACCAGGGCCTGGACCAGGAGTTGAGTGGCCTCTTGGGTGAGGAACGGTCTGATCCTCCGGATGTTGTGGAGGGAGAAACGGCAGGTCCGAGAGATCGCTGCAATGTGGCTCGAGAAGCACAGCTGGTTGTCCAGGGTTACCCCAAGACTCCTGGCAGACTGGGACGGAGACACTATGGAGCCTTCCACGGTAATTGACGCATCAATCATCGGGGAGCCCTTCGCTGGGAGGAAGAGCAGCTCTGTCTTCCCCAGGTTCAGCTTCAGGTGGTGGGTGGACATCCATGCGGAGATGTCAGCCAGGCATGCAGAGATCCGTGCCGGGACCTGGGTATCAGATGGAGTACCTACTGAGCCACACAGAACCACGCTCTACCTACTGAGCCACATAGAACCATGCTCTACCTACTGAGCCACACAGAACCACACTCTACCTACTGAGCCACACAGAACCACGCTCTACCTACTGAGCCACACAGAACCACGCTCTACCTACTGAGACACACAGAACCACGCTCTACCTACTGAGACACACAGAACCACACTCTACCTACTGAGCCACACAGAACCACGCTCTACCTACTGAGCCACACAGAACCACGCTCTACCTACTGAGCCACACAGAACCACGCTCTACCTACTGAGCCACACAGAACCACGCTCTACCTACTGAGCCACACAGAACCAATTAAGGCTAAGTGCCTCGCTCAAGGGTACCATGGCAGTGCCCCACCTGTAATTCGAACCTGCAACCTCCGAGTTACTCTCCAAGCCTAATTCCTTAACCACCACGCTACACCAAGTTTCTGCTCTGTGTTTGGCAGTGTGGCGATTTGCAGTGTGACTCAGGCGTTGAGATTAATGTTCTGTTGGTGTCAAATATAAACCCTCTAAGTAAATATTTGTCCCAGCGTTTTGGCGGGAGCCTAACAGGACTGCTCACTCTGTCTCTGCTCCAGAACTTTGTCCTCCCCGACTCTTTCTTCTCTTTCGTGGACCTGAGGAAGGAGTTTCACAAATGCTGTCCAGACGCAGGCCCCGTGAAGGAGCTGAGCGTGGCCTCGATGCTGCAGCGTATCCTTACATGGTTAGCATAGCCTGACCTGTGTGTGTACAGACCCTTAGCATAGCCAACCGCTATAACCTGTGTGTGTACAGAACCGTAGCATAGCCAATCGTAATGCCCTGTGTGTGTACAGAGCCGTAGCATAGCCAATCGTAATGCTCTGTTTGTGTACAGAACCGTAGCATAGCCAATCGTAATGCTCTGTGTGTCTACAGACCCTTAGCATAGCCAACCGTAATTCTCTGTGTGTGTACAGAACCGTAGCATAGCCAACCGCTATAACCTGTGTGTGTACAGAACCGTAGCATAGCCAACCAGGGGGGCCTTGGGTGGCGTAACGGTCTAAGCATTCGCCCGGAATGCGAGTGGCCTACTGCAGCCGCGTGTTCGAAACCTGACTGTGCCAGTCCGGCCCTGGCCGGGAGCGGCGATTGGCTGTCCGCCCCGGGGGGAGGGAGAGCCGACACGAGCTCACCGAGGAGCAGTAGGGCATTCCCAAAGAGCAGGTGAGCGAGTTCCGTTTCGGAGGAGGCGGATCATCGCTGACCTCGGGGAATTTCGCTTGCCCCGTAGAGACGGGCGGTGGGCTCGTGGGGGAAGGCGAATCTAAATAAATAGAGGGTGCAGTTGGCTGAGAGGAAAAACTGGGGGAAAAAATCTGAAAACATTTTTTTTTTTTTATACATTTTTTAAAAAGCATAGGCAACCATAATGCGTGTGTGAGAATAGCCACGGTGACGCTGCTCTGAAAGTGTGAATCACCCTTAACCGCGCGTTCAGACGCTTGCCTCCCTCCTCCAGAGGACGAGCAGGTGATGGGGGAGCGGGAGGTGGGAGGCATGGTGCTGCTCACACTACACCTGCTGTCCCACACCTACAGTAAGAGTGTGTGTGTGTGTGTGTGTGTGTGTGTGTGTGTGTGTGTGTGTGTGTGTGTGTGTGTGTGTGTGTGTGTGTGTGTGTGTGTGTGTGTGTGTGTGTGTGTGTGTGTGTGTGTGTGTGTGTGTGTGTGTGTGTGTGTGTGTGTGTGTGTGTGTGTGTGTGTGTGTGTGTCCTCCTCCTGTCTCTATGGCCATCGTGTGGTAATGTAGCGCAGTGATGGAGTGGATCTCTTGTCTTGTTGTACACACGTGAAATGAAACCCTGTCATTAACATGCGCCTCCCGTTATGTGCAAATGATTGGGTCTAGATTTGTGCGTGCGTGTGCATGGGTGTGTGTCTCTACGCCTCTTGTGTTCCAACTCAAAACGAAATACTTTGTGAAACATTGCATGCAGTCTGCGTTGGTATCTGTGCATATAGAACGTGTTCTGTAGGGTGACTGTGTTAAACTGTTTTACAGATCATGAATTCACCGGCGTTGAAACCGTGAAGTGTAAATTAGAGTCCGGAGCATGGTAAGTGTGTTGGCGTTGTTGTTGTCTGCTTAGTGTGGGAGTGTTCGATGCCAGCCGTCTGAGTCTCATAGTGCATTTACATTTACATTTTAGGCATTTATCAGATGCTCTTATCCAGAGCGACACAGTTTACATTTCTTTACATACAATCCATTTATGCAGCTGGATATTTTACTGAAGCAATTCAGGTTAAGTACCTTTAGCTCAAGGGTACAACAGCAGTGCCCCCACCTGGGAATTGAACCTGCAACCTCTGAGTTACAAGCCCAGCTCCCTAACCACTACACCACACTGCCGCCATAGTGTTTGTGCTTTGTGTGCATGTGTGAGGTCATCGCAGTGGACTGGCGCTGTAGTGAGCGTGTTTGTGTGTTTGTGTGCGTGTGTGAGGTCATCGCTGTAGTGAGCGTGTGTGTGTGCGTGTGTGAGGTCATCGCTGTAGTGAGCGTGTGTGTGTGCGTGTGTGAGGTCATCGCTGTAGTGAGCGTGTCTGTGTGCGTGTGTGAGGTCATCGCAGTGGACCGGCGATGTAGTGAGCGTGTTGGTGTTCTGTGTGTGTGTGTGTGTGTGTTTGTGTGTGAGCGTGTCTGTGTGCGTGTGTGAGGTGATCGCAGTGGCCCGGCGCTGTAGTGAG
The DNA here is from genome assembly GCA_029706075.1 of Aldrovandia affinis. NCBI lineage: Eukaryota > Metazoa > Chordata > Actinopteri > Notacanthiformes > Halosauridae > Aldrovandia > Aldrovandia affinis. The sequence goes on along the minus strand of JAINUG010000091.1, from coordinate 3,738,043 downwards.
CGTGTTGGTGTTCCCCTGCAGCAGTCGGGCCGAGGCGGTGGACAGTGACACAGTGATTCGGGCCAGGGGGTTGCCGTGGCAATCCTCCGACCAGGACATCGCCCGATTTTTCAAGGGTCTCAACATCGCAAAGTAAGAAGTGGGCGTGGGGAGAGGAGACACTCAACGTTAAATGAGAAGTGGGCGTGGGGAGAGGAGACACTCAACGTTAAATGAGAAGTGGGCGTGGGGAGAGGAGACACTCCCCTTTAAATGAGAAGTGGGCGTGGGGAGAGGAGACACTCCCCTTTAAATGAGAAGTGGGCGTGGGGAGAGGAGACACTCCCTTTAAATGAGAAGTGGGCGTGGGGAGAGGAGACACTCCCCTTTAAATGAGAAGTGGGCGTGGGGAGAGGAGACACTCAACGTTAAATGAGACAGTGGGCAGCAGTGTTCATTTTCAAGCTAATAAGTGAAGTGATTCTGGTGAAGCCCTGTTTACGAGTACTCTGTGTATTTGGTGTAATAATAATAATACACTATTTCTAGCGGTGACATAAGAGGTCACAGATAAAGCAGTGTCGTCCTTATTTTGTCTGATTTGAAGTTTGAAGATGTTTTGTCACTAAACAAAGTGTGTGTCTGTGTGTGTCTCTGTGTGTGTGTGTGTGTGTGTGTGTGTGTGGTGTGTGTGTGTGTGTGTGTGTGTGTGTGTGTGTGTCTCAGGGGTGGCGTGGCGCTCTGTCTGAACGCTCAGGGCAGGAGGAGCGGAGAGGCTCTGGTGCGTTTCATAAGCGCTGAGCACAGAGACCTGGCCCTGGAGCGGCACAAACATCACATGGGAAACCGCTACATCGAGGTGAGCCCCCCTCCTCTCCTAAACCCCCGCCCCCCGCCCTTACACAGCAGTGTGGAGCGCTCCTAACCCCCCGCCCCCTGCACCACGTCCAGCTCCTGGCTCTGCACCAACGTGTCCCCTCCCTTCGTGTGAAAGCGTAATTTCCCTGCCCTCTGACGCCCAGAGAGCGCTCTCAAACGCACTCTCTGCCCCCTGACGCCCAGAGAGCGCGCTCTCAAACGTGCTCTCTGCGCTCTGACGCGCTCTCAAACGTGCTCTCTGCCTTCGCTTCCAGGTCTACAAGGCAACGGGGGAGGAATTCCTGAAGATAGCTGGAGGTGAGATGGTTAAGATGTTAATTTCACATTAAGAGCGCCGCTGCTGGAGGTGAGATAGTTAAGATGTTAATTTCACATTAAGAGCGCAGCCCCATTGCCTGATTAATGGGTTTGTGGTTATGCAACCGCCTCTGTTCCGATGGCGTTTCTCTGGAGTTTGACACAGTGGCTGAAGGGAAGACTGGGTGTAGTAGAGCTCTGCGATTCTGCCCCAGATAAAATGTGCTTCGTCAGCCCGTCTTGCGAGAGATTAACGGCGCTTTGGGATGGAGTTTGCCAATCTGACCTGCGGCGGGTACTGGAGGGGAACGTGTCCTCTTTACCACAGACCCCCAACTGCAGCCAATGAATGGGGCTGACATGGAGGGTGTTAAGTGGGCAGGCACCCAATGAGAAGAGGTTTTACAACAGATGGAGAAGA
>JAINUG010000091.1:3706467-3733967 GCA_029706075.1 Aldrovandia affinis | reverse complement strand
GCACTACACCACCTGATTTTGAACAATTACTTTACCTCCTTGGTCCAGGAAGCGAGCTAATTAGTGAAATCAGGTGGTGTAGTGTGTGGTTGGAGCAAATACCGGCAGACATTGCAGACCTCGAGGCCTGGATTTGAACACCCCCACCCTAAACCTTATTCATTACGAGCTGGGGAAAGCAAACCTGATCCCAGTTCAGCTCTTCTGCGCTAACGTGCTTCATGAGTGTGTGTGGGTTAATTTCCTGTGAGAGGGAAACTGCGTGGGATGTTCTGTCATTTAAACTTGCTGTTATGTTGTTAATGTTTGGGCTGCAATGTCTTCACTCGACTTAATTTGTACGGGGAACATAACCACAGCAAAAACAAATAAACATTGCGTAGAATTCCTAATAAGTAATACGAGCGATGTAGCTGGATCAGATCAGACTTCTAACAGCACTGTTTTTGGAGCCTTGTTACATGCACTTGTACGTCGCTCGGGATAAGAGTGTCTACTAAGTAGCTAAATTGAAATGATACTTTGAAACCCGACTGCGCCAGACGGGCTGTGGCCGAGAGCCGCGATCGGGGGCGGCGATTGGCTGTCCCCCCCAGGGGGAAGGGGGAGGGTGAGCCGGCACAAGCTCGCCGAGAAGCGTGAAGGGTGTCTCTAGAAAGCAGGTGGGTGAGTTCCGTCTCGGAGGAGGTGGATCATCATCGGCCTTCAGGTGTTAGCTTGTCCCGTAGTGACGAGCGGCGAGTTCGTGGAGGAAGTCTACAGAAATAGCGGGTATAATTGGCCACTAAATTGTCCCCAGGTTCTGAACCGCTACACGTCCGCCCCTCTGATCTCCACGCTGCCCCCGGCCCCCATGGTGTCCATGTCCCTGCCCGTTCTGGCCTCCAGCCCCTTCTTGGCCTCCAGCAGCAGCCGGGACTGTGTGAGGCTCAGGGGCCTGCCCTACGCCGCCACCATCGAGGACATCCTGGAGTTCATGGGCGAGCACACCGTCGACATCAAGCCCCACGGCGTTCACATGGTGCTCAACCAGCAGGTAGAGGCTGTCTGTATCATTAGCACCGTTAGCAATGCTACAACAGATAGAACCATTAGCACCATTAGCAATGCTACATCTGTTAGCACCGTTAGCAATGCTACAACAGATAGCACCGTTAGCAATGTTACAACAGTTAGCATTGTTAGCAATGCTACAACAGTTAGCACTGTTAGGAATGTTACAACAGTTAGCATCGTTAGCAATGCTACAACAGTTAGCACCGTTAGCAATGCTACATCTGTTAGCACCGTTAGCAATGCTACAACAGTTAGCATCGTTAGCAATGCTACAACAGTTAGCACCGTTAGCAATGCTACAACAGTTAGCACCATTAGCAATGTTAGCAATGTTACAACAGTTAGCACTGTTAGCAATGCTACAACAGTTAGCACCATTAGCACCATTAGCAATGTTACAACAGTTAGCACCGTTAGCAATGCTACAACAGTTAGCACCATTAGCACCGTTAACAATGTTACAGGTTCGATCCCCAGGTGGGGCACTGCTGTTGTACCCTTGAGCTAAAGGTACTTAACCTGAATTGCTTCAGTAAAATATCCAGCTGTATAAATGGATTGTATGTAAAGAAATGTAAACTGTGCAAGTCGCTCTGGATAAGAGCATCTGCTAAATGCCTGTACTGCACTGCACTGTAAAGTATATTTAGGCCGTGACTCTATCCCCCCCCAAGGCCGCCCCTCCGGCGACGCCTTCATCCAGATGAAGTCGTCGGACCGCGCCTTCCTGGCGGCTCAGGGCTGTCACAAGCGCGTGATGAGCGACCGCTACGTGGAGGTGTTCCAGTGCTCTGCGGAGGAGATGAGCTTCGTCCTGATGGGCGGGACCCTCAGCCGCGGTGGACTCTCACCCCCGCCCTGCAAACTGCCCTGTAGGTCATCAGCTCCCCCTCTCACCCCCCCCCCCTGCTTCTCCAGCTATACTGTGTGCTAGGCAGGTGGTGGACACTTAACAAAGTACATTTACTTCACTTTGACTTATTACTGTACTTAAGTTCATTTTTCAAGTATCTTTCAAGTGCTTGCTTAAGTATTTTCACATTTATTTTTACTTTCACTCCTCCCTACATTTCAAAGGCAAATGGGGTTTAAATGTAGCACGTTTTTACTTTTACTGCGACTGGGGTTTGATTCCACCGGTCGCCCCATTATCGGCTCTGGCCGGGAGGGAGTGCCACTAGGGGGCGACAATTGGCTGTCTGCCCCAGGGAGGGGGGAGGGAAGCCGATATGAGTTCGCTGCATATAGGAGTGGCTCTGGAGTACCGGAGTTATAATCGACGGCTCGGAGGAGGCGATATATCGCCCGTGTCACTGCTGGTCTCAGGGCTACGGCAGCAAGCTCATGGTGAAAAATCTTAAACAAATTCTGTTGCCACACCGACAAGTTGTAAAGCGACCCTGTTTGAGTTTGAGAGTTTGACCGCTCTGAACACGGTGGGAAGGGGAGGGCCCCAGAGGCAGGTCAGATCGGTGCGGTCAGGAGGACAAAGGAGGCCTGCGGCCTGCAGCTACAGAGTCAACAAGTCCTGGTCAGAGCTCAGGGCACCTGTGGAGCCGATTGGAGAGCTGTTTGTGTGTAAATATCGCCTCTGGCACATTGCTCTGTATCGCTGTGTTTACACCAACCGCCAGCGATGTAGGTCAACCTCTAAACACGACTTCAAGGGCAGTCCCAGCAAGCCGCAAACCTCGGGCAAAGTGGGCCGGTCCAAAGACCAGGGTGACTGGAGACTATCTAGATACACGAGATAGATAACTGGCTCACCAAATGCGCTGTGCGCCGCTGTTGGCCACCCTGCTGAGGGAGAGAGGGAGGGGGAGAGAGGGGGGGAGAGAGAGGGAGGGAGGGAGGGAGAGAGAGAGAGGGGGGGAGGGGGAGAGGGAGAGAGGGAGAGGGAGAGGGAGAGGGAGAGGGAGAGAGAGAGGGAGAGAGGGAGGGAGAGAGAGAGGGAGAGAGGGAGAGAGGGAGGGAGGGAGAGAGGGGAGAGGGAGGGAGGGAGAGAGGGAGAGAGGGAGGGAGGGAGGGAGGGAGAGAGAGAGGGAGGGAGGGAGGAGAGAGAGAGGGAGGGAGGGAGGGGAGAGGGAGGAGGGAGGAGAGAGGGAGGGAGAGAGAGAGGGAGGGAGAGGGAGAGAGGGAGGGGAGAGAGAGGGAGGGAGAGAGGGAGGAGAGAGAGAGGGAGGGAGGGAGGGAGGGGGAGGGGGAGGAGAGAGAGAGGGAGGGAGGGAGAGAGGGAGGGAGGGAGAGAGAGGGAGGGGGAGAGAGAGAGAGGGAGGGAGGGAGAGAGGGAGGGGGAGGGAGAGAGAGAGGGAGGGAGAGAGAGAGAGGGAGGGAGAGAGGAGGGAGGGAGGGAGGGAGGGAGAGAGGGAGAGAGGGAGGGAGGGAGGGAGAGAGGGAGGGAGGGGAGGGGAGGGGGAGGGAGGGAGGGGGAGGGGGAGAGAGGGAGAGAGGGAGAGAGGTATACGGGTGTTTAACGCTCTGTGACCCCGCCCCCACAGGTCTGTCTCCGCCCACCTACGCCGCGTTCCAGCCCCGGCCGCCATGCTGCCCTCGGAGGCAGCTCTGTACCAGCCCCCCCTGCTGGCCACTCCCCGCCACCACACCTCCGCCCCAGCCTGGCCTACTACCCGTCCCAGCCCCACGGGCAGCTCTACATGAACATGAACATGAACTACACCACCTACTACCCCAGGTGAGTCTCCCCTCCTGAACTACACCACCTACTACCCCAGGTGAGTCTCCCCTCCTGAACTACACGGGCTACTACGCCAGGTGAGTCTGGCCCAGGTGAGTCTACCCCAGGTGAGTCTACGCCAGGTGAGTCTACCCCAGGTGAGTCTGGCCCAGGTGAGTCTGGCCCAGGTGAGTCTGGCCCAGGTGAGTCTGGCCTGCTGTGCTGGAGGTGGATCTCAGCGTCCCTGTGGAGCTACGCCTCTTCAATTCAATTCAGTTACAACTTTAATGTGCAGCCAAGGCAGGAAAACTCTCTTTGGCCTCACCACAAAACAATCACATCAGTAAAACAGATCACATTTACATTGACATTTTAGGCATTTAGCAGACGCTCTTATAAATGGATTGTAAAGAAATTTAAACTGTAAGTCGCTTTCGATAAGAGCGTCTGCTAAATGCCTGTAATGTAATGCAATGTAATGTTATCCAGAGTGACTTACACAGTTTACATTTCTTTACATACAATCCATTTATACAGCTGGATATTTAAAATGTCTTCTCGTTGAATGGCTAAATGGTCTTGACAGATAGCGCGGTGTGTTGAGGATTAACGTTAGGGTTTGAGTTTAGGCCAACGCAGAGCCAGACCGCTGGGCCCAAAGAGCCAGTCAGTTGTTCAAAGAGAGCTCTCTTCGCTCTCAGACGCCGGGAGAGGGAAGAGGCCCAAATGGAAGTTGTTCAAAAGCTAAAGAATCAAACAGTGTAACCATTGTGAGTGAATTCTAGTAGTTATTGTTTTTTCTGTGTGGCAGAAGTACTGTAAGTCTCTATAACTCTGGAGCGTGTAATATCAGAGCACACATTTCAAATTGAGTTTCAGAAGAAGGGCAAAGGTGGAAATTACATTTTGCACAAATACAAGAAAGTATCATTTAATATATTTATATATTGATTTTCTAAGCAGCGCAAAAAAGGCCTAATTATGCTTCTAAAACATTGGGACTGACAACCAGAAATAATGAACACAAACTCATAGCTTTGTTATTCCAATACATCACATTCTGGGGAAATATAGCCCAGCTACTGTATGCTTTCAAATGTAAACGATTCTGAAGAGTAAGTTATGGTTATTTTCACAAGTTTTTTCACCCGGTTAACTAACCTTAGCTTTCCTTACCAACTACATACATATACCTGCCTGTACCGGGGTTAGGCCTTAGGTGGGGAAACAATATCTTTGTTATCCAGGAGATCAGCTTTCAGGAAAATATAGCCTGATCCACCGTTATAGGATTACAGATGCCTTACACAGCCATAGCCCTGTTGCAGAGTGTGGGTGTGTGCCTTTAGGATGGGAGGGAATTCAAAATGTAGACAAACGTTCATTGGTTGATTCAAAGTACTTATGTTATTACGTAATAACTTGGGAGGGTAAAAAAAAAAAAAGAACAATTTGTGGAACCAGTTTGTTAGAACAGGAGGTCTGAAATGACACTGACCACATTTTCCAAACGTCTAGAGTGCTGGTTTCATCCACTATTGCACAAATATGATAGAAAACTCCAGAATTCTTTAAAAACAAAAATATATATACAGTGGGTTCGGAAAGTATTCAGACCCCCTTACATTTTTCACTCTTTGTCATATTGCAGCCATTTGCTAAAATCAATTAATTTCATTTTTTTCCTCGTTCATGCACACACAGCACCCAATATTGTCAGAAAAACACAGACTTGTAGAAATTTTTGCTGATTTATTACAAAATAAACACTGAAATATCACATGGCCATAAGTATTCAGACCCTTTGCTGTGACACTTGTATATTTAACTCAGGTGCTGTCCAATTCTTCTGATCATCCTTGAGATGGGCCTACACCTTCATTGGAGTCCAGCTGTGCTTAATTATATTGATTGGACTTGATTTGGAAAGGCACACACCTGTCTATGTAAGGTCCCACAGTTGACAGTGCATGTCAGAGTAAAAACCAAGCCATGAAGTCCTAGGAACTCTCCATAGACCTCCGAGATAGAATTGTGTTGAGGCATAGATCTGGGGAAGGGTATAAAAACATTGCTAAAGCATTGAAAGCACCCAGGAGAACAGTGGGCTCCATCATTGTGAAATGGAATAAGTTTGAAACCACCACAACTCTTCTTAGAGCTGGCCGTCTGGCCAAACTAAGTAACCGGGCAAGAAGGGACATGGCCAGGAGGTGACCAAGAACCCAATGGCCACTCTAAGAGAGCTTCAGAGTTCCTCTGCAGCGATGGGAGAACCTGGTAGAAGGACAAACATCTCTGCAGCACTCCCATCAATCAGACCTTTATGGTACTGGCTAGACGGAAGCTACTTCTGAGTGAAAAGCATATGACAGCCCACCTGGAGTTTGCCAAATGGTACTTAAAGGACTCTAAGAGCATCAGGAAAAAGATTATGCGGTCTGATGAGATACAAATTGAAATTTTTGGCCTGAATGCCAAGTGCTACCATAAAGGTCTGATTGATGGGAGTGCTGCAGAGATGTTTGTCCTTCTACCAGGTTCTCCCATCGCTGCAGAGGAACTCTGAAGCTCTCTTAGAGTGGCCATTGGGTTCTTGGTCACCTCCTGACCATGTCCCTTCTTGCCCAGTTACTTAGTTTGGCCAGACGGCCAGCTCTAAGAAGAGTTGTGGTGGTTTCAAACTTATTCCATTTCACAATGATGGAGCCCACTGTTCTCCTGGGTGCTTTCAATGCTTTAGTAATGTTTTTATACCCTTCCCCAGATCTATGCCTCAACACAATTCTATCTCGGAGGTCTATGGAGAGTTCCTAGGACTTCATGGCTTGGCTTTTACTCTGACATGCACTGTCAACTGTGGGACCTTACATAGACAGGTGTGTGCCTTTCCAAATTAAGTCCAATCAATATAATTAAGCACAGCTGGACTCCAATGAAGGTGTAGGCCCATCTCAAGGATGATCAGAAGAATTGGACAGCACCTGAGTTAAATATACAAGTGTCACAGCAAAGGGTCTGAATACTTATGGCCATGTGATATTTCAGTGTTTATTTTGTAATAAATCAGCAAAAATGTCTACAAGTCTGTGTTTTTCTGACAATATTGGGTGCTGTGTGTGCATGAACGAGGAAAAAAAAAGAAATTAATTGATTTTAGCAAATGGCTGCAATATGACAAAGAGTGAAAAATTTAAGGGGGTCTGAATACTTTCCGAACCCACTGTATATACATTTTGTTTCAGATTTTTCCCTGTTTTTCTCCCCAATTCGGAGAAAACCCTCTATTTATTTTGATTAACCCTCCCCCCCACGAAGTCGCCACCTGTCTCTACGGGGCAAGCTACTTTCCAAGTCCGACGAACTCGCTGAGAAGCACAAAGGGTGTCTCTAGAAAGGCGGGCGAGTTCCGTTTCAGAGGAGGTGGATCATCGCCGGCCTCGGGGAATTTTTTTTTTTTTTTAAACATGCTAATAACCAATACGTCACTCGCTTAAGCCATATCAGCTAAGGTCTGGTATCAGAAGTTATGTGTGAAAGGCGCGATGTTTAAGCGTTCTGTCCGATGTGCTTCAGTTTGTGTGAGAAGCTCACGGACACACGCCTGTCTTCCCCAGCCCCCCCGTCTCCCCGTCGACGGTGGGCTACTTCGCGGCCCCCCCTGGTGCCATGGCCGCGGCGGTGGCTGCCCCCCCTCCTGCTCCCATCATGCCTCAGTCCGGAGCGCTGGTGAGGATGCAGGGCCTGCCCTTCGGCGCGGGCGTTAAGGACATCCTCCGCCTCTTCCAGGGCTATCAGGTCAGTGGTGGCCATTTTGTCCCGAGCCTGAGTATACACTGCACCGCGCCTTAATCTTCGAGGGTTAGTCAGGGGCTTTTAGCAGGGAAGGAGAATCCATTTCCCTCTTTGTTAGATGATGCAGATATTCGTTTCCAAAAAAGTCAAATCGGGTCAAAATCTCCTTAAAGTGTGACTGTCTCTGTAGGTATTATTATACTATTAAAAAGCAGTTTTAATCTTTGGTTCCCGTGTTTGGCTTATGATGGCACATTCATGAACTGCTTCAATAAGGGGCTGGAGCTGGTGCTGACTCTATCGCCCCCCTGTGGAGAGCACGGGGAGCGTTTGTCTGTATGTGCAGCAACACCCACATATCCTGTGTACACACCGGCCTGTTCTGCAGGGGTGGGTTCTGGGTAGTGTAGTATGGAATGAGGCCTGGAATGCTGTACGTGCGTGCCTGTGTGTGTGTGTGTGTGTGTGTGTGTGTGTGTGTGAGAGGCGAGTGTGAGTGTGAGAGGTGAGTGTGTGTGTGTGTGTGAGTGTGTAGTGTGGTACGTGTGTGTGAGTGCGTGAGGGAGTGCGTGAGTGAGTGTGCGTGTAGTGTGTTGTAGTGTGTTGTAGTGTGTTGTCTCTCTGACCGGTGTCTGTTGTGCTCCAGTATGCTCCCGATGACTACAGCGGCCTGGTCCAGCTGAGTGATGGGGGGCGTGGCCTGGTCCAGCTGAGTGATGGGGGGCGTGGCCTGGTCCAGTTGAGTGATGGGGGGCGTGGCCTGGTCCAGCCCAAAGAGTGGGTGTGTCTGTAACGGGCCGGAGGAGGTGAGATCCTGCGTGGCGCTGTCCGACCCACACCCACACTGTCCGACCCACACTGTCCGACCCAAACCCACACTGTCCGACCCACACTGTCCGACCCACACTGTCCGACCCAAACCCACACTGTCCGACCCACACCCACACTGTCCGACCCAAACCCACACTGTCCGACCCACACCCACACTGTCCGACCCACACTGTCCGACCCACACTGTCCGACCCCTTTTTTTCTTTTTGGTCAAAAATGATTTTAAAAAGAGGAACTACAGTGCCACTAGGGGGCGGTAGTTGGCTGTCCGCCCCAGGGAGGGGGGAGGGAAGCCGATATGAGCTCGCTGCGTATAGGAGTGGCTCTGTGTACCGGAGTTACAGTCGACGGCTTGGCGAGTGCCGGCTCGGAGGAGGTGGTACATCACCTTTGTCACTGCTGGTCTCAGGGCTACGGCAGCAAGCTCACAATACGAGGGGGGGATTGACATGGAAAGAGAGGGTGTAATTGGCTACTAAATTGGGAGAAAATGGGATAAAATCTGAAACACATTATAAAAATTTTTAAAAAAGAAGAACTACACTTCATTTCAACACGTGGCATTTTTCACACTCGATTTGTGTTTTTTAATTTTTTATTTGACTCTTTCAAAAGAAAGAACATTTTTACTAACATTTCTAACATTTAATTCTCAGTGGTGGACGAAGTACACAAACCCTTTACTTGAGTAAAAGTGCAGATACTGTGATAAAATATTACTCCAGTAAAAGTAAAAAGTCCTACATTGCTTCCCATGTTGGGTGGGAATATTTGTTGTTGAAAGTAAAAATAAAAGGAAAAATGTGAAATACTTAAGTAAGCACAGATACTTGAAAAATTTACTTAAGTACAGCAAAAAGTCAAAGTGAAGTAAAAGCACTTTTACTTTGTCCACCACTGCTCACTACGATGGCGACTTCACATACACAGCTGCCATCTGCTGTAACAATCCTTTTAAAACAATCCTTTTAAAGAGATAACATCATCAATCTATCAATCAAATCTCCTATGTCTCATTCATACCTCTGTCCATAATATATAGCACAAGAGTAAAACAAGCCTCAAGGACATTATTTGCATATTCATATTTTTATGAAAGAAAAATGTACTTAAGTACAGTAATAAGTCAAAGTAAAGTCAATGTACTTTTACTTTGTCCACCGCTGGTAATTCTAGAACAGTAATTCGGTGTTGATGTTGATGTACTGGGATGGGGTCGTGCTGGTGTGTGATGTGAGGTTTATGTACTGGGACGGGGTCGTGCTGGTGTGATGTGAGGTTGATGTACTGGGACGGGGTCGTGCTGGTGTGTGATGTGAGGTTGATGTACTGGGACGGGGTCGTGCTGGTGTGTGATGTGAGCACACTGCCAGCGGTGACAGAACTGAACTGTGTCTGAAGTAAGAGGTCACGTGACCCCCGATGATTGACAGACGCGCCGACTCACCTTCCCGAGCCGCGTGCGGCCCCGAGCCCTGCTTACCGCTGTAGCCGTGGAGACGGTCGTCAGGGCTGCGCTGTGTTGTGTTGGCAGATGCAGGTGGACGCCGTCCTCGTACTCTGACGACCTGATTGGCCGGCGGAGCGGGGAGGCCGTGGTGACCTTCAGCAGTGAGGAGGAGGAGGAGGAGGAGGAGGAGGAGGAAGAGGAGGAAGAGGAGGAGGAGGAGGAGGAAGAGGAAGCCAGGCAGGCCATGGCCGAATACTCCAACCCCCCCCCTCCTCTGGAGAAGCCCGTCCACCTGGCCTGGGGGGCCACGGAGGGGGGAGAGGACTGGACCCCTTTACTTTTTCTGTGCCACTGCAGCAGACAGACAGACAGACAGACAGACATGTCTCTCTTTTCCCATCTCTCTCATTTTTTTCTCCCAATTACTGGCCAATTACACCCTCTATTTATTTAGATTTAACCCTCCCCACACGAGTCCGCCGCTCGTCTCTACAAGGCAAGCTAATTCTGCGAGGGCAGCGTACACTGCCTCCTTCGAGACGGAATTCGCCCACCCACGTTCTGGAGACTCCCTTACGTGCTTCACGGCGGACCCGAGCCGGCTCACCCTCCCCCTGGGGCGGACAGCCAAACGCCGCCCCCGATCGGGGCTGATGACCAATGCCAGTCTTTTCCCATCGCTGAGGGAGGGAAGAAAATAAGGAAGGAAGGAGGGAGAGGGGGAGAGAGAGCATGAGGTGTGTGTGTCTATGTCTGTGTCTGTGTGTGTGTGTGGGGGGGGGGATTGCAGGGATAAACATACAACATGGAGATATATATATATTTAAACATATCACAGTGTCTCACTCAAAAGTGCCTTTGTTTGTACAGTGTAGGGATATCTTATGCCTTCTTAACTAAGTAAATACAATTAAAATGTGTATATAGACACTAAGCCATAGAAATGCTTCTACCTTCAACTGCCAACCAGAGTGAAGAGGGACACAAATGATCGTTGGCACGGCACATAAAGTTGTTGTCGTTTAGGCCGATATGTCCTGTGGGTTGTCACGGCCGGTTTAAGATTGTGCATTTGCTTTATGAACATACCTCTCTTATCATCAACTGTTTGTTCTCTTCTTAAAGGACAGAGAATGTGTGCAATTACTGTATGACTTGTTTCTTAACTCTGATCAGAAACCGTGGCCTTGGCCCAGCCTCCCCGCATACACCATACCATCATAGATTATGGTTAATATACCAATGATGAAAGTCTGAACTCTGTCCCTCTGAAAGACGAGAGCCAGCAGTTTGGAGGTTTTAACTGGTTCACCCAGTAGCCTCCTCTGCATGCACATTTTGTTTACAGTGAAATGGCCATTAATCTGCTTTTTTTTTTGTGTTATTTGTATATGTTTGAGCTGCTCCTACAATCTGCAGCATTCTGTAGATCAGCGCTGTTTCCTCCTGCCCTTGGGAGCGGGGCTGGTTTTGGGTTTTCAACCTTTAAAATCCGCAAGCAGTTCAGATCCAAGAAACCGGATGAGGTGAGCTGACCGTGTAATCGATCGCTTTGATTGATCGTGGTGCGTAACGAGGAAGACCAGCTCACCCTGCGGCCCGCAAGGCAACAGGGAACCACCACGGCCAGTACATCCCCCCTCATTTGTGTGTCAAAGCGATATCCAACGTTTATTTCAATGTGACGGGACTCTAGCACCAGTGGGTCTCTGGCTCCTCACCTTCACCACCATCATCATCATCACCACCATCATCATCATCACCATCACCATCACCACCATCACCATCATCACCATCACCACCATCACCGTCGTGCCTTCATCACCATCATCACCGTCATGCCTTCATCACCACCATCATCATCATCATCACCATCACCGTCACCACCATCACCGTCGTGCCTTCATCACCACGTGCAATATCGGCGTGAGCCTCGCAAGCGTAAAGAAGCATGTTTTCTTTTTTCAACAAGTTTGAAACTTGTCTGAATCTAGAACGATGTCGCTCTTTGTATGTAGACAATAAAATGAAATTGTGTTGTTTTGTTTTGGTTTTTTTCTTCCTGTATTGCCAAGTCTGGTTTGACCTTCATATTAAAGAGTTTTACGAATGATACTCCGTTTTTAATGGCCTCCGCGTGACTGGATTGAGAGTGTCGTGATGTTGTGGTGAAAGGACTCATTGCGTTGTGGTGAAAACGGAATTACAATAATCCACACGACAGAAAATAAAAGTTATCTATAAACAGTTCCAGGACTTTACAGATCTTACCAATCATTGTTATCGTAATAAACTCTGGAATATCACCCAGAGAGTAGTACCACAGAATGACCAACAGGTGGACATGTTTACCATGAGTTTATTAACGGAGGAAGGCACTCAGCCAATCAGCATATGGCAACTACAGTTTTGAACAATATTGTTTACGATATTCTATTCTATTTTCAACTGTTCTACACCCTACAGGCCACACGCAGTACTACAGGAGAGCCAGTGACTATTTTACACCCTACAGGCCACACACAGTACTACAGGAGAGCCAGTGACTATTTTACACCCTACAGGCGCACAGCAGACTTGTGATTTTGACATGATTATACAGCATCAACAACCTTTACAACAGTTTATAAACTGAAAGACAACAGTCATTTCTTTGTCAATTAAAATAATAATTAAAAAATGTAAAAACTGGTTAGGGCAGATTCAATGCAAATCTGTAAATATGTTATATAATATTATATCCCCAGAACATATCTGTCAGAAGTACAGGGTTCTGGAGATCCCGTGACCACACACAGTACTACAGGAGAGCCAGTGACTATTCTACACACCCTAAGATAAGATAAGATGGCCTTACAGGCCACACCTGGTACTACAGGAGATATAGAGGAGGGGAAGGGGGAAGGTGACAGCCAAACGCCCCCCCGATCAGGGCTGACGACCAGGGCCGGTCTGGTAGAGACGGGTTTAGAACCGCATCCCTGACAGGCAGCGCCCCCCCCACACACACACACAATAGCGTATCAATGGCATTCAAACACAGACACTGATGCAGGGAGCTAGTTCTGCGTTTTCCTTTTAATGACACATTACATATGAAGACCCTAAAGAAGCAAGGTGTTCCCTTCAAATATCTCCAACAACAACAACAACAAAAAAGCACTTAAAAATTACAAAACTTTAAAATACAAAAATGTACATCAAAATTACAATACACGGCTCTGTAAACATCAGCTAACCCTACATTACCCACTTTTTAAAAAATATATATATATACATACATATATATATATATATTTTAAAAAGTGGGTAATGTATTTCACCCCCACCCAATGACATCCATCTTACAGTATCAAAAATACGAGTTTGACAGAGAACGTTCCTCCGACTATGAGAACGGCGAACACGTTGTTCGATCTTTGGTAACAGCGAAGCATCGTAGCGAACCGTCGCCCCGGAGACCACTAGAGTTGAGCAGCTCAGAGCAACGAGCCCTTAGACCAGGGGTGGGCGAGGAGGGCCGGATCCGTTTCTGGATTTCATGCCAACTTCTGCTCTTAATTATTTAATTAGCCCCAATCATTTACGTGATCTGACATTTTAGCTACATTTCTTGATGAGCCCATGAGTGACAGCTGAAGACTGTTCTTGTGTTCCCATATGAAACATGTTACTGTGGTCTAATCTACAAGTGAACCAGCGTTGGCGTGTCCAACTAATTAGCTAATTGAGCCACAGGGTTAATTGGTTGAAACAAAAACCTGCACACACACCGGCCCCCCAGGACCGGAACTACCCACCCTCTGCACTAGGGGCTCCTGAAGTTTCCGCCCATTGCCCCTCCTCAAAATAACTTCCACAAGTTCAAAAAGGTTTACATACAATTAATCATCTTTACATATATTAAGGCTTTTTATACAGTATTTTGTTTTTATAGTTTTAGACAAATAACCATCAAAAAGCACAATATTTATATTTTTCCCATCAATACGTGTCTGTGTAGCACAGCTGTTGTGTGAGAATAAGTACGGATAAATACAGCATGTGCACCCAGCGCTAAATTCCACACTTAGTTTGCATAGTCCAATGTCACAATGTGCTTTTTCTCCACTGAAATTCAGAGGATTTTTTCTATACGACTTGTGTGTAGTTTTATTGGGCACATACGCGGCATATGCACACACACACACACGCACGCATGCACACACACACACCCAATGTGTGTACACACACACACAACTATAAGACACTCGTACACACAACACATACCATATTCTTTGCATGGCAGAAACTTAGCCAACTTAAACTTCTGCGGGACTAAGTCTGCCGTATATATACAGTTAAAAAAAACATCTACAGCTGGTTCTGTTGAAAGGCACCAGACTTTAGCGCACAGCAGACTTTAGTGCACAGCAGACTTGTGATTTTGACATGATTGCATCAACAACCTTTACAACAAGACTTGCGAACCTCCAAAATGGCCGTGCCAGTTTATAAACTGAAAGACATGTACAACAGTCATTTCTTTGTTAATTAAAATAATCATTAAAAAAATTAAAAACTGGTTAGGGCAGATTCAATGCAAACCTGTAAATATGTTATATAATTACATATATTATATCCCCAGAACATATCTGTCAGAAGTACAGGGTTCTGGAGAACCTGTGACCACAGCGATCACTCCTCGCGTCGGGCCGAACGAACATCCAGCCTTAACTTTGACTTGCGATTCAGTGAGTAACTGAAATCATGACTAAGTTTGATAAGTTCAGTGATAACCTAAACCGGGGGTGTTCAGATCCAGGCCTCGAGGTCCGCAGTGTCTGCAGGTATTTACTCCAACCATGCACTACACCACCTGATTTAGAATAATTACTTTACCTCCTTGGTCCAGGAAGCGAGCTAATTAGTGAAATATGGTGGTGTAGTGCGTGGGTTGGAGCAAATACCTGCAGACACTGCGGACCTCGAGGCCTGGATTTGAATATCCCTGATCTAAACAATGTTCATTGCGATCCAGGACAATTTTCCAAAATGAGTGTTTAGTGAATTTGTTTGGTTTAAACATACCTTTCAATATCAGGGGAGACCCCCCCCCCCCAAAAACGAAACAAAAACAAAAACAAAATTACCGTTATTGCCCATATATATACATACAGACTTTCATTCTGCATAATGTCAAGGCAATACGTCGCCATTTCACAATGCTTTGAAGAAGATACTGTTGAATCTTATTAGAAGTACCTGGATTTCTGATTCTGTCCGGATCGAGACACCCCACGTGGTCCATGCAGTTTGACTTTAACCCGGCCAGCGATGGCCATGGCGATGGCCTGGCTGAGCAGCTGTGCGTTCTGCGCTTTCTCGCGCGAGGACATGAGGCGGAACCGATCCAGGGAACGCTTGTTCTGTGTGCTTAGCTTTCACCTCGTACACTTCAAATAATAAAATATGGATTCCTGTTTGGTTTCCACTCATTTGTGTTCACAGATACAAATATATTTAATCTTCATAATTTATATGTAGTTTATAAATATATATATATATGTACATATGGTGATAGTAATTTTGAGCTGAAAGGCACGGAAAGGTTTTCGTGTATCAGGAGTAATGTATTCTGCCCTCCCTCACTATTCTCACACTATATATCTTAAAAAAAACAAAAAACACCAGGTTCCCTTACAATTCCAATATTGAAATATGTACTCCTCTAACAGAGGCCAGACTTCTGGAGATCAACAAGCACAAAGGAAAAAAGGCTCTATTATTTGACCTTGTCAATCCATTTCAAAAAGCTTCAACTATTTTTTTTTTCTATTTCTTCTCCATTTTATCCAAAAGCCAGCTATATAAAAATGTCAGATTCCTATGAATAGCCTTTGTCATCTTCCAGAGCTACTGTAATATTTATACTTATATATTTATACTGTAATATTTATAAGGCATTTGTGTAACCTGAAGTGGAGAAAACACAACAACACAGTCATCTACAAAGTCTACTAAGGAAAAAAAGCAAACCAGCAGGTGTTGGAATGTTGCATACTACATTTCCCATGATGCCCCAGAAAGGAATGGTCTGACACGACTGAGTCGGCCATTTTGTGCGCTCCTGTGTGAGCAGCGGCCTGGACTGTGGCCGCTCCCCTACAGGCCGCTCTCCTGCACGTGAGGCCATGCTGTCGTGACCTCTGACCCCCGGGGGACGGCCGGTCCCCATTGGACGAGCAGGGGGCAGGCTGGTGCCTGCGACGCTCGTTTCCGGATCGTTCCGGATTGTTCCAGATCGTTCCGGATCGATCTGGAACCGATCGCAGCAGAATGAGCCAGCCCGAGTCTTCGTTCGGAGAACTGGAACACCACAAACATCACCTCAGGAGCCCCTCCAGGAGAAATGCCCCAGGCAGCCCCAGCAATCCCACAGGAAGCACAAAGTATCTGTCCCATAGCAACAGAGGGGAAGGAGCGAGCCAAGGACTGTGTTCCCTCCACCACCAGTACCCCCCGGGACACAGCTGGGGGGCACAGTGACCTCTGGAGGTGTGGGGAAAGTTAACAGTCATACACAGGCCCCCGTTTATCTACAATAACTCTTTCAGTTCCGGTGGGCGGGGGGGGGCATGGAGGGGGGGGGCACAGGCCCCATACCGGTGAGTGTGGCTTTTTCCACAACATCATGTGTCGTGTGTGTCTCTATACTGCAGGGGGCGCTGTGTGCCTGTTGTGTGTGTCTCTATACTGCAGGGGGCACTGTGTGCCTGTTGTGTGTGTCTCTATACTGCAGGGGGCGCTGTGTGCCTGTTGTGTGTGTCTCTGTACTGCAGGGGGCGCTGGTGGAGGCCACAGGACTGATGGAGGACAGCTGGAGCAGCAGGGCGGGGTTTGGGCCCAGTGTTGTTTTGGGGAGGGGGAGGGGGAGGGGCCTAGAGGTGTCCCCTGGCTGGGGGGCGTGGCTAGGACTGGAGCCCTGGAACCCGGGACAAGTCTCTCCCGATGACCTCGTTCACTGTAAGACAGACAAACGGACACAGAGACGTCAGGGCTCATCCAGCTCATCCAGCTCATAAACTGGGTGCATTTTACATTTACGGCATTTAGCAGACACTCTTATCCAGAGAGACTTACAAGATGTGCATTAATACATGGTAGAGATCAGTGCAGTAATACAGCAATAGACATTGTTGTAGGCAGCTGTGCATCGTACCTGTAACACTGGGAAGGAAAAGGTTAGTAAAACAATTTTTATTTTGTATTTTTTGAGGAGTAAACAAGTATACATTTACAAAAAGTATTAAACAAGTAGGCAGTGGCTCTTGAGTACCGGAGTTACGGTCGACGACTACAGCAGCAAACTCACAATACGGGGGGGATTGACATGAAAAGAAAGGGTGTAATTGGCTACCAAATTGGGAGAAAATGGGAGAAAATCAGAAACAAAATGTATTTTTAAAAAATGTTTTAAAGTGTGAGCAAAATAAAAACATTCGGGAGAAACAACGGGTTCTAAAACTGGTGCATGTCACAAATTTGGCAACAAAAAAAAAAACATGGAAGGCAGCAAAGATTCTTGTGTGTCCTTTGTGTGCCCCTTTCGGCCAGCAGGGGGCAATATTGTAAAAGTGTTGGAGCACGATACGCCTCTCACACAAGGACACGTCTCTTGGTTGGTAATGAACAGACGAGAGATGGAGAGAGAGAGGGAGACACACACACTCACGCACGCACACACACACATGCACACACACACACACACACACACACGCACGCACACACACACACAAACAGTGGCTCCATTGTGTCAGGTTTTTAACATGCGCTGGTGAAATATTGCCATCGGTCTCCGTGCCTCAGTTCAGATATCTCCACCAGGCAAACTCTCACACACTGTCAGGAACCCCCCCCCTCTCTCTGGGGGGGTCGGCCGAGGCAGCAGGGCCCTGACCACCTGCCCCATCCCCCCAGGGCCTGGCGGTTCAGCAGCCAGCCAATCAGTGTCAGAGTTACACTCGTGCTCCACGCACATCTCGTACTGAAAAGCACAACGGACATGAATGTGGGCAAATCATTCCCAACGTTTACGGCCACAGAACTCTAATGCCCCACTTCCCCTTTTAGTCATTAACTGCCAAACGAAGGTGGAGAAGCCCTCTCACCCACAGGAAACCACCCAGTGATATAATATATCTACATGGAATTCATTAATTCCCTCCCTCCTGGCCTCCCCACTGTGTATCTGATGTGTGGTGAGTTTGTACTGGCGCACTATGGTTGACATCACGTTCACCCAGGTGAGTGCTGCACATTGGTGCTGGTTGAGGTGAGTTTGTTCACCCAGGTGGGTGCTGCACATCGGTGCTGGTTGAGGTGAGTCTCCCCTGTCATTGTCGTTGTAAAGCGCTTTGGGCTCCTTGAAAGGCGCTATATAAATCCAATGTTTAATTCAGTGACCGGGCGGTTGAACCCAGCGTGAGGTCACTGCTGAGGTCATTAAACACGGCGGAGTCTGGAGCCCTTCAGAAACGCACTCCCTGTTTTAACAGTTTCACCGTGTAGCAAAGGGTCAGTGAAATTACGGGTTAATGTCCATTTTCCCCCCATGGTTACGACTGTAAATCATTTCACACGTAGAATATAAGTTACCATTTTCTCAGTCAGGGGTAAGTCTACAAACATGTGCATTTAACTGCACCCTGGCTGATATCTGTAAGATGGACAATACACAGACGTGGCTAAAACACACGACAAACACAGTGAAGTCCAGATAATGCGTGAGGTGTTTCCGTCGGCAGGTATATATCAGACCAGTGTCAGTGTGCATGTTGTGATTAGCGGTCGACCGGCATATTGGCAGTGTGAGATTATCGGCGCCAATATGGCGGATTAAAAACCGATTAAAAAAAGCTCCTTCACGAGACGTTCTCTCTCGCCCGTGTGTCAACTCGACATCTGCAGCCACCCTTCACACCTTTCTGCTTTGGCTCAACACGTTTTCTCATCTCTTTGTCCAGTTTCTCGCCCCAGCGATGCTGAACCCACCGGCTGCTCCCAGCACAGGGGGCAGCCCGTGTGTCGTGGGAGATGAAAAGACAGTCGTGCCGCAGGGATAAGTTCAATGTGAGCTCAATGGGGTGGTGGGTAAGCGCTGTGGCAGAGCCCTGTTAGCCCAGCGCAGAATATTTAGCCTCGCTGGTGACAAGTGGGCCAGCGCCCCAGGGCGTGTAGTCACCTCCGGCGCCAGCCTATTATTACCCCCGAGCCACGGGCTCACGACGCGCTCACGACGCGCTCACGACACGCTCACGACGCGCTCACGACACGCTCACGACGCTCTAACGCCGGGCGACAGCTTGGCGGACCTCTGCTGGGGCGCACGCCAGCCCCACACGCCCTGCAGACACCAGCGGGCGCCAGGTGATTAATTAAACACGTGGGTCCTCTCTCTCTCTCTCTCCCTCTCTCTCTCTCTCTCTCTCTCTCTCTCTCTCTCTCTCTCTCTCTCTCTCTCTCTCTCTCTCTCTCTCTCTCTCTCTCTCTCTCTCTCTCTCTCTCTCTCTCTCTGTCTCCCTCTCCCTCTCTCCCTCTCTCTCTCTCTCCCTCCCTCTCTCTCTCTCTCTGTTTCCCTCTCCCCTCTCTCCTCTCTCTCTCTCTCTCTCTCTCTCCGCGAGACACTTCTGCTCCGCTGCTCCGCCGGCGTGACGACCTTAATCATCCTCAGGAGAGCGTTTAGAGGTGTCCCGCTCACCGCCGACAGACGGGCGCACACACGCGCTCTCCACGCCGCCCCACGCCACCCTCGCTGTGACGTCACGACGACACACTGCTGGAGAGACGCACGGTGTGTATTCTTCTCTGTCCTGACCCCTCGCTGGTGGAACGATCTTCCGCAGAATCACTGGCCATCTTCCGCAAGAGACTCAAAACCCACCTCTTCAGACTCCACTATCACTGAATCTAGCTAATTGTCATCACCACTGCCTACTTGTTTCATACTGTTTGTATATGTATACCTGTTTACTACTCAAAAAAAAAATATTTACTAACATTTTCCTTCCCAGTGTTACAGGTACGGTGTGCAGCTACCAATAATGATGTCTATCGCTGTATTACTGCACTGATCTCTTGCGCGAACTATGATTGTTCTTACCATGTATTAATGAACATCTTGTAAGTCGCTCTGTATAAGAGCGCTTGCTAAATGCTGTAAATGTAAATGTAAAGAATGTGCGTGGGGTCAGACAGACAGACAGTATTCTCTGTGCGTGGGGTCAGACAGACAGTATTCTCTGTGCGTGGGGTCAGACAGACAGTATTCTCTGTGCGTGGGGTCAGACAGACAGACAGTATTCTCTGTGAGTGGGGTCAGACAGACAGACAGTATTCTCTGTGCGTGGGGTCAGACAGACAGACAGTATTCTCTGTGAGTGGGGTCAGACAGACAGACAGTATTCTCTGTGAGTGGGGTCAGACAGACAGACAGTATTCTCTGTGCGTGGGGTCAGACAGACAGACAGTATTCTCTGTGCGTGGGGTCAGACAGACAGTATTCTCTGTGAGTGGGGTCAGACAGACAGACAGTATTCTCTGTGCCTGTCTGAGGACAGACTCCTCAGAGATTGAGGAGGGAGGGGTGTCCCTTAACCCCCATAATCTCCACATCTTCATTGTTTAATGGTGTCGTACGGTTTAATCTGTGACAATAACAACACAAGGCTGACCATCTGCTCCTGTTCCCTGTGAGCGTCAGCGTGTAAAACAGGGGTCAGCAGCTTCGCTTGGGAACGGGCCAAAATACCTTCAAACGTATGGTGTGCGGGCCAATTCCTTACAACAACGCACATTACATTACAATACATTACATTACATTACAGGCATTTGGCAGACGCTCTTATCCAGAGCGACGTACAACAAAGTGTTAACCGTAGTCAAGAACAGTTTAGCTGAAAGCCACCCTAGTGGGAAGTACAGTTCCTGGGTGCTAGGAGCAATGCACACAATGCAAATCTTAAAGTCATTTTTTTTCTGTATCAACATTTTTTTTTTTTTAAACAAACACAAAAAAAAACACACTAACCTTTTCCTTCCCAGTGTCACAGGTATGGTATGCAGACGCCTGCAATGATGTCTATCGCTGTATTACTGTACTGATCTTGTGCGCTAACTATGATTGTTCCTACCATGTATTAATGCACATCTTGTAAGTCGCTCTGGATAAGAGCGTCTGCTAAATGCTTAAAATGTAAATGTAAATGTAAATAACAAACAGTATATTTTTGTGCCATCAAACCCATCAAGACACGTATGACAGTTAAAGACTGGAGGATGTTTGTAAGTAGATCCTGTCTCTCAGAAGGCCACTATCGCCTTAGGGTGAGGGTGAGGGTGAGGGTGAGGGTTAGGTGAGTTAGGGGTTAGGGGTTAGGGTGAGGGTTAGGGGTTAGGGGTGAGGGTGAGGTGAGGGTGAGGGTTAGGGGTTAGGGGTTAGGGGGGTTAGGGGTTAGGGGTTAGGGTTAGGGTGAGGGTTAGGGGTTAGGGGTTAGGGGTTAGGGTGAGGTTAGGGGTGAGGGTTAAGGGGTAAGGGTTAGGGGTTAGGGGTTAGGGGTTAGGTGAGTTAGGGGTTAGGGGTTAGGGTGAGGGTTAGGGGTTAGGGGTTAGGGTGAGGGTTAGGGGTGAGGGTTAAGGGGTAAGGGTTAGGGGTTAGGGGTTAGGGGTTAGGTGAGTTCAGGTGAGGCCCTTACCATCGTCCAGTGTGATGTCCTGGAGCCCGATGGGGGGGAAGGGGGCGTCCTGGTCCTCCGGCTCCTGCTTGACGAGCAGGGGGCCCCGGGGGGGGGGCCGTGGGGGGCCGTGGGGGGCCAGGCCGGGTGCACAGGGGGGCTGGGCGTCTGAGAGGAGGAGGGGTGGGGCAGGAGGGGGCTGCCGGGGGTGGGAGAGGGAGAGGGGGAGGAAGAGAAGGAGGAGGAGGAGGAGGAGGAGGAGGAGGAGAGGAGCTGAGGGGAGGACGGCCCCTTGGGGAGGGCAGGGAGTGGGGGAGGGGGGGGGGGGGGGTATCCCAGAGCGTGTGGGGCGGGGGCGGGGGCAGGGGCGGGGGCTGGCCGGTATTGGGGGAGGAGGAGAGCTGTGTCATGACGTGGCAGTGGTAGCCTAGAGAGCGCAGGTGCGGGGGGGCGTGGGCCAGCGATTGGCTGACGGTGGAGTGGGGGCGGAGCCAGGGAAGGGGGCGGTACTCCAGGTGGGAGGAGGTGGGGTCAAGCAGGTAGGGCAGGCGCTCGTAGCCCTGGGGGCTCATGGGAAGGCAGGGCTGGTTATACAGCAGGTTGTGCTGCACAGGCTGGCAGGAGGAGGGGGGGTGGGTGGGCGGGGGCAGGGCGGGGGCCGGGCCAAAGGCCGGAGCCTGGCCAATCAGCTGGTGCGGGAAGGAGGAAGGGCTTGCGGGAGAGTAGGCGGGCCGGGGGCGTGGCCGGCCGGGGACCGGGCCCTGTGGGGGGCCTGGGTCGGGGGGGGGCAGGTGGGGGGGGGGGGCCACATCCTGCTCATCTCTCTGCTCCTGTTTCACCACAACTGCAGGGAACAAACAAACAAACAAACAAACAAACAAACAAAATTTGTAAGCCCCGCCTTCCGTCCACTGCTTCAGCCGCAATTACGCTTTTACATTTTTTTCACATTTTTTTCTATGTTTTTCTCCCGATTTAGTGGCCAATTATTCCCTCTATTTATTTCAGTTCTCCCTCCCCCAGGAACTCGCCGCCCGTCTCTACGGGGCAAGCGAATTCCCCCGAGGCCGGCGATGATCCGCCTCCTCCGAGACGGAACTCGCCCCCCTACTTTCCAGAGACACCCTTCCTGCTCCTCGACAAGCTCGTGTCGGCTCTCCCTCCCCCTTCCCCCTGGTGGGGGACAGTCAATCGCCCCCTCCCCTGATCGGGGCTCTCGGCCAGAGCCGGTCTGGCACAGCCGGGTTTTGAACTGCGGGCAACTTGCCTTCCGGGAGAATGGTTTGACCGTTACGCCACCTGAGGCCCCTCAATCATTATTCTGCTGCTTCTCACCACTAGCAAGGCTATTTGCCAGAAAACAATTCTAGTTTTATTTTCATTTTAACTACTACTACTATAATTGCAATATAACTGTACATATATAACATAACACATTTAACTCCATTTTGCATTGGACAGTGCCATGAAATATCCCCCAGGTAAATGTTAGAATTCTTGGAACCAGAGAAATGAAATAGTTAAATCATAACTGTGCCAGCACTCTCAAAAACATTGTGTCATAAAAACATACACCTATATTTTCAGTATGAAACACGTCACTCATCGTATATAAGTGCACGTGGGTCTAATTCCATTGCCTTGGGGGGTCGATCTGGTTGTTTTGTTAAAGTGAGGGAAACGCCAGGCCATGTTACCTTGAAGAACACATTTTTGTGTCACTGTCGCTTTTGTTCAGAAATAGGGCACTGCACGGAATCAAAGCAGAAACTTTGGGGTGGCAGTGTAGCATAATGGTTAGGGAACTGGGCTTGTAACTCAAGAGGTTGCTGGTTCAATTCCCAGGTGGGGGCACTGCCGTTCTACCCTTGAGCTAAAGGTACTTAACCTGAATTGCTTCAGTAAAAAAATATCCATCTGTATAAATGGATTGTATGTAAAGAAATGTAAAACCTGTGTAAGTCACTCTGGATAAGAGCGTCTGCTAAATGGCTAAAATGTCAAATGTCAACTATCCATGACATAGCCTTGATTGGCAGGTACCTGGCAGGTAGGTGAAGCGCTGCGATTGGCTCCTCTTCCTCTTCCCGTTGCACACGTAGAAGAGCACCTGCACGGGCGACGTCCCCGCCTCACTGCGGTAGGGAGGGACCGTCAGCACGATGTTCACCTGCGAGGAGCAGACCGCACGTCCTCACAGAGCACCAGAGACACACTCGCCTCCTGACCTTCTGACCTACTCTCTCTGTTCATGTCAACCCCCCCCCTCGTACTGTGAGTTCGCTGCCGTAGCCCTGAGATCGGTAGTGACACGGGCAAAGTATCGTCTCCTCCGAGACGTTTTTAGTGTGATGCTTTCTATGCTGTAGTATTTTGCTTCTTCCTCTCTCCCTCTCTCTCTCTCTCCCTCTCTCTCTCTCTTTTTCTCTCTCCCTCCCCCTTCCTCTCTGTCTCTCTTTCTCTCTTTTACCAGGTTCAATAAAGGTTCAATAAAAAAATGTTAAAACATGAAACATATGTTAGAGCATGAGCACTTTACCCTGCGCGTATAAGGACTGTATACTCACTCCTTGACTTTTCTCTCGTATAATTTTCGCGTTGACTTCCCACAGGGGTCTTCCATCTGGAACGGGTGCAAGAAAAAAAAACAGTCAGTTTAAAAATAAATCAGTTTAACTGCTAAAGAGCCCCCAGAACAGACTCCTGGTATGACCGGGTGTGAAATATAGGGTGTAATTGGTACTAAATTGGGAGAAAATTGATACAAATCTGAAACAAAATGTAAAAAAGTTAAATGTAAAAAGACTGCCTGACCTCTGTGAACGTGTGTGTGACCCATGACCCCTTTGCGGTGTGTGTGTGTGTGTGTGTGTGTGTGTGTGTGTGTGACCCATGACCCCTTTGCGGGGAGAGGTTCTGCACATCCTCAGCGTTGGCACTTACTGGCTTTTCTTTCCTTTCTTTCTTTAAATATAAAATATAAAATATGAAAGTGATCCTGCAGGAGAATCCTGCACTCTCCGTCTGTCTACTCCACTCTCCCCTCTCGAACCTCACGAGACGTGACTTCATTCCGCCGACACAACTCATGCCACTAAAACTTGAAGTTGCTCTTCATGTGAAGGGTTGAGCTGTTGTTTATTGAGGGAGTGGATGTGTGTCACCACCAGGGCCGTGAGCGCTGTGTCCTGAGGGCACGCAGGAAACAGCTCCAGACTCCAGGTGTTCCAGAACCTCGCGGCTGTGCCCTGGGGGCAGGGGGCGTTCCCTTGGCCACCGAAACAGCTGTCCCTGTCCCGCCGTGGAAACCGCACAGTTCAGTGCGTTAAAATGTAAACAACGTGTGTGGGGTGGTGGATAGCGTAGCGGTCTAACGCACCGTATCTTGGCTGGTCCGATACGGTGTGCGCTGCCTGTCAGGGACGCGGTTCTAAACCCGTCTCTACCAGACCGGCCCTGGACATCAGCCCCGATCGGATATGATCTCGCTGCGTATAGGAGTGGCTCTCTGTGTACGGGAGTTACGGTCGATGGCTTGGCGAGTGCCGGCTCAGAGGAGGCGATACTTCACCTTTGTCACTGCCGGTCTCAGGGCTACAGCAGCAAACTCACAATACGAGGGGAACAAAATGTAAAAAAACTAATGTAAAAAGGGAACGTCGTCGTGATGGTGATGGTGATGATGATGATGATGATGAAATGATGGTGGAGAGTGTGTGTGTGTGCATGTGTGTGTGTGTTGTGTATGTGTTGTGTGGCCTCGTGTGAAAGGGTGTGTGTTCTCACCAGAGCCCTTCTCCTGGAAGAGCACTTTGGACTCGGGTGAGAAGTTGGAGCCGGTGATGATCATCTCCTCCCCTCCTGTCACAGAGCAGCTGGGCGGAGTGAACCTGTCCACCAGGGGGAGCTCCTGAGCACAGCGCTGAGCTGCAACAGAGAGAGAGAGACAGAGAGAGAGAGAGACAGAGACAGAGACAGAGACAGAGAGAGAGAGACAGAGAGAGAGAGAGAAAGAGACAGAGACAGAGACAGAGAGAGAGAGAGAGAAGAGAGAGAGAGAGAGAGAGAGAGAGACAGAGGGAGAGAGAGAGAGAGAGAGAGAGAGCAGGTCAAACACATCCACTAAAATAACCAATCATGAGTGTGTGTTACAGTGTGTTACCCTGCGGTCAGCGTGTTATCGCGTGTGTCACTCACAGCACTCCACAGGCACAGAGGCCGTCTGCAGGGACAGGACGTTTCCCCCGGGCTGCGGGATGTGGACGCGGAACACCACACGCACACGCGTGTTCTTGCGCCCGACGTCCGTCTCGCCCTTCCGCAGCTCGATGTCCGAGTTCCGCAGCTTCAGGATCCCGGCGCAGTCAATGCTGCCGAAGAGGGGAGGGTGACAAACTCAGAGAGAGAGGAGAGGAGCTGCCCTGCCAGAGATGAGGGGAGGGTGACAAACTCAGAGAGAGAGGAGAGGAGCTGCCTCGCCAGAGACAGGGGGAGAGTGACAAACTCAGAGAGAGAGGAGAGGAGCTGTGAGTGTGAGAGTGATCAGTGTGAGTGAGAGTGAGATCAGTGTGAGAGTGATTGGTGATCGGTGTTGCTCATGGCCAGTACCTGGCTGACATACTGTTTTCAGGAAGGAGAGGGATTTCGAGAACCTTTGTCCCGGCGATGATGACCTCCTGGCTCGGGGTGCCCACCGTTTTGCCGGTGATTCTGTGCACCTGGTAGAAGGCGTGCGGTCGTAGGTAGCGGTCGTCGGCGGTCCCGATGAACATCTGCAGGTTGAGCGGCTTGTCGCTGTATCCTATGAGCTGCAGGAGGAGAGAAGTGAACACAGGCGTGAGAACTGGATGTGAGAACTGGGCCTGAGAAATATCAAAGATGTTTTAAGATAAGTGAGGTCAGCAGAACAAGAGGCCACAGGTGGAAATTAGTTAAAGGCAAATTCCTGCACGGATATTAGGACGTTTTTCTTTACAAAGAGAGTTGTCAATGCCTGGAACAGCTTGCCAGGTCGGGTAGTAGAGGCAGAAACACTTGGGCTATTCAAGTCCAGGCTAGATGCAGTACTAGAACCGTGGGGGGTGATCCGTACGGATCAACTGCGTTCCGTTACACCACTAACTTTCAAAGTGCGAAAGAAAAAAGATTTAAATGCACAGTAGGGCTAGGAGGAAGTTTGGGACTTATGAAAAGTGCAGAAACAGGGGCCCGTCTGTTTGGCCCCCGGAGTGGCCGGGCAGGGCGGGGGCCCCTTGCTGAGGGGTGCGGTCTTTTCCCAATCGAGAGGGGGGCGGGGGCAGGGGGCGGGGGCAGGAACACAAAGCCCCCACAGTTCAGGCTCTGGGTGGGATGTTGTGTTTGGCCCGTTTGGGCCGGGCCTGCAGGGTATTCCTCCTCTGACCCGGCAGCGTGGCCGGGCCGGGGCCCAGAACACAGCGGCTCCTTTGACCCGAAACCCTGGAGCTTCAGCGAGCCCCCGGTGCCAACCGCAGCACAAACGCCCCAGATACCAGAGGGTCATGTGGGGTCACCCGCCAGCACCCTGCCCAGACAGGGCCAATTACATCGGGAAGCACGTGTAGCAGCTAATTCACATTTTAAAACCAGACGCTGCTCAGTTCAGAAAATATTTACTTAAAGGCCTGCTGGTCTACTTTTTCTGAACTCAATTCCTGAGAAGTTAGTGTAATTTGTTGTGTTGAATGTTGAACTTTGCCTTCAGCTTGAAAGGGGTTTCCGTTTTGTCTAGGCTGAGGTTGCCAGGAAGGCAAGCTAGTATCTAGTCAAGATTATTGATCACATACACATTACACTCTACATTTACATTTTAAGCATTTAGCATTTGAATCTGATGCGTGCTGCGATGGGGAGCCAGGGTGAGAACAGGTTTGTGTTGTGCAGAACAGGTTAGTCTGCCTTTCAGCAGCAACGTCACCAAAGGTGTGCACACGTGCGGGTACTTTAGAACTGCCAGTCACCCTCT
>JAINUG010000091.1:3698967-3701467 GCA_029706075.1 Aldrovandia affinis | reverse complement strand
ACTTCATGTTCAAGAGATGTTCAAGGGCGGCAGTGTAGTGTAATGGTTAGGGAGCTGGGCTTGTAACTGTGAGGTTGCTGGTTCGATTCCCAGGTGGGGGCACTGCTGTTGTACCCCTGAGCTAAAGGTACTTAATCTGAATTGCTTCAGTAAAATATCCAGCTGTATAAATGGATTGTATGTAAAGGAAAAAAAAAGTAAATTGTGTAAGTCGCTCTGGATAAGAGCGTCTGCTAAATGCCGAAAAATGTAAATGTAAACGTAAGAGATGCCTTTTCGTCCTCCAGCTCCACAGCCATGTTCTCAATCTTCCTCAGTGAGTCAGTGTGCTCCTGCAGCAATCTCCCAACGGCCACCAGATGGTGCTCCTCCGAGGTCCTCAACTCAGCTTTCGTCCTGTACAGCTCAGACTGGGCATTCTTCAGCTCCTGAACCTCCTGGAGGGTGACTCGCCATCTGTCTTCAACAATGGCCGCCCACCTCTGGTTCTTCACCATGTCTTCCTTCTGGTCACGACAACATTTCTCCAGTTTCTGGATCACTTCTTCTTGGCCCTTTATGAATGTTTGCACCTCTCCCAACTCTGCGTCTAAACCAGCACATTTTTCTACTTCACTGGCATGCTGCTTTTGTGGCCTACCTGTAATCGTTTCCCTCTTTTCTAGGGGGCGCCACACGCACACACACACACGCACACGCACACACACACACACACAAGTACGTACACACATACACACACGTACACACACGTACACACATACACACACGTACACACACGTACACACACGCACACATACACACACACACACACACACACACACACACACACACACACACACACACACACACACACAGACACGCACACTGACAATGCCAAAGTCACGTACAGAAAATAAAAGTGGAACTGAAATTTAAGGGAGGCAACATGTTGTTCTGCGTCAATACAAACCTGGCCAGACCTGAACGACAACTCGTGCTGTGGAACTGCCCCTCGGGCGATAAAGCTATAATGAACTGAACTGACAGACATCAGAGAAACCGCCCCAGCTCACCGCACCAGTGAGGGCTCTGCCCCAGCTCACCGCACCAGTGAGGACTCTGCCCCAGCTCACCACACCAGTGAGGGCCCCAGCTCACCGCACCAGTGAGGACGCTGCCCCAGCTCACCGCACCAGTGAGGGCTCTGCCCCAGCTCACCGCACCAGTGAGGGCCCCAGCTCACCGCACCAGTGAGGGCCCCAGCTCACCGCACCAGTGAGGACGCTGCCCCAGCTCACCGCACTAGTGAGGCTCACCGCACCAGTGAGGACGCTGCCCCAGCTCACCGCACCAGTGAGGCTCACCGCACCAGTGAGGACGCTGCCCCAGCTCACCACACCAGTGAGGACGCTGCCCCAGCTCACCACACCAGTGAGGGCTCTGCCCCAGCGCTGCCCCAGCTCACCGCACCAGTGAGGACGCTGCCCCAGCTCACCGCACCAGTGAGGGCTCTGCCCCAGCGCTGCCCCAGCTCACCGCCCCAGTGAGGGCTCTGCCCCAGCGCTGCCCCAGCTCACCGCCCCAGTGAGGGCTCTGCCCCAGCGCTGCCCCAGCTCACCGCCCCAGTGAGGGCTCTGCCCCAGCGCTGCCCCAGCTCACCGCCCCAGTGAGGGCTCTGCCCCAGCGCTGCCCCAGCTCACCGCACCAGTGAGGGCTCTGCCCCAGCTCACCGCACCAGTGAGGGCCCCAGCTCACCGCACCAGTGAGGACGCTGCCCCAGCTCACCACACCAGTGAGGGCTCTGCCCCAGCTCACCGCACCAGTGAGGACGCTGCCCCAGCTCACCGCACCAGTGAGGGCTCTGCCCCAGCTCACCGCACCAGTGAGGCTCACCACACCAGTGAGGACACTGCCCCAGCTCACCGCGCCAGTGAGGACACCACCCAGAGCCAGAGCCGATACTGGTGCGACCGGTGGAATTGAACCCTGGTCGCAGTGGCTAGCGTCGAGGGGTGTAACCGCTAGACCATCCGGGAGGCCCTATAAACGCCAATCTTGATAATGAGATCTGCATCTACTGAATAATTTCACTTACTCATCTGTTCATCACACAGATGTCATTTGTTTTTAAAAATGTGCTTGATTGCATTATACATTTTCATCCAAAAATCTCATGTACTACTGTGTAAAGCACTTTGTGATTTTCTTTGTATAATTAAAAGTGCCATATAAATAACATGTACCGTAATTTTCGGACTATTGAACGCACCTGAATATAAGCCGCACCCACTAAATTTAAAAAGAAAAAAGATTTTGTACATATATAGGCTGCACTTGTCTATAAGCCGCAGATGTCCGCGTTGTAACATGGGATATTTACACAGAAAATGTTACACGGAAAGATTTTTTTTACTTTTAATTAAATGAATGTTTTTTTCAGAACAGTGCCTGTAACACGGCTGGTTAAAAAAAAACACAGTAGCCTACCAGAAAAGTAATTGATCGCTATCTTCATCTTCCT
>JAINUG010000091.1:3671467-3693967 GCA_029706075.1 Aldrovandia affinis | reverse complement strand
AGTGAGCGATGGGGGTCGGACCTGAGGCGACTGACCGCTGAGGAGACTGACCGCTGAGGCGACTGACCGCTGAGGCGACTGACCGCTGAGGAGACTGACCGCTGAGGAGACTGACCGCTGAGGCGACTGACCGCTGAGGCGACTGACCGCTGGGGCGACTGACCGCTGAGGCAACTGACCGCAGCTCAACCTGTGACCGACGAGTGCCGGGGTCTCTCTGGTTGTTTGAAATTCTCTCGTATCACGAATTTAGGTTGTTCACCAGAGCCAACGAACCTCGGAGCAATCTTCCAATAAATGACCTCCGGCTCTCATGTGAGTGTCACTTAAATTCTAAATTCCCCATTTCGGAATCATTACTTACTGGAACTCAATCCACAAAATCCATGAAACAGGTTCATAATTCTAAGACCTGACATCTTCCACTCTTATGACCCCCCTCTCCTCCAAAATCAGCGGTCAGCACCGGTCTCCTCTCCTCTCCGTCACTCTGGCCTGCGCTGATGATGTCCACTGACTCGCTGCTCTGATCCCGGCTCAACCTTTGACCTGCTAACATGTGACTCCATATTCCCAAAGCTCTTATCTGGAACCGACAAGAGCTCTTGAATAACCGTCACACTGTCCATGCTGTCCGTGGGCATGTAGCTCTGGCAACTCAAACACGCAATCAAAACATGGGAGTCTGAGTGGACACCCTGAATGAGCTCGATAGCCATGTGACTGAGATCTTGATTATGGCGTTTGTAAGGAGGACATTCTGCACGTAGGAGATCTGAAAATATTCAGGTGGAAGTTCTGAATTTTTTCCCCCCTAAAGACTTTCAAAGTGATCTGCATTGATATTTATTTTGATTTTAATTGTAATATCATATTATTGTTATCATTTTTATTTAATAATAATTAGATGCCATTTCAACTCAGGCCCTATTTGCTGCCACGTTGTGCATGCTGGATATCCTTCCAAGTAGTCCCCGCATGTCTTAATGTAAAATATTATGAAGTATGATGTATCGGTGCTAGCCCCCTGGTCATGACAGCCTGCCCATCTCTCTCTCGGACCCCTGGCACGCGCTCATCTCCTTCTCTCTAATAATACACGCATCATTATTTATTTTCTTTTTTAAAGATTTTGTTCCCCATTTTCTCCCAATTTAGTAGCCAATTACACCCTCTCTTTTTCATGTCAATCCCCCCCTCGTATTGTGAGCTCGCTGCCGTAGCCCTGAGACCGGCAGTGACAAGGGCGATGTACCGCCTCCTCCGAGCCGGCTCTTGCCAAGCCGTCGACCGTAACTCCGGTACACACAGAGCCACTCCTATACGCAGCGAGCTCATATCGGCTTCCCTCCCCCCTCCCTGGGGCCGACAGCCAATCGCCGCCCCCTAGTGGCACTGGTGGCATTATTTCTGTCCACAGAAGTACCTAAAAAAAAAGGGATTGCACAAAACACAACACTGGTTGACGTACCGGAAGACGGAGGCGTGTCCTGGCTTGGGCTTGGCCCAGGTGAAGGGCGACGGGACGGAGAGGAACTGCTCCGCGGGACCGTCCCGCTCGTCGGGGGGGTCCGGTGAGGGCCCGATGGTGCCCGGGTCCTCCAGGCCCAAATCTCCCTTCCCAGAGAGCGCTCCGGTCCGATCCCGAGAGGTCTTCCTGGTCTTCAGGGGAACGTCGACCTCGGGAGGGCAGCAGTGGAAGGGGCCGGGGGCTGCCGGGCCACGTTTCCGCGGCGACGCCGTCCCGGGGAGGAGGGGGGTGCCCCCCCGGCGTGGGGCTGGGGGAGCGGCGCGGGGAGGCGGAGCCTGGAGGACGGGCGTCGGCGCTGGAGCGACGCCTCTTACCGCAGGGCGAGGCGGGGCGGGGGGAGGAGGGCCGGGGGCTCAGCCAGCTCTCCTCCGTCAGGCTGTCCCGGGGGGAGTGTCCGGGGGACGGACGCGGGGACAGCGAGAGGGCGAAGGGCGGGGGGGGCGTCGCGGGCGTGGCCAGGGCTCGTCCCCGCTGGGCGAGGACACCAGCGAGAAGCGGGCGGTCGCCTCGCTCAGCTCCGGGTCGATGTCGTCGTCGTAAATGAGGGAGAGGGACTCGCACGACGAGCCGTCGGAGAACCAGCTGCGGGACGAGAGGCTGCTGCAGGGGCTGGGGCTCAGGGAGGCGTCCCGGGACGGGGGCTCCAGGGGCAGGTACAGCTGCCCCCGGGACGGGGGCCGGTCGAGGTGGTGGTCCCCGTCAGGCCCGGTGGCCCTCGGACCGTCCTCGGCCGCGCCCGTCTGCTGCGGGCAGCTGGGTGGAGTGGAGGTGATCTGGATGCTGGGGCAGTCGAAGGCCGGGCGGCCCGCTGGGAGGCTGGGCCGGGACCCTGGGGGCTGGAGGCTGGGGTCGTACGCTCTGTGGGCCTGGAGGCTGGGGTCGTACGCTCTGTGGGCCTGGAGGCTGGGGTCGTACGCTCTGTGGGCCTGGAAGCGCGAGGAGGGCACCGAAACGAGCGGGGCGTGGGCCTGGAGGCCGTACCGCGGGATGAGACCGATGGGCTGGTAGACCACAGACTGCGGCTGGCCCACGTCCAGGATGTAGAACGACTGGCTGTCATCGGGTTCGAGATCTGCGTGAAAAAAAAAAAAAAAAAGAAAAAGATGGGGATTGACATGAAAAAGAGAGGGTGTAATTGGCTACTAAATTATATATATATACGCCATTTAGCAGACACTTTTATCCAAAGCGACTTACAGTAGTGAATGCATATATTTTCAGTATATGTGGTCTCAGTGAGGATTGAACCCACAACCTTAGCGTTGCCAACGCTGTGCTCTACCTACTGAGCCACAGAGAACCATTGGGAGAAAAAGGGAGAAAATCAGAAACAAAAATGTAAAAAACATTTTTTTTTTAAGCTCCATTCACACTCAGCTGCTTAGTAACCGCGAGACAGAGGACATGTCTGTGCTGGGAGATGTTCTCCAGATTAGCGGTTAACTGATTGTGTGCCAATATTCACGATATACTACACCATACCATTATCATCATCGTTACTGTTTGTAGTGGCAGTGGTGGTGGTAGCAATAGCAACAGTGGAAGTAGTGGAAGTAACATTTTTGTCATTGTTATTATTCCTAAAACAACGGTGCATTATATTTTATAAATATATATATACATATATATATATATATATATATATTAGGGTGCGTCAAAAAAACATGCTTGCGATGTTGATCCACTTAATGAGAGAACCTGGCAGTATAAAAATCAGTTCAATACATTAATGTTTGGGGGTCGCGCCCAGTGAATTAATAACTCTATTTATACTGCGAGAGAACGAACGCATGCAACAACTTCATGGGTGTTTTGACGCACCCTAATGTATGTATATATATAAATGTTTTTGTACAATTATTCAAATGATAAATTCCATGTCAAAAGGATGTTCAAAGACATATGTAACTGCTGCTGCCACACAGAAGGAGCAGACACCAGTGGAAGCACGCCGGCGCTGGGAGAGACATGGGGGGGGCGGGAACCGGGCCAGCACCAGGGCTGAGCAGCATCGGGTCGCCAGGAAACAGATTCACACGACGGCGCGCGCCTGTGTCTGTCGACACCGCGACGTCTGCGCCTGAGCTATTAATAACGCAACTCACACTGCGCCCTGCAGGCCGAACACAGGGGGGGCAACTGTGCAGTCAGGACACAGACAGGGCCAGAGACACTGTGCAGTCAGGACACAGAGCAGGGTGACTGTGCAGTCAGGACACAGACAGGGCTAGAGACACTGTGCAGTCAGGACACAGACAGGCCAGAGACACTGTGCAGTCAGGACACAGACAGGGCTAGAGACACTGTGCAGTCAGGACACAGACAGGCCAGAGACACTGTGCAGTCAGGACACAGACAGGCCAGAGACACTGTGCAGTCAGGACACAGACAGGCCAGAGACACTGTGCAGTCAGGACACAGACAGGGCCAGAGACACTGTGCAGTCAGGACACAGACAGGGCCAGAGACACTGTGCAGTCAGGGCTATACACTGTGCAGTCAGGACACAGGCCAGAGACACTGTGCAGTCAGGACACAGACAGGCCAGAGACACTGTGCAGTCAGGACACAGACAGGCCAGAGACACTGTGCAGTCAGGACACAGGCAGGGCTAGAGACACTGTGCAGTCAGGACACAGGCAGGCCAGAGACACTGTGCAGTCAGGACACAGGCAGGGCTATACACTGTGCAGTCAGGACACAGGCAGGGCTAGAGACACTGTGCAGTCAGAACACAGACAGGCTATACACTGTGCAGTCAGGACACAGGCAGGGCTAGAGACCCTGTGCAGTCAGGACACAGACAGGGCCAGAGACACTGTGCAGTCAGGACACAGACAGGACCAGAGACACTGTGCAGTCAGGACACAGGGCCAGAGACACTGTGCAGTCAGGACACAGGGCCAGAGACACTGTGCAGTCAGGACACAGGGCCAGAGACACTGTGCAGTCAGGACACAGACAGGGCCAGAGACTGCGCATACGGGAAGAGGCTCTCCCAGCATCTCTCATACAATTTAAGGAACCAGGCGGCAGTGTGTGCGTGGCCCAGCTAGGGCTGCTTCTCAGCCTGAAAGAGCCCTGCGCACTTCTGCTTTATCGTTTCATGCATCCAACTCTGCTGGGGGATTGGTCAGAAGTAGTAACTGACCATTGGTCTGTTAGCCAATCCCATCCCTGGGAGTTTGGCAGGGTTATCCGTTGGAGAGAGAAGGCAGTCGGGGGCTGGTGGTTACGAGCCTGACAGAGCGAGGCTGCTCTCTCAGAAGAGAGGGTTAATCCTGCGACTCTTCTGAGATGGAAGTCCGGGGAGACCTTTGATAAGCTTTGGAGATGACCCTGTCAGAGCCGGGTAGAGTCCACCTGCTCTGGAGGACGGGGGGGGGAGCTGCCCCCCTCTGCTGTTTGACAATAGGACGGCCCGACGTCAAAGGTCAAAAGGTCGGGTCCTCATATACTGAGCACAGAGGCTGATCCTGTCAAAGCTCTTTCTAACATACTGGATTTATCCAATTACAGAGCCAACATTTTGACATGCTGTAATATAAGTGCTATACGCCCCTATAAGTCCCTGTAGCTCAGTGGGTAGAGCGTGGCGCTGGCAATACCAAGGTTGTGGGTTCGATCCCACGGGACTACATGTCCGTCATTCGGATGGGACAGTTCTCTGCGTAGCTACACAGAGAAGGGGTTTATGGGTAACCGTAGCCACGCAGAGAAGGGGTTTATGGGTAACCATAGCTACGCAGAGAAGGGGTTTATGGGTAACCATAGCTACGCAGAGAAGGGGTTTATGGGTAAGCGTAGCCTTCAGAGGCTCGCAGAGGAGCCGATGTGCACACCTCCAAAATCTCAACAACGCGCCGCGCATAGCTGTGGTCATGTGTGCATCACACAAACGCTGAGCACGGACGTATATATTTCCTTCCCAGTGTTACAGGTATGGTACGCAGCTGCCAACAATGATGTCTATCGCTGTATTACTGCACTGATCTCTTGCGCAAACTATGATTGTTCCTGCCATGTATTAATGCACATCTTGTAAGTCGCTCTGGATAAGAGCGTCTGCTAAATGCTTAAAATGTCAAATGTAATGTAAATGTAAACATGTAAACACCCCGTCCAGACCCCTCCGCTCCGCCTCCGCTGGCAGACTGACTGCCCCATCCCTCCGGGCACCTGGCAGCCGCTCCTCGCGGTCTCGCCTCTTCTCTGTCCTGGTCCCTCGTTGGTGGAGCGACCTCCATGTCCCGGTCAGGACTGCGGAATCACTTCCAATTTATCTTCCGCAAGAGACTCAAAACCCACCTCTTCAGACTCCACTACCACTGAACACTGTCCATCTAGTCAATCTGTCGTCACCACTGTTTACTTGTTCGCCTCTTCTCTGTCCTGGTCCCTCGTTGGTGGAACGACCTCCCGCAATCGGTCAGGACTGCGGAATCACTTCCAATTTATCTTCCGCAAGAGACTCAAAACCCACCTCTTCAGACTCCACTACCACTGAACACTGTCCATCTAGTCAATCTGTCGTCACCACTGTTTACTTGTTCTACACTGTAAAAAAAAAAAAAAAAAAAAAAAAAAACCCCACTAACCTTTTCCTTCCCAGTGTTACAGGTATGGTACGCAGACGCCTGCAATGATGTCTATTGCCGTTTTACTGCACTGATCTTGTGCGCTAACTATGATTGTTCTTACCTTGTATTAATGGACAACTTGTAAGTCGCTCTGGATAAGAGCGTCTGCTAAATGCTTAAAATGTCAAATGTAAATGTAAATGTAACCCAGTAGCATCGGGGTTGGGCCAAGACCCAAAACGGAACTAAAACAAAGAATCAAAACATCAAACGGGGAAACGGATTTCCATTTCTGGGGTTGTTCTTCGTTTTCTGTACATTCTTTAGTTTTAGTAAACGCGACACTGCCCCCCGGAGCACGTGTTAACGTTACATGAAAGCATGTTGGCGAACCCCCAAGTGGACGTCAGTGTACGACACACGCCTACATGTTCGGAGATTCGCAGACGCAGAAGTAAAACAGCGGCTTCAACCAGCAGCGTCACTCACACTGAAGTGCCTGCGCACCAGACCGCTGATCCGGTTAAATCCGGTTAAATAAAGAACGTAAAGAGGCTTTGTGCGTCTTAGGCTAACATTAGCTAGAGATCGCTTTTAACGGCCACGCCGGTGAAGTTAGGGAGAGAGTTTCCGCAGTCGACGGACTTCTGCTTCGGTCTGACGAGAGAGAGTTGGGCTCCGTGTCAGAGAGGGATTCTCACGGACAGATACAGTGATCTCAGTTAGTCGGTCGTGGAGAACGCATATGTGGAATGTCACTTAACGGCACAAACGGCCCTCAGTTGAGGGTTTTTTCGAACCTGTGGGCACACAGATTCTTGCCTTCAAGCTTGGTGAATCAATGCTATCACAGACGCAAAAGTAAAAATCAAATCATTTTAAAAAAAAGGCATGATTTGGAAACACGCTGTAAAGTTGGGATAGTTTTCAAAAGTCGGACTCCACTACCAAGATATGTTTGTTTTCATCGTTCATTAAAAACTCACACTTGCACTTGTATACAATTATATGTGGTTGTATTTGGTTATGGTAACTTTATTTGAGTAAAATAAAGTTTAGCTTTTGATTTATTAAATTCAATAATTAAAATCTTTCCCATTTGTGAACATTAGTGTTGCGATATTATATAAATACTATGAAATGTCCCTTCACAAGCAGACAAAAATTCAATACAAACTTTTACATTTGTTAATCTCTTATTATTACAGAGACCATCATAAACATTGAGTTATGAC
This sequence comes from Aldrovandia affinis, assembly GCA_029706075.1. Taxonomy (NCBI): domain Eukaryota; kingdom Metazoa; phylum Chordata; class Actinopteri; order Notacanthiformes; family Halosauridae; genus Aldrovandia; species Aldrovandia affinis. Next base: position 3,686,621 of record JAINUG010000091.1, on the reverse strand, counting down.
TATCACCATAATCATTCTCATCATTGTTGATGGCAGAAATGTTTAAAAGATGTATCCAACTCAAGCTATCTTAAACTGAACTCCATTCCACCCGCGGTCTTCCGGGAACTGCTGGCAACATGCCCACCTCTCTACAGTCTGTGTGTTCAGACCTGCGCCCGTATGTACAAAGATTCTGAGTAGGAGTGCTGATCTAGGATCAGTTTAGCCTTTCAGCTCATAATGGATATGGTTAGGATATGGACAGGGGAAACCTGATCCTAGATCAGCACTCCTGCTCTTAGAATCTGTACATACGGGCCCAGGTCTAAACACAGTGTTTCAATGAGAGGCCATCAGAGAAATTACTGTCACACTCCAGCGTAACATGATGTTAAACTACCACATAAGCTGTGCAGCGGGGCCTCCAATAGCGTAGCGGTATAACGCACCCGTACTGGCTGGTCCTTTACGAGTGTGAGCTGCCTATCACGGCCACGGTTCAAAACCCAACTGTACCAGACTGGCTCTGGTGGGGAGCCCCGATTGGGGGATGGCGTTTGGCCGGCTCGATCAACCGTGAAGCACGTAAGGGAGTCTCCAGAACGTGGGTTGGGGCGAATTCCGTCTTGAAGGAAGCGGAGTTCTCTGCACTCGGAGAATGAGCTTGCCTCATAGAGACGAGCGGCAGACCCGTGTGGGGAGGGTAAATCTAAATAAATAGAGGGTGTAATTGGCTACCAAATTGGGAGAAAAATCTGAAATAAAAGAAAAGAAACTGTGCAGCAGTCAGAGTGGCAGGATCGTGCACATTTCGGGGTGTTTCGTTTCCCATTAAGTGAATAATCACGACTTATCAAATCTGCTCTGGTTCAGAACGAGGCTCAAACTGTTGAGATTTGAAATCAATTCCTGCCACTTACAGGCGGTTACATCAGAAAAGGCCTGCTGACGATCACTAACGAGGCACGGCCCGAGCCAGCATTAACAGATACCCTTCAAGGTCATTGCACTGCATGCTGGGTAACATTTTAAAAATCTGCCAGGGTGTCCTGTGCGTATGCTTTAACAGACGGGAGGGATGGAGTGAGAGAGAGAGAGAGGGAGAGAGGGAGAGTGAGAGAGAGAGGGAAAGAGAGAGAGAGTGTGTGTGAGAGAGAGGGAGAGCAAGAGTGTGAGAGAGAAAGAGAGAGGGAGTGTGTGAGAGAGGGAGAGAGAGATAGAGAGTGTGAGAGAGAAAGAGAGAGTGAGTGTGTGTGTGTGTGAGAGAGGGAGGGAGAGTGTGTGAGAGAGGGGGAGAGAGAGAGAGAAAGTGTGTGGGAGAGAGAGAGTGTAATAATTTTTCTTAAATTCTAGTTCTCCACCCTTTTATGCATGTTAATTTGTTTCGTTTTATGATTGAATCTAATCAGGCGGGTACTATTATTCTCACTGACTGCTTTACTCGTTGGTATCTCCTGTTTTATTATTCTTGTTGTATTTCCTTCTGTGCTGTGCTTGTACCCAGGGCTCTCTTGGAAAAGAGACTTCGGTCTCGAGTGATTACCCTGTTTCAATAAAGGTTCAATAAAATAAAGTAAATAAATCGTGGTCTGAGGCACATATCAGACAGGTTTGTTATTTCATATCTGAGCTGCTGATTGGATACTGATCTGCACGTCTCATCAACGCTCACACAGCTTAAAAGAGAAAAGGAAATTATAATATTTCATATTCATATTCCTCGCCTCACAGCAAGAAGGTCTCGGGTTCGAATCCAGGCCGGGGGCCTTTCTGTGTGCAGTTTGCATGTTCTCCCCGTGTCCACGTGGGTTTCCTCCGGGTACTCTGGTTTCTTCCCACAGTCCAAAGACATGCACTTTAGGCTAATTGGAGAGTCTAAATTGCCCGTAGGTATGAGTGTGTGAGTGAATGGTGTGTGTGCCCTGTGATGGATTGGCGACCTGTCCAGGATGTATTCCTGCCTCTCGCCCCAATGAATGCTGGGATAGGCTCCAGCCCCCCCGCGACCCTGACTAGGAATAAGCGGCTGAAGATGAGATATTCATATTCCGCTCACCCTGCGATGTGGCGTACAGCATTCTTCCGCCAAAGCTTACGGCCTTACAAAAAAGAGAATTGTTTGAGAGACGCTGCCGAACGTGCGCCTCGTTTAGCGATATCGTCTCTCCCTGCCGTCAGACTCACAGGGAGCTGAAAATAGTCCACCGCGAGAGAGATGTAATTTCAGTCCCTCCCGTGATGGTGGAGGCCGGGGGGAGAGTGCTGAAGCGATGCCCTCCTCAGACAGGCCGTTAGCGGGAACACCACGGTCCCACACAGCGCCCAGAGTCTCCGGGCTTTCCCACAGAAAACCCGTCTCCGTGACAGCCTGTGTGGCTACAGTGAGACAGGGAGCGGCCGTCTTCTCCGACACAAGATCCGCACCAATAGGTCTGGTGACTCTCTTACCACGGCCATTAGACTCCACAATAAGCAGATTAAGCACTTTACTAAAGGACCAGAAGAATAACTCATTTCTCAAGTAGTTTTAGAATTTTATAATTGTATATACTCTTTTTAACCTGCTGCTTTCTGTGCATTGTTTCCTGATGTGTACCATGTACTGTGTGTCATGGGCCCTGTTTTACTGTTTTACAGTTTTTAGACTCTGTGTTTTATGTGCTTCTGAAGCTCTGCTAAATGAATTTCCCACTTGTGGGATAATTAGGTTTTTACGTGACTTGACTTGAGAAGAGACCTCATAATCCTCACACACTCTCAATCCTTACAGATATTAACTCTGACTGTGGTTAGGGGCGCACCGATCTGGATTTTTATGGCTGACGCTGATTGCGGATCTCTTGGCCAATCCGGTTCTTCAATTGGACGTTTCAAAATGTCACTTTGATCCGTCTCTTTTATGCACATTTCACACGTGAATAAAGAAAACATCAATCGTAAAAACATACCTAAATAGGTCATGACATAAAAACGCAGTAGCCCGTATCAATAGTACCTGAACAAAGAACTGTCTGTTTTATTTGATAAATAACAATCATAAGTATTATCAGAGCCAGTTAGGTGGTGATTTAAAAACACTGGCATTCCTGGGATTTGAACCAGCAACCCTCCGCTTGCCAGCCTGTGTCACTTAAGCACTGAGCCTTTGCTGAAACCAGGTTTGGGTGGAGAGCAGACCTCACCTCTAGCACACCATCCGTTGCGTAAAGTTGAAAAACAGACGTTGAAAGGATCCCAGTTCTAGAGAACAGACGAGAAAGGAACGCTTTCTGGTTCTGCTGGTTCTGCTGCCCTTCACTGTACCCTAGTCGTTAATGCGGACTGACCTTAAGACCAGCCAAGGAACACAGTCCTAAACGGGATGAGACCATCCACACACTGACGCTGTTATTCCAAAGCTTCGTCCAAATCGACTCTTTCCTGGTCCTTCCACCCAAGTTGTGGTAGTTTTGTTTTTGTTAATTAAGGAAAAACTTTGATTGAGGAACCAGTCACACAAACCCATCGGATCATCACCACTGCCACCAAACCCACAAGAGTAAATATCGCCAAAATCAAACAAAAACAATCCAGTCACTCTACACCGAGCGGAAGGTCATGTTAACGTCTCGACTGTTAAACAACATTACGCCATGGACCAGTTCTCTGTTTCCTCAACGCGCAATTACAATCCAATTATCCGATGCAGACAAACGTGCCAGCAGAGCTGCATGCTCCACTGGGAGATGGAAAAGCGGTTCCCGATACACAAACACTGCCACGCGTCGGTTGGCTCTTTGGGAAAGTGTCGCTTGTTAAGCTCCATATTTTTTGGCTGCGGTCATTTTGCCTGGAAGTCAGTGTTGTCCTCGTTCAAACTTCTGGTCTGGAACCCCCTCAGCTGAATCCAAACATTACAGCCACAGTCTGGACATCTTAGGACCAGTTTCCAGTTTATTTTGCATACGTTCCAGTAATGCATCCTGGAAACAATTCATAAATGTTGGAAGCACTTCACCGATTACTGACTACAACTATGATATATATGCACGTGGCTGACATTAGTAATCCATGTCTGCTCCTGAGGAAGGGGGGAGGTCGGCACAAACTCGCTGTGAAGCACGTAAGGGAGTCTCCAGAAAAGGGGGTCGGTGAAAATGAAGCAAAATATTCATATTAAAAAGTGTCATCGGCCTCCCGCGTGGTCCAGTGGTTACAACGTTCAACAGTGGCCACGGAGACCGGGGTTCAATTCCCTGTCCCGCCAGAGTCGGCTCTGGGAAGGAGTGCCACCAGGGGGTGGCAATTGGCCGTCCGCCCCAGGGAGGGGGGAAGGAAGCCGACAGGACGTTCGCTGCACATAAGAGTGGCCCTGTAGTACCGGGTTACGGTCGAAGGCATGGTGAGTGCCGTCTCGGAGGAGACGATACTTCGCCTTCGTCACTACCGGTCACAGGGCTACGGCAGCAAACTCACATTACTAGGGGGGGATTGACATAAAATAGCGGGTCTAATTGGCTACTAAAATGGGATGAAATCTTTTTTTTAAACATTTTAAGTGTCATCCTTACATGACAGGAGGGCAGCATGTGCTTAAAGCCGGCCAGCAGGAGATGCTCTCCAAATCACACGACATTTCACCTTTTAACCTTCACTACATTCTGACTCTCAAAAGGGCCCTTTACTTTCACGTTAAAACAGTTTAGCGCCCACGGCGACCAGGGTCCGATTCCACCAGGTTGCGCCAGTGTCAGCTCTGGCAGGGAGTGCCACTAGGGGGGCGGCAATTGGCTGTCCACCTCAGAGAGGGGGGAAGGAAGCCGATACAAGATCGCTGCATATAGGAGTGGTCCTGTGTGTTACGGTGACCGTGGCGGGTGCCAGCTCGGAGGAGGCGGTGCAGCGCTCACTACCGGTCTCAGGACTACGGCAGCGAGCTCTCATACGAAGGGGGGGATAATTGACATGAAAAAGAGAGGGTATAATTGGATACGAAATTGGGAGAGAAAATGGGAATAAACAGCAAAAAAAACATATATAGAAAATTTAAAAAATTAAAAACTGTTTAGCGATTGCATGGTTTATTTTCCGCACCTTAAAGAGTTGAATCTAATCTCCCTGCAACGTTCCAGTTTAGGCTGCAGTAAATCATTACTGTTTAGCCATGTTACCAACCAGGGCAACTCAGGCTACGACACAGTTCACTGGTCTGGATCTGTGCATATAACACAACTGCAAAAGCTGATTTCAAAATCATTTACGCGTCAAAAACGGGACCTCAGAAGACCTGAAAACAGACCAAAGAATTAGAAAAGTCAAAAGGGGAGAAATTCTGTCAAAGTCAAAGTGCTTTTAATGCCCCACAACAGAGTTGGTGGAGTTTCTCTTGGCACTGCAGCTCACAGGAACAGGGAACAGGGAACAGGGAACATGATCAACAACACACACACAGCACATAGACTCACATACAGCAGCCATGAGTAAATTCAATTAATACACTAATAAAAGGTTAATGACTGAGCAGTGCATAAGAGTTAATTACTTATCGCTGTGGGGAAGCTGTTGTGGTGTGTGTAATCATCTTCATGTGAAGACACGACATGCTCAAAGGAATTTTTCACCTACTCGCTCAAATGAATAGACATACTATAATCTTCTGAAGCACCTTCTTGACTAAATAGAATATGTTTCAACACAGCTGATGAAAATGTTCCAATCTCATCCTGTAAAAATGCTGACCACAGCTCAACATTGCCCAAATGAACACAAACCAACATATTGGCAGTAGGCTACTGAATGAAAATATATGCTTCAATGCAAGAATGTATATAGGAGCCTTATCCAAAAGTGGGAATGCAATCAGTTTATGTGGGTGGATGGTAGTATACTTGAACAGAATAGCATTTAGCCTAAATCTGTATTTATTTATCTAAATTTGAAGCACAGCAGGAATGCTGTAGGAGCACTAACAAAGTACATTTACTTTACTTTGACTTATTACTGTACTTAAGTACATGTATTTCCATTTTTACTTGTATTTTTACTTTCACTCTCCTACATTTCAAAGGCAAATGGGGTTAAATGTAGGACTTTTACATTTACATTTTAAGCATTTAGCAGACGCTCTTATCCAGAGCGACTTACAAAAGTGCATTAATACATGATAAGATCAATCATTGTTCGCGCAGAAGATCAGTGCAGTGACACATTTTTATTTTAAGAGGACGTTTTAAACAAGTATACATATACAAAAGCAGTATTAAACATGTAGGCAGCGGTGATGGCAATTGGCTAGATGTACAGGATTCAGTGGTAGTGGAGTCTGAAAGGGTGGGTTTTGAGTCTCCTGCGGAAGATCGCAAGTGACCGATCGATGCGGAAGGTCGTTCCACCACCGAGGGGTCAGGACAGAGAAGAGGCGAGACCGCGAGGAGCGGCTGCCAGGCGCCCGGAGGGATGGGACAGTCAGTTTGCCAGAGGAGGCGGAGCGGAGGGGTCTGGCTGGGGAGTAGGGAGTGATGAGTGTCTGGAGGTATGGGGAAGAAGTTCCTCTAGCCGCTTGAAAAGCAAGCACCAGTGATTTGAATCTGATGCGTGCTGCGATGGGGAGCCAGTGCAGAGAGGAGAGTAGAGGGGTGACGTGCGTGAACTGGGGCTGATTGAACACCAGACTTGCGGAAGCATTCTGGACCAGTTGCAGTGAACTTTTAAGTAATATTTTATCAGGGTATCTGTACTTTTACTCGAGTAGGCTACGGGGTTTGTGTAGGCTACTTCGTCCACCGCTGGTAGTAGTGTTGTATTTGTTATGATAGTGTTAATGCCTAACCTGAGAGACCTGTATACGGTGAGGTGCAAGACGAAGGCCAACAAGATCATCGCCGACCCCAGTCACCCTAGCCATGGCCTGTTTATCAAGAAGCTGTCCAAGAGGAAGCTTGGCTATGTCAGCATAGCAGCGAAGACCAACCGCCTCAAGGACAGCTTCTACTCCCAAGCTATCCGCATGCTGAGCTGAGACCCCTAACCACTGCCCAGCCCCACCAACAACTGAACTGAACTGTCCCCTCCCCCTCCTACCTCCACACACCCCACTGTATCACTGTGTCACTTATCACTTTAGCACTCATCACTTTATACTGCCATCCAGTGATGTGCAATATTGTACATCTGTCTTACTTATTATATTATATATATTATATTATTATTATTATATTATATTATATTATATTATTTGTATATTGTATATATTATATTTTACTATCTTACAATTTTTTTTTTTTTACAATTTATTACTGTATTCTATTGTGTACTGTTGTGTTGTGAAGAGAGATCCATGGGAAAAACAAATCTCACTGCCATGTACGCATGTGTACGTGATCAATAAAAAACTTGAAACTTGAAACTTGAAACTTAATGTAAGAACTATACACTATATAGGTATCTATAACCAATCTATTCAAATGAAGAAAGGTAGAAAGACTAACTTAAAGTTTACAAACGAAGCATAGTCATTTGCAAACGAGTATTGTTACGTTCAATTAAAATAGAGTGAAAATTCTAATACGTTAGCTAACCAACTAGGCTACATAATAATTAGCCTACATACCAGATTAGATAATAAAAAATTGAGGAAGCGAGAAGAAAACTGCGATGTTGCTAATCTGGTGTAAACCAAAGTTCCTTTGCCACAACTAAGATGGAAAAAAACACTAATTACCGGGGCCTTTCGGATAAAACAAAATATTTCCACATAGCTTTTCACTAGCCTACGTATCACCCATTCTGGGTCAAATTCAGCACGGCACAGCGGAAAATCATTCGACAACAAGCTATTGGCGCTAGTGAATCAATTAAAAATAATAAGCCTTGAATCAAAATATCCAAACCCGGGATTCAAAGACACCGCACAACCTAGTCGGCAACTTTGTTTCTCACAAAACCATTCTTATGTTGAGGATGGGAGGTTTCTGCAACACAAGCGCAATACACATTTCGATATGCACATTTTAAACCCCGCAGTGCTAGCCCCTATAGCTTGTGTAAACAGCGAATGTTCTGCTGGTTTCCTGGCTAGTCCTGTGTGTTTGGTACCGACGGGGTTGAGCTCCTTGTTACCGGTCCAAGGTCTGAGCTCGTGCACAGTAACGTTAACTCGCTACGCTGTTTCTGAAGTTCAACCAACTTCGAACAACTTAACATGTCTACCCATCTAGCCAGGAAATAGTATTCAGTTCGCTAATTTAGTTAACTTTTTTAGTGCAAGCCTATGTATGCAATAATACTCTTAAACAGTGGCGCGGGTGGCTCAGTAAATGACCTTAAGAGCAGCGCAATAACGCGTAATAACGCGTAATAACGCGCAGGCTGTGTCGCTGCTCGGCTCGGTAGGGAGGTTACGGACGGGAGAGACATTCACCCCCCCCGGCCCCTACAGCCTGCCACTGCGGCTCCAGAGTCACGGGTCACTCCGCCCGCTGGACACACGGACACGGCGGGGGAAACGAGACACGCTCCGGGCGAAAGGCACTGACCTGCGGGGCCCAACGGCGGCTGCTGGCATCCCTCCCCGAAGATCAGTCTGAAGTCCAGCTCCTCGCTTGCGGTAGTCATCGGGTTTGACAGCTCCGGGGATCAGCCGTTCCCCCCTCTCCCTCTCTCCCTCTCTCCCTCCTCTCTCTCCCTCTCTCTCTCTCTCTCTATCTCTCCCTCTCTCTCTCTTTCCCTCTCTCCCTCCTCTCTCTCTCTCCTCCGGCGCTACCGCATTTACCGTGAACTCAAACTCTTTGTTTTTGCCAGTAGCAAAAAGCTACGAGCGGAACCCCGGAGCCAGACTGCGTGAACAGCCGATTATTGTGTCATTAAGTGTTATTTCCCAGTTAATTCGCTGATGTGACTCTCTCTCTCTCTCTTAATTATTCGTCTTCTTTGTTGCGTACGCTCGTGTCCCGGGCGCGTGAGTTGCCAGTTCGCTGGCGCGTGGATGTGACCGTGACCGTGACGGGATCCCGTCCGTGGAACACTTCGCTTCTCCGTCTCGAGCTCCCCGTCCCAACTTTCTTTTACCAACAGCGCGTGACAGGGCAGCTCCGGCGATGACGTCAGCCAGACCCGGCAGACTAGCGGAGACACGCGCACACACACACACACACACACACACACACACACACACGGATACTGGAAGCTGTACATGTAACACTTTGCAGCCCCGGAGACCAAGTGCTCATGGGAATTGAAGTTCAGGGAAGATAGCACTCCCAACCATGCATTTCTGTTCCTACATTTGTTTTCATTCTCAGTAATTACCAGTGGTGGACGAAGTACACAAACCCTTTACTCGAGTAAAAGTGCAGATACCCTGATAAAATATTACTCCAGTAAAAGTAAAAAGTCCTACATTTAACCCCATTTGACTTTTGAAATGTAGGGGAGTGAAAGTAAAAGTAAAAGTAAAAATGGAAATACTGAAGTAAGCACAGATAGCTTACTTGAAAAATGTACTTAAGTACAGCAAAAAGTCAAAGTAAATAAATGTACGTCGTTAGTGTCCGCCTCTGCTAATTACGGGCGCTAGCAGCGCTATTGTATTTCTAGTTATTATTACTATTATCCTTTCGCACTTTGACATGTAGCTCAAGAACAGTTGCCTGAAAAAAATGACATAACTTGGCAATATCTAAGATGACCCACATCGCTAGTCAGACTCCAAGAGAGACCCTGAGACTATGACAGGACTGCAGAAGCATTTGGCCACACGGGGGCGCAATTGGTCAGCGTGCTAAAAAAATAATTGTATAAGATTGTACTCAGGAACGTTAGCTCCGATGTACTTGGTATATAGACTCAGGGCTGGACTGGGACAAAAAATAGGCCCTGCCATTTGGCTCAGACCGGCCCATCCAGTGGCGCCCCATTTTCTGTCGACGGGGGGGGGTGCTACGCGAAAAATAATTGCGCCCCTCGGAATACCCGGTCCGTGGTATAATATATATATATAGGCTATATAAAATAATTCTACTGGCCCTACCGGCCCTACCGGCCCAAAACTAGACCGGCCCACCGGGCATCTGCCCGGTAGACTACATAGCCAGTCCAGCCCTGTATAGACTAATAACACTAACCTTCAGCGTGTTTACAAAAGAATAGCTGTTCTGTTCAAAGATTCACGGCGATTCCATGCCGTGAATGTCTCTATTATACTTTGGACTATAATCAGGGCTGCACATAAGTGGCACGCCAGTACTTAAGTTTGACCAGTCCATCACTAGGGTCCTAATCATAATGTTGAATCACCCCTGCTGTTCTCAATAAATATTGTGCTGCAATTTAATGGAAAATGATGGCTGGTTCAGGGCCCATATTCATAAATTGTACCAGAGTGCTGATCCAGGATCAGGTTGCCCTGGTCCACGTCCTTTTTAGGCAGTAGGGCTATACTGTAATAAACATAATAGAGGAAATCAGCTCTCATATACATTACTTAGGTTTGCATACTGGTGGCACGGTGGTGCAGTGGATAGCACTGTCGCCTCACAGCAAGAAGGTCTCGGGTTCGAATCCTGGAGTTTGCATGTTCTCCCCGTGTCCGCGTGGGTTTCCTCCGGGTACTCCGGTTTCTTCCCACAGTCCAAAGACATGCACGTTAGGCTAACTGGAGAGTCTAAATTGCCCGTAGGTATGAGTGTGTGAGTGAATGGTGTATGTGCCCTGCGATGGATTGGCGACCTGTCCAGGGTGTATTCCTGCCTCTCGCCCCAATGCATGCTGGGATAGGCTCCAGCGACCCTAACTAGGAATAAGCGGCTGAAGATGAGATGAGGTTTGCATACTGCAAATACAGGTAATCGTTTTTATTTATTCTGAATAAAGAAAAGGTCTAAAGGAAACCCCAACTTGATAACTTTGTTTTAATTTGCATAACTCTTAGCCTACATATTACAGAACATAAAAATACAATCAGCAAAAATGTATAGACGAAATATGTAGTCTTGGAGATTGCGAACGCTAGTGTAGTGAATACTGACCGACTGCGGGAACGAGACTGAGACTGGGAAAGGGTAATGCGAGATGAGATGCTTGACGCTGAGACGCCGCGCTGCCGTTTCCACGACCAAAGTTCTCGTACAGCGTACACTACCGACTGGTCGGAGAGCTGGTCTAAGTCCGCGCGGTTGTTAAACAGATAGGTCGTTAAGTGAGGAGTACCTGTACAGAATAACACGAGAAAGACCATTTAAAAAGGGCAAACAGGATTCACACAGTTCAGACTTCAGAAAGCAGTTAACGCCCAGTGTGATAAAACAGGTGTAGGTTATAACAAATGTGAGGACAAACAAAATAAACAAAGTAGCGAAGCTTTGCTTTAATATAGAACATGAACTTCGCATATTTTTTATGATGACTGTCCAAAATATGAACATTAAGTCAGCATTCCACATTCTCCATTATGTGACTCTAGAAATGTCACATAATGTCTATGCTCGACTCCAGCCAGACAGCAGTGATGACATAGTGAGCGTGCCTCATTTGAGGCTCCGAAATTGTGCGATGTATCTTTTATTGGTTTTATATATTCTCTAAACAGTTTTAAAATCTTTTCCTTCTTAAATTATTGTTTTTTCCCAACAAAAGGGAGAAAAACAACAAAAGGACATCCATATACACAAAATATCTATTTTACAAGGACAGGGGAACAAAATAACATATTCAAACAAAACATTACATGTAGTCATTAGGCAGGTGCATATAGGTTATTTAAACTAAGAGGGGGAAAAAACTGAAACATTTTGCTGCTTGACGGTGTTCACCATCCTCCACTGGCGCTGGAGCTCCAGGGTCCTACATCCCTCCGGTGAGCCGAACAGGACTCTCAGCCATCAGGGAGGATCTCAGCAAGGGCCTGTTAGGGGAGACAGAGGACACAACAAGGCCCCAGACCTGTCTGCCCACAGAGCACTCCTAGAGCAGATGGTATTCATGTTCTGAGTCAGTGTATCTGGGGGGAAGTTCTTGGTCAGGGCTAAGCGACGTCTAAACATGAATGGCCTGGTGGGGAGACAACCGTGAGCAGACATCCAGGTACATCCATCCTTTGGTTTATTTGTTAATACTTTATTATTTGCTTTTTTTCATATTACCTGCAGGCTCAGGGTCGGGTTGCCCCTTGGGAGCGTCATGGTCTCTCCCGATCTTAAAAAGGACATGATATTTTTATATGTCCAGGAGGGCAGCCTGACCTGAAGGTTAGTGCAAGAGATCAGTGTAGTAACTCTGCAATAGACATAATTGTTGACAGTTGTACACCATACCTGTAAGACAGGTTAAGAAAAGTTCGTATTTTTAATCTATTTCTTTTAAATGTATTCATTAAAACATGTAGACAGTGGTGAAGGCAGTTAATTAGTGTACAGAATTAGTGGTAGTGGAGTGGGTTTTTAGTCTCTTGTGGAAGATGGCCATTGATTCAGTGGTTCTGACCAATTGCAGAAATTAATTCCACCACCTAGGGGTCAGGACAGAGAAGAGGCGAGACCGCGAGGAGCGGCTGCCTGGGGCCCAGAGGGATGGAGGGATCGGTTCCCCTAGCGGCCTGATATGCCAGCACCAGTGATTTGAATTTAATACATGCTGCAATGGGGAGCCAGTGCAGAGAGATGAGGAGTGGAGTGACGTGTGAACTTGGGTTGGTTGAAAACTAGACGTGCGGCAGCATTCTGGACTAGTTGCAGTGGCTTGATGGCACAGGCCAGTAAGCCTGCCAGCAAGGAATTTCAGTAGTCCAAACGTGGTATTACCAAAGCCTAGACTAGGAGTTGTGTGGCCTCTTGGGTGAGGAACGGACAAATTCTCCAGATGTTGTGGAGGGAGAATCGGCAGGACTGGGTGACCGATGCAAACTATTTAAATAGTTAAATATTTCAATTGAAAAAAATATAAAAATGAAAATGTAATTATCACACTACAGCACACCTTCTTGCTTGCTTCTTAACAATGTACCAAGCAGTTGATTTTGACAGAGCTAATGTTTTGCCTATGTCTCTGATTGATTTATTCAGATTTTTCATCCTGTATACAAATGGTCAAGAATAATAACGTAATATATTTACATTATAAATATTTTGGGTAATGTAATTGGCCCAAAGTGTATTGTGAATATATTAATAGTATAACATATTTCAGCTTTTACTGTAATTTACTTATATTACAGTAATATTTTTTCTTTCTATAAATATAATATTTAAATAGTAATATTTCTTTTCTTTAACGAAAGAAATATTCCAGGGGCGTTTTCCAGAAGCATTTTAATAGTTCAGCAGAAACATTTAAACGTGTTACAAACATGAACGAACACACCGAGTAATGAAAACATACTCAACTTCAATACAGCAGAAATAGCCCATATACAGGAGAACCTCAAACACAAACGCATGGGGAATGGAGGTTGTTCAGAGGTTGTTTGTAAAAATATATAAAATTATTCCAATTTAAAGAATTGGACACCTTTATTCTTTTGAATCGTTATTTAAATTATGTTCACCTTATTGTTTAAACAGGCTACTCACTTTTGCAGCTACAGCTTTAACATTGTTTCTGTTTTCTGGAGTGGTGTGTTACATTTTGCCTTTCATGCATTTCCTAGAGAGGGAAAAATAATCACATTTTCTGACCCAAAAAGTCTTCCCAACTCAGTCTACTTTACTAATGGTCTATCAGGTATTATGGATTTTATATTATGCGTAAGAATGTACTCTTCGGGCCTCCCAGGTGGTCCAGTGGTTACAACGTTTGATGCTGGCCACTGTGAACGGGGTTTGATTCCACTGGCTGCACCAGAGGGCCTGTTCTCTGAGGAGCGAGACTGCCTGGAGAGCGAGAGAAAGAGGAGATGTGGAACACTGGTGAGGCTGCTCTAAATCTAAGTATTGGCTCCCTCTAGTGGCAGCTGGGGTTTGTTCATGAACCCCTGCTTCTGATCGCACTACGCTGAAACTACAACTGTGCTCTAGTGGCATGTGTGAGGAAAATGCCTAATGCTCAAAATGCTATTATCAGCCATAGAAATGATCAGGACCATTCAGAATGATTTGTCTTGTTTGGTTAGTTTAATTTGAGTTTAATTGTCATGTTCTGTTTAAGAGCCCTAACTTGAGAGAGCGATACTCAGGCTGGCTGATTAAAAGACTAACATTCATCAGGAGGATTTTTCTGGAATGTTCTCTGGCCACAGGACTCATTGAAGGCCATTATATGAAGTGACGTGTGGAAAGAATTTTGGTGAGCAAGAAGGCAGGTTCCTGTTCAGGCCGGCTCGCCAGTGGAGCAGGGCAGTCTGGGTAATAGCTAATTTGTCTGTTGGGAATGGGCTTTTGCAGGTGTGGGCGTGTGTGTGTGTGTGTTTGTGTGAGAGCGTGTGTTTGTGTGTGTGTGTGAGTGTGTGTGGTGTGAGTGTGACTTTGTGAGTGCAGAGTGTGTGTGTGTGTGTGTGTGTGGTGTGAGTGTGGGCATCAGTGTGTGTGTGGGCATGAGTGTGAGTGTGTGAGAGAACGTGTGTGTGTGCGTGTGTGAGTGTGAGTGCAGAGTGTGTGTGTGTGTGTGTGTGGTGTGAGTGTGGGCATCAGTGTGAGTGTGTGAGAGAACGTGTGTGTGTGCGTGTGTGAGTGTGAGTGCAGAGTGTGTGTGTGTGTGGTGTGAGTGTGGGCATCAGTGTGTGTGTGGGCATGAGTGTGAGTGTGTGAGAGAACGTGTGTGTGCGTGTGTGAGTGCAGAGTGTGTGTGTGTGTGTGTGTGGTGTGAGTGTGGGCATCAGTGTGTGTGTGGGCATGAGTGTGAGTGTGTGAGAGAACGTGTGTGTGCGTGTGTGAGTGTGAGTGCAGAGTGTGTGCGGCAATGTTAGCATAATGGTTAAGGAACTGGGCTTGTAATGCAAAGGTTGCAGGTTCAAGTCCAAGGTAGGAACACTGCTGTTGTACCCTTGCAAGGTACTTCACCTGAATTGCTTCAGTAAAATATCCAGCTGTATAAATGGATTGTATGTAAAGAAATGCAAACTGTGTAAGTATCTCTGGATAAGAACGTCTGCAAAATGACTAAAATGTGAAATGTAAATGTAAAATGAGTGTGTGTGTGAGAGAATGTAGTGGTTCTCTGCGGCTCAGTTGGCAGAGCATGGCGTTGGCAACGCTTAGGTTGTGGG
>JAINUG010000091.1:3630000-3671367 GCA_029706075.1 Aldrovandia affinis | reverse complement strand
AGTAATGACTAATTTAATTTAATTTGTTTTATTCTTCTTTCTTTTTGTAGCAGGGCAATATAATGCAATGACTACGCCACCCACACATATAGGAGTGAGGGATCCTTTAAACACATTAACCATATACTGTATATAGATATATAGGACAATGCAACTGAATAAGGCAAGGTTCCCCAGATAGGTACGGGTTCAGAATGAGCAGAACCAGAGGCTGATGTATCAAATGTGTCAAGTTTATTCAACACGTTGGTATAAAAAGTAGTCAGGTTAAAATACAGAAGGGAAAAAAGCGGTTAATATTACTGGGAGTTCTGCAAAGGGACTAAACCCAAGAGACAAAGGAGCAATACGGGTAAGGGCTTCAGGGCCTCTAAACTAAATACACAAAGGTTAAACAAATCAAATTCAAATCATGCAAAACCAAAAGCAAATAAAGCAAATAAGCAAATCAAAACAGAATATAAATACGCAACACCAAAATCAAAATCATGCAATGCTAATGGCCCAGTATAGCTCTGTCCTCAGTCAACCCTATGAAACACAGTCTAATAGCAAGACCCAGTCTAAATCATCATATATATATATATAGCACGGTGGGAAAAACAGTAATGGTTGTGGTTAGTTCAGCTCCTACAATAAATCACAAATAATAAAGCATTAGACATCATCATCATCATCCCAGACATCAGACCCCCACTGACAAACGCAACATGACAAAATACAGAAAAATAACAAACATACCCCATGAGTCAACATATGCCCATGGCTCCCATTGGTATAGGCCTGCACAGCCACAGGGTACTGCTGCTTAAAGGACCTGGGGGCTTCTGGAAATACAGATATATATTAGTATAATTAACAGCAGGCCTAATATTGTCAGCCTATCTAAACTCTTATACAGATACTATAGCTACAATAAGTTATAAAAACCTTGTCATTCGTTTCAAATTGTCTTACCTAGAATTAGTCTGTACCCCTCATGCCTCCAGGTCTCTCTCACAAACACCCAAACCAGGCTTCTGGCCAGACAGGAGGCCACAAACCTGGCCACCCCTCTTTATGCACTTTCCTTAAAGGGCCAGTGCTACACTTTGTTAATAAAGATAACTCAACACTTTCGCCTTGTTGAACACACACTGTACTTTGATTTCAAGAAATGCTCTTTCTAACATGACGTGCTCTGCCGCCCTCTTGTGGATATGGGGATAAATGCATCTGATAAATGGGATCTGAACATCTGAACTGCTGCTGGAATTCCGCACCGCTCCCAGTACAGGTACTCCTCACTTAACGACCGAGTTACGTTCCTACGACGAAGTCGTTAAGCGAATTGGTCGATAAGTGAGGAGCCGCCCCTCACCGATATTTCAAGCATACTGAACTGTTAGTGGGTTTGTGTCAACCGTCATTAGATATTGTTTAATGTCACCTTTGCACCATTTATAACATTTTCAGTATATTTTTAAATGTTTATACAATAGTGTACTGTAGCTAATCCAGAGCGATTTACAATAAGTGCATTAAAAATGTCAAGAATAATCGCAGCTAGAGGAAGCGATCGGTACAGCACAGGGCTGGACTGGCTATATAGTCTACCGGGCAAATGCCCGGTGGGCCGGTCTAGTTTTGGGCCGGTAGGGCCTCGGTAGGGCCGGTAGAATCATTTTATATATATTATACCACGGACCGGGTGTTCCGAGGGGCGCAATACATTTTTCGCGCATATAAACGAACTGGTCTCAGCTTCTTTTCGCGCAGCACCCCCGCCCCGTCGACAGATTTATTCGCGCACCCCCCGGTCGACAGAAAATGCGGCGCTCGCACCGGGTGCCGGGCCGGTCTGAGCGCGAAATGGCAGGGCCGATTTTTTCTCCCAGTCAAGCCCTGGTACAGCAGCTATACAACACAGACCATCGTGGAGAGATCCGCACCACACCTACAACACAGGGAGAGAAAAATGATTATTACTAATCATTTTATTATTAATGTATTCATTTACTGCCGAGCGCCGGCCAATCAGCACACATGCAAACGCTAAAGCAGCCAGCTGATTCGCTACTTATCTCGCAGACGCTCTTATCCAGAGCGATTTACAAGATGTGCATAAATACATGGTAGGAACAATTATAGTTCGCGAGATCAGTGCAGTAATACAGCGATAGACATCGTTGTTGGCAGCTGTACACCATACCTGTAACACCGGGAAGTGAAAGTGTCGTCGACAATTCAGTGGTAGTGGAGTCTGAAGAGGTGGGTTTTGAGTCTCTTGCGGAAGATGGCAAGTGATTCTGCGGTCCTGACCGATTGCGGAAGGTCGTTCCACCGAGGGGTCAGGACAGAGAAGAGGCGAGACCGCGAGGAAGGATGTGATTGAGAACACACACAGATATAAAGGACTCAGAGTACAGTCGAAATAAAAGTTTTATTTTAATTTGAAGCGCAAACTGTCCAGTTAACCAAAAGACCATAAAGATTCACAAAAACCAACCACCATTAATTCAGTTAGTTTTGCTCTCAAACGGTGTGCATTCATAACCCTGTACTATCACAGACACCGCTCAATATTTACCCTCAGAACAATCTATTGATATTTTAACAAAATAAAGCATGATCTTTTTATTAAACTGTTTTAAAACAAGAGCGCATCAGCACGTTTCTTTTCTCCATTCCATATTGGAATGTGCTGCCCCCTTGTGGCTAAACACACAAATTCAGCCCATGGCCGTAACCAAATGCACGCGACCCAAATCCATACACTTGTAAAGAAAAGTAATGAAATCATTACGAAAGGTCAGCACAGACCCAAACGTCATTTCGTTTCCTGGTGACGGCATGCTTTCGCGCTATGATATTTTTCAGACCATCCGATTCTTGCGTTCAGGAGAGGGGGAAACCAGTAGGTATTTACGTTTGTGTAATCTCTCCACAGTTGGGCCCAACGTTAGATGCTCGCGTCCAGCATCACGCAGACCAGGGTGCTGAAACACGTCACCTGGGTCATAACTTAAACGCTTCATTCCCGCAATGTTCCCCGTTCCTTTTGGGGTTTTTTAACAGAAATAAAAAGGATACTTTAAGAAACTTAAAAGACTCTTTCTTCATTTATAAAAGGCAAACATGCTCTATGAAGACATAAAATCAGCACCCCGTTACCAAAAAAACCCAAAACAACAAAGAGACCAGAGAGGAGAACACCGGGCACAGGACGTCCTCAAAGCAGGATGGGAGTCGTGATCATGTGACCATGTGACCGTGTGACCGTGTGATCGTGTGACCGTGTGATCGTGTGACCGTGTGATCGTGTGACCGTGTGACCATGTGACTGTGTGATCATGTGACCATGTGACCATGTGACCAGACCGGTCTCTGGAGGATCTCGACAGGTTCATTCACTGCAGGGTCCTGGGTTATGACCCCATGTCAGACTGGTGGAGGTACTGTTCCCCTGAGGTCTGGGGTAAGACCCCATGTCAGACTGGTGCCTGTAGCCCTGGCTCAAAGGTGGGTTTGCGTTGCTCGAGTTTGGGTGATGGTCTGGTCCAGTTGCGCCCCCAGCAGCGTGGGACAGTGGGGAGGGCGGGGGCAGGAGGGGGGGCAGGAGGGGGCAGTAGGGGCAGTGGAGGGGGGGCAGGGGGGCTAGCCCTTCACCTCCTCCTGAGGTTTGGACTGGTGCCGCTTCCTGCTGGTGGAGTCGGAGGCGTTGGGGGGCCCGTGTGGCCCCTCCTTCTCCTCCTCTGATTGGTCGGCTCTCCTCTCCTCCCTCTTGCGCTTGCTGACGAGCTCCGCCTCCGGATCGGCGACCCGCCCCTCGGACACGCCCAGCGAGCGCAGGCACACAACGGCGGCAGCCTGCTCGGCAAACTTCTTCGATTTCTCCCTGAGTGGAGAAAGAGATAGAGAGATAGTGTGTATAGTGTATAGTGTAGTGTAGTGTAGGTGTGTGTGTGTGTGTGTGTGTGTGTGTGTGTGTGTGTGTGTGTGTGTGTGTGTGTGTGTGTGTGTAGTGTGTATAGTATAGTGTAGTGTGTGTAGTGTAGTGTATAGTATAGTATAGTGTAGTGTAGTGTATAGTATAGTATAGTGTATAGTAGTGTATAGTATAGTATAGTGTAGTGTAGTATAGTGTAGTATAGTGTATAGTATAGTGTAGTGTAGTGTAGTGTAGTGTATAGTATAGTGTAGTGTAGTGTAGTGTAGTGTATAGTATAGTATAGTATAGTATAGTGCAGTGTAATTAAATTCTCACCACAAGGTAGATCTGTACTTCTTCTCTGCTACGGTCACAGTGGATTGGAACCCCCTGTCGAGCGGTCGCTGGACCTACAGACAGACACACAGACACAGACACAGACACACAGACACACAGACACAGACACACGCACACACAAAATGTCAAATGTAATGTCAAATGATTTGCGGATAAGTAGCGAATCAGCTGGCTGCTTTAGCGTGTGCGTGCGTGCTGATTGGCCGGCGCTCGGTGGTCTCACCGTCTCATAGGCCGGCTGCTCCAGCTTCTCCCGCCGGCTCCACTCCAGCAGGTGCATCTTGGGAGTGATCTGGGGCGGGTACTCCCTCCTGAAACATGAGTCACGTGACCTACAGATCCCTCCCCGGGAGTGGGCCAATCAGGGCCCCCCAAACGCTTCTGACAGCACACTCCCCCCTCATTCACCACGGCCTGTGTAGACACGCCCCTTTTCCACACACACACACACACACACACACACACACACACGCACGCACACACACACACACCTTCCTTCTCTGCTAACTGCACTGCGGCATGAACTCACTCTGATGTTCAAATGTATGGCTGCTTATACACATAATGATGAGAACGGGCCGTTCAGCCCATCTAGGCTCGTCATGTCCTAATCTAAAGAGTATCTAGTACTGCATCTAGCCTGGACTTGAGTAGCCCAAGTGTTTCTGCCTCTACTACCTGACCTGGCAAGCTGTTCCAGGCATTGACAACTCTCTGTGTAAAGAAAAAGGTCCTAATATCCATGGGGAATTTGCCTTTAACTAATTTCCACCTGTGGCCTCTTGCTCTGCTGACCCCACTTATCTTTAAAAAATCTTTGGTAGTTCACTTTGTAAATCCCTTTTAGGAATGTAAAAAGCTCAATCAAATCCCCCCTAAGTCTCCGTTTGCTAAGCTTAAATAGATTGAGTGCCTTAAGTCTATCCTCCTAACTTTTACCTTTCATACCCGGCATCAGTTTAGTTGCCCTTCTTTTTTCAAGAGCTTCTATATCTTTCTTGTAGTGCGGTGCCCAGAACTGCACACAGTATTCTAAGTGGGGTCTGACAAGGGCATCACACACACACACACACACACACACACACACACACACACACACACACACACACACACACACACACACACACACACACACACACACACACACACACACACACACACACACACACACACACACACACACACACACACACACACACACACACACACACACACACACACACAGACACACACACAGACCTGTGGAATCTGACGGACATGGTGGTGACGTCTCCCTCCATGACAGGTCTGTCTGGGCGCTGGCCCCCGGTGTGGAGGGAGTCCTGGCGGGCGAGCAGACGAGCGCGATGTTCGCTGTAGAACTCCTGCAGGCCAAACACCTCACTGCAGCGGGACAAGAGAGACTCAGCGCCCCCCCTCTCGTCTCGTGTACAGAATCATCAGAACCAGCGAAGATGAGGAGAGGAGAGAGGAGAGGAGAGGAGGGGAAAGAGGGGAGGAAAGGAGAGGAGAGGAGAGGGGAAAGAGAGGGGAGGAGAGGAGAGGAGAGGAGGGGAAAGAGAGGAGAGGAGGGAAAAGAGAGGGGAGGAGAAGAAAGAGAGGAGAGGAGAGGAGAGGAGGGGAGGGGAGGGGAAAGAGAGGGGAGGAGAGGAGGGGAAAGAGGGGAGGAGAGGGGAGAGGAGAGGAGAGGAGGGGAAAGAGAGGGGAGGAGAGGGGAGAGGAGAGGAGAGGAGGGGAAAGAGAGGGGAGGAGAGAGGAGAAAGGAGAGAGGTACCAGATCTCAGCGCTGGTCTGGGCCGCGTGGAGCTGCTTCCCCAGGGGAGACTCCACTCTGTCCCTCAGCATCTGGCACAGGCAGTACTTAGTGTTGGAGGCGTGGTTCTCATAGCGCACAGCCTATAGGAGCAGAGCACAGTGAGAACAGCCTATAGGAGCACAGAGCACAGTGAGCGCAGCCTATAGGAGCAGGGCACAGTGAGCACAGCCTATAGGAGCAGGGCACAGTGAGCGCAGCCTATAGGAGCGCAGGGCACAGTGAGCGCAGCCTATAGGAGCAGGGCACAGTGAGCACAACCTATAGGAGCAGGGCACAGTGAGCGCAGCCTATAGGAGCGCAGGGCACAGTGAGCGCAGCCTATAGGAGCAGGGCACAGGGAGCTCAGCCTATAGGAGCACAGGGCACAGGGAGCACAGCTCCATTCACCTGCACTCAGCACAGTCATATTCATGTCGTTTTTTTCCCCCCAGATCTTTTTCTCCCAATTTGGTAGCCAATTATACCCTCCATTTCTTTTCAATTTTACCCTCCCCCACAAACTCACCGCCCGCCTCCACGGGACGAGCTAATACCCAGAGGCAACGTTCACCTCCTCCGAGACGGAACTCGCCCAACCCTGTTTATACGAGGTCACCCTACCGCTCCTCGGCGAGCTTGTGCCGGCTCTCCCTCCCCCTTCCCCCTGGGGCAGACAGCCAAACGCCACCCCCGATCGGGGCTCCCCACCAGGGCCAGTCTGGCACAGTCGGGTTTTGAACCGCGGCCGTGATAGGCAGCTCACACTCGTAAAGGACCAGCCAATACGGGTGCGTTAGACCGCTACGCTATCAGGGGGCCCATATTCATATTCATGTTTATTGATTCACTATCGAGTGAGTGAGTTGAGGTCATGTTTTTAAATAGGCTTCAAGGTCAGTTTTGAGTGGACTGTCCCACAGAGGGCGGGGTCGAGGGGCGGGGCTGGGGAGGGTCGAGCGGCGGGGCGGGGTCGAGGGCGGGGCTGGGTCGAGGGGCGGGGCTCACGTAGCGGATGTACGCCTCCATCACGCTCTCCAGGGACAGCAGCCCCTGGCAGCGGAACACGGAGGGGTTCCACATCGCCGCCCGCGCAAGCATCACTGAGGAGGCCCCCGCAGCCTCACGAAACACCTGGATATCACCATGACTCTTCACCAGGTCTAGAGAACCCCCACTGGAGAGAGAGGGGGGGAGAGAGAGGGGGGAAAGGGAGAGAGGGAGAGGGAGGGAGGAGGGAGAGGGAGGGAGAGAGATTTCAGTTTATTCAAAACACAATGTGACTAAAACACACAACCAGCACAGGTAGTCACAGACCGCAAGGCATTGTGGGAAGGCTCACTTGGCAATGACGGGAACGGACACGGCCTGAGCCACTGCCTTGATGACATCACAATGGACAGGGTGCTGCGGCCGCTCCTCTTTGGTCCTGGGGAGAGGGGGAGGAGTCAGAGGGGGAGGAGTCAGAGGCGTACGGTTCGCTGTGTGTCAACCTCTCTGTCCTGACCCCTCGGTGGTGGAACGACCTCCCACACTCGGTCAGGACCGCAGAATCACTGCCCATCTTCCGCAAGAGACTCAAAACCCACCTCTTCAGACTCCACTACCACTGACTCTGTACATTTTTACTAATTGTCATCACCACTGCTTTCATGTTTAATACTGCTTTTTGTAATATGTATCTATGTTGAAAACCGTCTCAAAAAAAATAAAATCTACCTGCTTACTCCTCATTAGTAAAAATATCCTAACCTTTTCCTTCCCAGTGTTACAGGTATGGTGTGCAGCTGCCTGCAATGATGTCTATCGCTGTATTACTGCACTGATCTCTTGCGCAAACTATGATTGTTCCTACCCTGTATTAATGCACATCTTGTGAGTCGCTCTGGATAAGAGCGTCTGCTGCATGTTTAAAAGGCGGGGTTACCTGGGTTACCGGGTTATTTACCTGCCGTGAACGGCAATAGCGGCCACACCAGTCTTCTCGATCCTCTTCGCCAGGCTGACCGTGTCCTCCAGCTGAGAGACACGGCACAGTCACACACACGCACACACACAGTCACAGTCACACACACTCCACCCCACTCCCACTCCCCACTCCCACTCCCACTCCCACTCCCACCCCTCTCCACTCCCACTCACCGACGGCAGAATCCGGATTTTACACGTGACCGGTTTGGACACTCCTTTGACCAGGGTGCTCAAAATCTAGAAGAAAAGATTGAAGATTAAGATCTTCAGAAACATTCCAAAGTGCAACAGCAGAGTGAGGGAGCAGGACATGTGCCTGGGGGAGGGGGAAGGGGGGAGGAGGGAGGGGGGAGGGGGGGGGGGCTGGGGGGAGGAGGGAGGAGGGAGGGGGGCTGGGGGAGGAGGGAGGAGGGAGGGGGGCTGGGGGAGGGGGGCTGGGGGAGGGGGGCTGGGGCAGGACATGCTTACAGCTTCGATCTTGTCCGGGTCGGAGAGGAGAGCGGCCCCCATCCCGCCCTGCAGGGAGACAGCAGCGGACATCACACACAGCAAACAGCGATGGACTCCTGCTACACATCGGAGCAAGCTTTATGACCAGGGGTGCACACAAGTGATACGCCAGTACGCATTCACGTCCTCAAACGCTAATCACGTACCATGCAAGACAACAAACGTTTGAAACATACGCGACATACATTGATCAGTCCATCACTGGTAAATTAACTTAGTTTGTTTAGTTAGTTAGGCGCGATTAACGTTTGAAGACGTGAATGCGTACTGGCGTACCACTTATGGGCACCCGTTTATAAAGCTTTGTTTAATATGGCTTCTTCAAGGGCACATTGATTTAACAACTGATTATCCCTCTTATTGTGGTACTGTAGCAACATACAGCAATTACATACTATTTATAAAAATAAAAATAAAGGATTTGCTCTAGGCAGTGGCTCATCCTGTTAAGGCATTGCTGCAGTGTTAAGCACAGTGAAAACTCAGGCTATAATTCTCATTTCTGATGAGCTTGAATGTGTATTTTGGCTCTCTGTCACTCAAGAACACACAGCGTATGTAAGAAGAGCGAAGTGCGGTTCAGTGCAGGGGTGGGGTGACTTTGAATTAATCAAACACGGGGCACACACATTAAGGCATTTGGACATGCATCCTTCATGTCTGGAGCCTGGACAGACACTCACCTTGGTGGAGTACTCTTTTGGGCAGCCCATGTTCACGTCAATGGCGGCCACGTCATTCTCTCTGTTCACAAACGAGCCAAAGGGGACAGGAGGGGGTCAGAAATATATCATATATAATAATATATGCCCGGTTGAAACGTGAGTTTAAATGAGGAAACACGTTTTAAAATAATAATATACGCCATTTAGCAGACGCTTTTATCCAAAGCAGCTTACAGTAGTGAATGCATACATTTTACAGTATATGTGGTCCCAGTGGGAATCGAACCCACAACCTAAGCGTTGCCAACGCCGTGCTCTACCTACTGAGCCACACAGAACCACGCTCTACCTACTGAGACACACAGAACCATGCTCTACCTACTGAGACACACAGAACCACACTCTACCTACTGAGCTACACAGAACCACGCTCTACCTACTGAGACACACAGAACCACACTCTACCTACTGAGACACACAGAACCACACTCTACCTACTGAGCCACACAGAACCACGCTCTACCTACTGAGCCACACAGAACCACACTCTACCTACTGAGCCACACAGAACCACACTCTACCTACTGAGACACACAGAACCACGCTCTACCTACTGAGCCACACAGAACCAGTACCAGTGTCCTCCTATGAAATAGGATATATGTTCATGTCATCTATTGTGTATTATGTTCTATGTGTATGTTGTGTTAGGTTGCCGATGCCTGTCTGTATTATTGCAAAACAAATTTCCCTCTGGGACAGTAAAGTATCCAATCAAAGTCAAGATGTAATGAAAAGGGGGGGGGGGGTAGAAGAGAGGAGAAAAAAGCAGGGCAAGGCCTTGCAGGAGGAGAGAGGAAGACGAGGGAGGAGAGGAAGAGAGGTGAAGACTCACACGAGCTGGGCGACGGTCAGAGCTCTCTGTGGGTCGGCAGTGCCCTGTACAACACACAGGAGCAGCAGCAAATGAACAGAGGAAGGCAGCAGCACTGAACGTGACCGCTACGCTAAAGCCACGCCACTTCCCAGCATGATACTGCACACACACTAGCACACATACAACACATCTTCCACAGTCCAAACAGAGATCAAGGTGGACTTGACTCAGGCCAGAGGGCTGAGTGTACGCTTTTTTGTGTGTGATTATTTCCCGTTTTTCTCCCAGTTTGGTAGCCAATTACACCCTCTATTTATTTAGATTCACACTCCCCACACGAGTCCACCACTCATCTCTACGAGGCAAGATAATTCTCAGAGTGCAGCAAACTCTGCTTCCTTCGAGACAAAATTTCCCCCCCCGTCCCTCCCTCCAAACGCCACCCCCGATCAGGGCTGAAGACCAGGGCTGGTCTGGTAGAGACGGGTTTAGAACCGCGTCCCTGACGGGCAGCGCACACCGTATCAGACCAGCAAAGATACGGTGCGTTAGACCGCTACACTAGTACGCAGGTTTTTGCTGTGCGACCAGTGCACTACACCAGACAATTTCACTAATCTGCTCCTTTCTGAGAGTGAGGAGGGGAGCTAACGGAAACGCCCTGGGGAAGAGGTCACAGGTTTTACCATCTGGAAGACGACGTGGTCCTTCTCTCTCAGACAGGTCCTGAACATCACCCTCTCATCTGGGGCCACAAAGTCTACCGTCTCCAGCACCTCTGCAGAGAACCACAGACACGCAAATTAAGTAAAAAACATCCAATAAGTGCAACATTCATTCATTCATTCATTCATTTCAGTGACCATTAAGGTTTTAAACTTAACTTAATTTGAACTTTTAAGATCTTCTGCGTTGGACTTGACAGAAGAACAGTTTTAGCAGCTCTCCAATCATAATTTTGCATACTTTTACTTTCTACTTTTGCATTTTCCCCTTTATTTTGGCAAAAAGCTTCCATGGTTTTTTTTTGTATGTTGAAAATAGAAAATCTTACATTTAAAAAAAGTATAAAACAAGGTTTATGTACTTATTACAAATGCAGAAGGGTTTAAATGAGAGAATATCTACCGTTCACCACCCTCCTGCACTGCGCCATCCTGATATCAATCAGCTCCTGAAGAGAGGAAATATGTATTTAACATCTTCAGTATGTACCAGGAGACAAGAATATCAGTCTTTCATATTAATATTAGTGCTGTCATGCAGGGGACAGGATCATTTCAGCTCTTTATACCTCTTTATACTTATTTGGTATTGCATTTGTGGGGGTTTTATTACTATCCTCTCATAAAGTTGGTCAGTAACATGTAATTAGTGTACTGAATGGGGGGGCGGAGGGGTTATAAAAATTGCATAAATATCCTATCAACCAATTACACCCTCTATTTATTTAGATTCACCCTCCCCACACGAGTCCGCCTCTCATCTCTACGAGGCAAGCTAATTCTCCGAGGGCAGAGAACTCCGCTTCCATCAAGACGGAATTCTCCCCCACCCACGTTCTGGAGACTCCCTTACGTGCTTCACGGCGGACCCGAGCCGGCTCACCCTCCCCCCCCCGGGGCTAATAAATTGGATAAATATCATAAAACAAATCAGTTCAGTAAGCGTCTCTGTGATTAGTGATCATTGATCGTGTATTGCAGATGATTGCTAACGTGCTAAAGCATCATGAGGACTGTGCCCGCTCACCTCACAGTACACGATCGTGAGGGAATGTGCCCGCTCACCTCACAGTACACGATGTCGGCGCCGTACTCCAGCGCCAGGAGCCTCATGGGTAAGGTGCCCACGCGCACCATGGGGGCCAGCGCCGCCTTCCTGCAGAAGCCCAGCCGCCCCGCGCCCTGGCCCATCATCTTCTCTTTCATCGACTGGAGAACAGAAAGGCAGGCAGTGTGGTATAATGGTTAGGGAACTGGGCTTGTAACGTTAAGGTTGCAGGTTCAATTCCCAGGTGGGGACACTGCCGTTGTACCCTTGAGCTAAAGGTACTTAACCTGAATTGCTTCAGTTAATTTCCAGCTGTATAAATGTATCGTAAAGAAATGTAAACTGTAAATCGCTCTGGATAAGAGCGTCTGCTAAATGCCTGTAATGTAATGTAAGAAGGGAAGAGGCGTCAAAACGTTTCACAAACTCTCAGCCAATCGTTCTTCATCCTGGATTAAATGAAGGCTAAATTTGTTCGATCAAAATCGGTCCCACAAGGGCTGGCGGGATAGCATAGAGGTCCAGCGCACCCGTATTTGACTGGTCCTGTACAAGTGCGAGCTGCCTATCATGTTCTCTTTCATGGACTGGAGCAAGAACAGGAAAGAGGCGTCGACTAGGGATGCTAATGATTAATCGATGATCGCTGTTAAGAATTTGATCGATCAAGCATATAAAATTAACAAATGTATCAAAGCGGAGTTATCCAATAGCATGAACTCTAGTGAGTGTAATAATATTGCTTTGAAGCAACAGTTAAAACCTTGTTGATTTTATCAAATATATCTACCAATATTTCACAAAATAAACTACATTTTGCTGGGGGGTTTTAGATTTTTTTAAAGATTAATCGATTCATTGTTTGTTAACATGGGCGACAATCGATCAAGGGAATTTCTTAAAATTAGCATCCCTAACATCAACACCAGGTGAAAGGAACACTTTTTCTTGTGTTCCTTTAAGCCGTAATAACAGAATTCTGCGTAACCCTACCATCACATCATCATTATTACTGTGGTTATAATCGTCACGAATATAGGTGGATAGTGTGACGGCGCAGTCCGGCAAGAACATTGGCATGCGGGACCCATGCGAGCTGTCGTTGCTAATGCTACTGTTTAAATTCACTCTTAACAGTATACTGGGAACATCTACAGTATACGGTCTACACAGCTTTTGAAATGTGTGTGTTTAAAATTTTTGGAATAAATTCCACGATCGCCACGAACTGGTACGAAGACGGTGGCGTAGAAAAGCAAGATAGCTACCGCAGGTTATGGGGAACGGACTGCACATCTGATATTGCACACTCCACGTTTAGAGGTTGCTCGTTACATAAGTTGCGCGTTATATTTTCGATTTTGTTTCCTACTTTGCGGGCTATTTAACTAGTTCTCGAATTCCGCAACTTCCCTAGCTCGCTTGCTATAAGGCGAGTGAAAGACCCAGGTGTTTTGTTGGCATGCGTGAACCCGACGCAGTCATCGTGAGATAATGCACTACTGGTATTGAAGAAATTTGGTCTGGAGTATTGTTAGACGACCTCTCTAACTAAAAAGAATAACAACTCATGATTCGAACTAGGCACATGTCAAACGAAACGTGACACGTGCAGTTAAATCTCACCGAGGATCACAGACGGAGTATCTTCGTTTTCTTCATCCGTGAGCGAGCTGTGGCTGTTTGGGCGAAGCGTGTGGTATATCAACATTCCTGTGCGACGGACGACTACGTCATCAAACGTCGCCGGCTGGACGTTCCCGACTTGTGCATAAGCACTGACGCTGGGTCACTTTGAGCTGTATTCACACAGTGGTTTGGATTGGGCTACTGGTTGGCTGAGCTGATTCAGAATCGGTCAATCGGGACCCGGAAGTGCCGGATCCGTCATGACATTTACATGGGAACACGCACGTGAAATGCTATCATTGATGCAACATTAATGATGATGGTTTTGATGTCGGAATTATATTTTAAACTAATGGTTTAAAAAAGAATCGAAGGAGGAACTTTCACAGGACGGGTTGTCTTTGAAGACGTAACGTCAGTAGAGCTAGCCATTTTAGGATTGGCAAGTTAGCTACTCGTATAAAAAAATGCAGTTTTTTAGGATCGGCTACCATTTCTTGAGCACCTCCAGGAAAACTATTTCGTTGTCAAGTCATGTTAGAGAGTCGGTGTGCTATGTCTGTGTCCTTCGTTTCGCTACCGTGAGCCACATGGCAACCAGTACGCAACCATTTGTTATCCGGGTACCCCGAAGAACGCACGAATACATTGAAAACCGAAAACGGGTGAAAAGCAAACAAGATCAGAGAGTCAATACAACCAGACCGGGCAAGCTCCTGATCGCGAGCAAGAACCCCCAGCTTAACCAGTCTGCGGGATACACACTTGGCAAGTTTGAGCAACCAACCCTCAGCTCGAAGGGATGGAAACACAATAAGTCATTTGGGGACTACTTCTCAATAAATAAAACACAGGACGTTCCGCCTTGCGTTACGGGACGCCTGCTGGAGGGAGAGGGAGAGGGGGAGATGACGGAAAAGACAACCAAAAAAGCGGTAACATTTAAATCTTTTAATCTCCTTGCAGAGATGGTGGACATTCTGAGCGGCGACAACATCATTTACCCGACGTCCGTGCAGCTGCAGACCATACCCAAGCTCATGCGCGGTCACAATGTCCTTTGCGCGGCCGAGACCGGAACTGGGAAAACCCTCACCTATTTGCTCCCCGTCATTCACAGACTGAAGGGAGAACTGGACGCGGACGAGTTCAGAGACGCCGCGCCGCGGACGGGCTGCGTCGTCCTCGTGCCCTCGCGGGAGTTAGCGGAGCAGGTGAAATACGTGGCCAAGGCCTTC
This sequence comes from Aldrovandia affinis, assembly GCA_029706075.1. Lineage (NCBI taxonomy): Eukaryota > Metazoa > Chordata > Actinopteri > Notacanthiformes > Halosauridae > Aldrovandia > Aldrovandia affinis. The sequence goes on along the minus strand of JAINUG010000091.1, from coordinate 3,656,645 downwards.
TGCGACCCGCTCGGCATGACGGTGAAAGTGGTGGGCGGCGGAAAGGGCGTGGGGAACATCATGCTCGCCTTCGCCGGCGGTCCGCCGGACATTTTGGTCGCGACGCCCGGCGCGCTGCTGAAAGCGCTGCGGAGGCGGTGCGTCGCGATGGACGAGCTGAGCTTCTTCGTGGTGGACGAGGCGGACACCCTGTTCGACCCGAGCTTCGCGGGCATGCTGGGGGACATCCTGGCACAGACGCACGTGGCGTCCAAGCCGTCGGAGACGCAGGGCCCCGGGCGCAGGGCTCAGCTGATGGTGGTGGGGGCCACCTTCCCGGGGGGGGTCGGCGACGTGCTCGCCCAGGTGACCGACCTGGGCAGCGTCGTCACGGTGACGAGCAAGATGCTCCACTTCCTGATGCCCCACGTGAAGCAGACGTTCCTGAAGGTGAGGGGCGAGGACAAGCTCCCGGAGCTGCGGCAGGCCCTGGAGACGGCTGAGCGGGGCGGCTCGGCCGTGCTGGTGTTCTGCAACCGGGCGTCCACCGTCAACTGGCTGGGCTACATGCTGGAGGACCTGGGCGTCGCCCACGCGCGCATCCAGGGTGAGATGCCGGCCGCCGTGAGAGCCGGGGTCTTCCGCTCCTTCCAGAAGGGGCTGGTGAACGTGCTGCTCTGCTCGGACGTCGCCTCCCGCGGCCTGGACACGTGCAGGGCGCGGCTGGTCGTCAACTACGACTTCCCCGAGTCCCAGGCGGACTACATCCACCGGGCGGGGCGCGTGGGGCGGGCGGGGGGCGAGGTGGGGGGGGCCGTGCTCAGCTTCGTCACCCACCCGTGGGACGTGGAGCTGGTGCAGGCGATCGAGACCGCGGCCCGGAGGAGGAGCAGCCTGCCCAGTATGGAGTCCGCCATTCGCAGGTCGGCTCCACAGGAGGGCGCCGACGGCAGCTCTTGAAACCGTGTGTTGAGGTGTGGTGTGTGAAGTCGGAGCTCCTAGATCACTCGTTCCAGACGTGGGATATGTTTGTAAAGATTGTAACATAAATTAAAATTTGACAAAGTGTGGGCCTCCCGCGTGGCCCAGTGGTTACAACGTTCGATGCTGGCCACGGAGACCGGGGTTCAATTCCCCGTCCCGCCAGAGTCGGCTCTGGCTGGGAGCACCACCAGGGGCGGCGATTGGCTGTCCGCCCCAGGGAGGGGGGAGGGAAGCCGACATGACGTTCGCTGCGTATAAGAGTGGCCCTGTAGTACCAGGTTATGGTCGACACTTGGTCACCTTCGTCACTACCGGTCGCAGGACTACGGCACTTAAGTCACATTACTAGGGGGGGGATTGACATAGAAATAGCGGGTCTAATTGGCTACCAAAATGGGATAAAAATCTGAAACAAAAAAAACATTTGACGAAGTGTAATGTGATTAGATGCGTCTGTGTTTAAGAAGGATTACACTTGCCGCAAACATGGCCAGGTTTCCATCCTGCTTTGTCCAATCCCTCCTGCAGTTGTGTGGAGTTCATGGAAATTACGTGTGTCTGTGTGAGTGAGTGAGTGCGTGTAGTGTGGTTTTCTCATTTCCGAAAACGGATAGCTGGAGCCCACTCTTTTGCCTGATAAACCCAAGTGTAATTATTTGTTGATGAAAAGGAAACACTGGCTTGCTGCTTGTACCACGTAACACACATGCATCTTTACAGTGATCCATCAATGACGACAGAAGTACTGAACATACAGTCAAATAAATACCAGTGTTAAGATTTGTACATCCCCTTTCTGCAATTTTCAGTAGTGCATTGAATTAAATATGAACAGACACCAAAATATGAAAATGCCTTCAGTGATTTTGTTGTATTTTGCAACTTTTGTTTTAACCATACTGCTGCTACTGCTTAGTGTACACTTAAGTGTGTAAGTGTGTTAATCTCAAACTTTGACCTGCTTTTCAATGAGTCATACAGCTGTTTGTCCTCTCTGCACTGGCTCCCCATCGCAGCACGCATCAGATTCAAGTCACTGGTGCTTGCTTTTCAAGCGGCTAGAGGAACTTCTTCCCCATACCTGCAGTCACTCATCACTCCCTACACCCCAGCCAGACCCCTCCGCTCCGCCTCATCTGGTAAACTGACTGCCCCATCCCTCCGGGCGCCCGGCAGCCGCTCCTCGCGGTCTCGCCTCTTCTCTGTCCTGACCCCTCGCTGGAGGAACGATCTTCCGCACTCGGTCAGGACCGCAGAATCACTTGCGATCTTCCGCAAGAGACTCAAAACCCACCTCTTCAGACTCCACTACCACTGAACTCTGTACATCTAGCTAATTGTCATCACCACTGCCTTCTTGCTCTACACTGTATACTCCACTTATAAAATAATAAAAAATACAAAATAACCTTTTTCTTCCCAGTGTTACAGGTATGGTATGCAGCTGCCTGCAACGATGTCTATCGCTGTATTACTGCACTGTATTACATGTTGGCCAATCATTGGTGAGTGTTTCCCTTCACCGTTGAAAAAAGCAACTAACCTTGGTCCCAAGACGATTTCATGACGCAGCGGCCGTCGTAGCCAATGAGAAGCAGCGCCACATGACGCGGGGCCGTCGTAGCCAATGAGAAGCAGCGGCACGTTTAGTGCACATTTTGAATCTGGAAAGAAACGGCGAGACTGGAGAACACAAGAAAGTTAAGCTCACTCGGTCAAAGCTCGCTTTGTGTGTAATTTAACTTAGTTTTTTTAAATAAAAGAGAATCGGGAGAAAACAGAACAGTTACGAGAAGATCCAGAAGAGGAGTGTCACAATGAGGAAGAGGTTCGTAAAAAATAAAAAGTGTTTTTGACGTGAGAACCGACTAGCTCGCTCGCTAGCTTAACTTCCTTTAGCTATAAAATGCAAAATAAAATGGAAGTTTATTGGCATGACAAATACGATTGTGTTGCCAACGCATAGTACACATTGTGCAATCAATAACCGTAAAGTAACGACAATAATAAACACTCGTATACTGTATGTTAGACACGTACCTTACATTTGTATTAACATATACATACATGCACAAACGTACACGTACATCATTACACACAGGATTTATTTTGTATTTTATTTTGTATCCGTCTACCCGCTGTTCCTCACGTTATGGCACGATGACATCTTTAGCTGCTCGGTTTTTGCCATCGTTGTGAAAACGCTAACGTCGTAACGCCTAACGGCATTTTGTATGCGCGGCTAGTGATGTTAGCTAGCCAATGTGGCTAACGTTGGCGTTATTTCACTTTACTTACGATGCTAGCGGGCTAGCAAGCCAACTGACTTAGGGAGCTGGGCTTGTAACTCAGAGGTTGCAGGTTCAATTCCCAGGTGGGGGGCACTGCTGTTGTACCCTTGAGCTAAAGGTACTTAACCTGAATTGCTTCAGTAAAATATCCAGCTGTATAAATGGATTGTATGTAAAGAAATGTAAACTGTGTAAGTCGCTCTGGTAAATGTAAGTAGGGCTGGCTAACTAAATGTCAATTAACGTTAACGTTTAAGGAAACAAGATAGATAGCTAAACAGACAAGACGCCTGTGTAGTTTGTTTTTTGCCAGCTAGTTCGCTGGCTTGGTTTGGCTGCCATAAGCCAGTTTGGGCGTTTGACGTTTAACTCTTTTTCTTTCAAATTCAGAAACGCTTTCCTCCTGGCTAACATTCCCGAAACGCACTACTGGTCAGCTTGTTGTCATTCGTTGTGTTTCAAACCCAAAAGCTGGTTCGACTGGTTGGGTGTGTCGCCCACGGGGGGAACTCAGCATTCATTACTAGCGACTGTTAGAAATAATTAACATGCCGATACAGTGAAGTAACACATACTTATCTAATGTCTATTTGAGTAGGGACAGATTAAATAAAAACACAGACGCATTGCACTGAGAACGCATTGATGCCCTGTATCAAAACATTTGTAGCTTTCGCTAATTTTCAATGTTCGTCCCTAGTTGGGTTTTTTACAGATAGATGTTGGGACTTACCTGATGTCTGTCGCTTAGAGCTGAACCGAGAAGCTGACTCACTTGCCTCCGAATTTAGCCGAGTGAGTCAGCCGTGGTGTCAGCCGCTCCAAGTAACAGTGCGAATGGAATTTGTTGGGATATTTGCTGTTGTGTACTGCATATTGTCACCGAAAGATTAATGTCGATGTGTGGCAAATTTTAAAGAATGAGACCACATACCCGCACAAATTATGAAAGCACAGTCGCTTTTAAAGTGTGTGTGTGTGTGTGTGTGTGTGTGTGTGTGTGTGTGTGTGTGAGATGGGGTGTTATTGTGGTTGCCTAATACAGGGTTCTCACGTGCCATGGAAAAACCTTGAAAATTTTTCTGTCATGGAAATTTGAAGTTATGAAAGTAAAGTCAATTTTTGCATCAGTCGCAAAAAAAAAAGAATGTAATTGAAAACCTTCAGTTTGTCATGGAGAATGTACATTTGATTTGAGGGGGAACCCTGCTAACGAGAAACCTCACGGCGGGTTCTGTGTTTCCCGCGCGCCAGTGAGGTGCTCGCGGCCGAGTCCGTGTCGTGCCTGAACAAAGCGCTGCGCCATCTGAAGGACATCTGGGAGGAGATCGGGATCCCGGAGGACCAGCGCCTGCAGAGGACTGACGTGGTCAAGTGTCACATCAAAGTAAGCCAATCACAGCGAGGTGTGCACTAAACTGCCTCTTAATGGTGTAATGCAGTGCGTCTCTTAATGGTGTAATGTGTAACACCCCCTCTCTCCAGGACTAAACTCTCCCCCTCTCTCTCCCCAGGACTAAACTCTCCCCCTCTCTCCCCAGGACTAAACTCTCCCCCTCTCTCTCCCCAGGACTAAACTCTCCTCCTCTCTCCCCAGGACTAAACTCTCCTCCTCTCTCCCCAGGACTAAACTCTCCTCCTCTCTCCCCAGGACTAAACTCTCCCTCTCTCTCTCCCCAGGACTAAACTCCCTCTCTCTCTCCCCAGGACTAAACTCTCCCTCTCTCCCCAGGACTAAACTCTCTCTCTCTCGTCTCTCTCCCCAGGGTCTGCTGGACATGATGATCGAAGAGGAGGAGAGCCTGAAGAGAAGGCTGATAAACAGCATCGAGATCTGTCGCAAGGAGCTGGACACACTGTGCAGGGAGCTCCGCTTACCGCCGTTTGAGGTAATCGAGCAAACTCTGGGCACTGCGTGCGGTGTCAGGCGCCGCTCAGAATCACTGTGACGATGTTTTGTAACGCGCACACCTGTGCGAAGGCGCTTTAGGCATAAGAAGATGCAAAGAACATCAGAATACATAATGAGGAGAACGGGCCGTTCGGCCCATCTAGGCTCGTCATGTCCTAATCTAAAGAGTATCTAGTACTGCATCTAGCCTGGACTTGAGTAGCCCAAGTGTTTCTGCCTCTACTACCCGACCTGGCAAGCTCTTTATGTAAAGAAAAAGGTCCTAATATCCGTGCGGTGCTGTTACAGAATGTGTGTTCTGTTGTGTGTTTCTCAGGAGGAAGAGGGGAACACGATGCTGCAGCTGGAGAAGGACATTCGAACCCGCGTGGAGGTGATGATGAAGCAGAAGACCCAGAGGCTGCAGGAGCTGAAGGCCCTGATGGAGCAGGACCAGGAGCTGTGCGACGTCCTGTGTGCGGAGCCCTACGCCCTGGGGCCCGACGCGGTGCCCCCCCAGGAGGAGCTGGAGAACTTCCGCCAGCACATCGCCAGCCTCACCGCGGAAAAGGCAAATCCTCTCTCTCCTCTCTCTCTCTCCCCTCTCTCCTCTCTCTCTCTCTCTCTCTCTCTCTCTCTCTCTCCTCTCTCTCTCTCTCTCTCTCTCTCTCTCTCCTCCTCTCTCTCTCTCTCTCTCTCTCTCTCTCTCTCTCTCTCTCTCTCTCTCTCTCTCTCTCCTCTCTCTCTCTCTCTCTCTCCCCTCTCTCTCCTCTCCTCCTCTCTCTCTCTCTCCTCCTCTCTCTCTCTCTCCTCCTCTCTCTCTCTCTTCTCCTCTCTCCTCTCTCCTCTCTCCTCTCTCCTCTCTCCTCTTATATGCAGGAAGTGAAACTCACCTGCCTCAGACACACCAGTATTTCAGGATAAGGATCTTTGTTTGGCATGTTACACACACTGTGTACACAGGGTAACTGGAATGTATCTCTTTTCGCATACCTCTCCTAGATGCACACACACCATCAGAGAGGTCAGCGCAGGGTCAGCCATAGTTTGGCGCCCCTGGAGCAGTTTTAGGGGTTCAGTGCCTTGCTAAAGCGCACTTTGGCAGTGCCCCAGGAAGTGAACTGGCATCCCACTCCGGTTTCCAGTTCATTGTTTTTCTTTAGTTTGGCCTTCCTGGGATTCAAACCAACAACCCTCCCTGCTTGCCAGCCCGTGTCACTAACCACTGAGCCACTGCCCCCACTGCCTGGTGGAAGCTACAATTTGGTGTGCATGGCTTTGCAGGTGAATTGTGTACATTTACTTTTGTGAGGTAGGTAGTGACATGGTTCTCTGTGGCTCAGTAGGTAGAGCATGGCGTTGGCAACGCTTAGGTTGTGGGTTTGATTCCCACTGGGACCACATGTACTGAAAAATGTACACATTCACTCCTGTAAGTCGCTCTGGATAAAAGCGTCTGCTGAGTGGCGTGTGTATAAACGGTGTTGCGTGCGGTTTGACCCCAGGAGCGGCGGCGGGGCGAGTTCGTGGGCATTAAGAGGCAGATCATCCTGCGCATGGAGGACCTGGAGCAGCTGCCGGACAGCAGCTTCGAGCGAGACGTGGTGTGTGAGGACGAGGACGCGTTCTGTCTGTCCGAAGAGAACATCGCGTCGCTGAAGCAGCTTCTCCGTCAGGTGAGAGAGAACTCGGGCTACGGCCACCCCCCCCCCCAGATTCAGATTTTCTCCCAATTTAATAGCTAATTACACCCTCTCTTTTCATGTCAATCCCCCCCTCGTATTGTGAGTTCGCTGCCGTAGCCCTGAGACCGGCAGTGACAAAGGCGGAGTATCGCCTCCTCCGAGCTGGCACTCGCCAAGCCGTCGACCGTAACTCCGGTACACAGAGCCACTCCTATATGCAGCGAGCTCATATCGGCTTCCCTCCCCCCTCCCTGGGGCGGACAGCCAATCGCCGCCCCCTAGTGGCACTCCCGGCCAGAGCCGACTCTGGCGCGGCCGGTGGAATCGAACCCCGGTCGCAGCAGCCAGCGTCGAACCACCCGGGAGCCCCCCACAGACCCTGCTGACCCCTGCGCTGCTCGTCTCCCTTCAGCTGGAGGACCGGAAGGCGCAGAACGAGGCGCTGTGCAGCTCGTACCGCAGGACGGTGCAGGAGCTGTGGGACAGACTGCAGGTCCCCCAGGAGGAGCGAGAGGCGTTCAGCGAGCACATGGTCCAGTCCAAGAGGAGGAACCGCCAGTCTGTAAGGAGACGATGACTCTGCGTCATTACAGTTATTATTATTATTATTATTGTCATTACAACACTGAAAGACCCGTTACACTAATGGTGTAATGCGATGTGTCTTTTAGTGTTGTAATGTTGCACAGTCTGTCTTGTTGTTTATTGTGATGCCTGTTTTACTGTGTTTATGTATTTGAGCTATATGTGGAGCCAAAGACAACTTTCCCTTTTTAACTGAAATGGACATTAAAGCTTTTTTAATTTGAATTTAACAGAATTTCCCGCCTGCACCGTGTTCTACTGAAGCCCGACTTCCTCGCTTGCCCTAAAAGAACTCGTTCTTTACGCGTACGTGTTTGGTTTCTTTTGTATGTCCCTCTCAGTTGGAAGCGGAGGTCCGGCGTCTGGAGAAGCTGAAACTTGAGAACATCTGTCACGTGACGGCGGCCGTGCGCGAGGAGATCGCCTCCTACTGGGTGAAGTGTTTCTTCGGCACCGAGCAGCGCGGCGCCTTCCTGCCGTACTACGAGGGTAAGAGGGCAGTGTGAGCGGGAGCGGGCAGCTGTGTGCTTCAGCACTGGGTCCGTTTTGGGTCCATTTCAAGGCCGTCTTTTAGGGGCGTAACGGTACACAAAAATCACGGTTCAGTACGCACCTCGGTTTTGAAGTCACGGTTCGGTACGTTTGCGGTACAATAAACATAATATTGTTTTTCATTTATTGGCGAATTGGCCATAATTTACTGAACAAAGTGAGGCACGTATCTTTCTTTCTTAAATACAAAATTGGGATGATATGGGAGGGTCTTCAAGCTCTGGCTCCTCATTTGCGTTCGCCGTACTGACTATGAGGCTGGGCTGTGCGAAGTTAATCTTTCTGGTTCAGTGACGTGCCATAGACGCGCGTGGGCTCAACGAACAACATCTGGCCCTTTGCGCGAGTTACATCTTTGTGGGGGGACTCAGAGTTTTGAATTCAGTTCCGCACACAAATTAAGTTCCGCATTAGTGGTTAAAGCAAGATTGCATTCGTTGGGTTCACAGCGCGTACCGAACCGAGAGTCCTGAACGGTTCGGTACGAATACGTGTCCCGCTACACCCCTACTATCCACAGCTCATGGTTGTAGAGCGGAAGACATTCAGTATCTTTCTTTGTGCAGAGGATGTCACAGAAGAGGTTTTGCGCCTCCACGATTCCGAACTCGTGCGCCTGAAACAACATTACGAGGATCACAAGGATCTCTTTGACGGAGTTCACGGCTGGGAGGAGAACTGGACGCTCTACCTGGAGCTGGAGGTAAATACCCGCGCGAGAGGAGGCTGACACTCCCGCGACATCACAGGCGTTTAGCAGACGCTCTTATCCAGAGCGACTTACACAGTTTACACTTCTTTACATACAATCCATTTATACAGCTGGATATTTTACTGAAGCAGTTCAGGTTAAGCACCTTTAGCTCAAGGGTACAACAGCAGTGTCCCCGTGCCTTTTCATGTTCTGCATTTCCTTTTGCACGTAACACATAACGATTGTTCTTGCTCGTGGGGAAATTGTGGACACGTTATTGTCGTCTGTCTGAAGTGATCACTGGAATCCTGTTTTTTTTTACGCAGAAAAAGACAACCGACCCCTCTAGATTCACCAACCGTGGAGGGAACCTTCTGAAAGAGGAGAAGCGCAGGGCTGAGCTGCACAAAAGCCTGCCGAAGGTGAGGACTCCGACCGCACTGAGTCATGCTCTCTTGTTGATGTTTCGGGTGTGGAGCCACGCTGATTGCTCTGGTTGTCAGGTGTACTGTATTGTATCATTTCCTCTGCGATTCTATCTTCAAAGTAGCCCAGTTTAATTATTACAGCAATAAAGGTACTTGGAAAAATCTTCCATTTATTCCCAAAAAGGTATTGGAAGTGAATGCTCATAAGGTTTAGTGACGAAGAAGTTTGCTAAATAAATCAAAGGCTTCGAGATATAAATGAGATTTCCAGAGTTGTGGACTCGAGTCACAGTTTATGACTTCAGACTTGACTTGCAAAAAAAAAAAGTAGTTGAGACTTGACTTAGACTTGGTCTTGAGCTGGATGACTCGAGAGACTTGTTTTGAATGTGACTTGAGGACTTGACACCTGAAATTTGGGGACTTTTGACTTGAGCTGAATACGGTGACCTGGGACTTTACTTGAGACTTAAAGGTTAAGACTTGAGACTTACATGACAGTGACTTGGTCACAACTCTGGAGATTTCCTCAGCTGTGCAGAGCCCTTGTGTGAGACTGGAGGGGCAGCGTTCTTGCGGGGGGAGCGTTGAGGCTTGCCGTCGAGGCCGAGTGTAGAGTGTAAAGGATGTGAGTGGACGTCCCTGTGGCCCTGTTCAGCTGGAGAAGAGCCTGCGAGCTCGCGTCGAGGTCTGGGAGCAGGAGCAGGGCCGAGAGTTCCTGGTGAAGGGCCAGCAGTTCATGCAGTACGTGGAGGAGCAGTGGGAGATCCAGAGGATGGAGAAAGAGCGGGAGAAACAGGAGCGGGTGAGAAGCACGGCACTCGCTTCACAAATATCTTCATTTTTCCATTCTTTCATTTTTAGCCATTTATCAGACGCTCTTATCCAGAGCAACTTTTTACATACAGTCCATTTATACAGCTGGATATTGTTTACTGAAGCAATTCCGGTGAAGTACCTTTAGCTCAAGGGTACAGCGGCAGTGCCTCCCACCTGGGAATCGAACCAGCAACCTCTGAGTTACAAGCCCAGTTCCCTAACCATTACACTACACTGCCGCCCTTATCTTCTCAAATATCTTCACAAAGCGTGAACTATGATTGTTCCTACCATGTATTAACGCACGTCTTGTAAGTCGCTCTGGATAAGAGCGTCTGCTAAATGCCTAAAATGTAAAAAATGTAAAATCTCTGTCTGTCCTGGAGGGGAGTGGTGGTGGAGGGGAGTGGTGGTGGTGGTTCCAACTTGCCATAATTCCACTTGTAATCTCTGTAACAGCAAATGAAGAACCGCAGGCAAACGGAGGTGGACATGCTGTACGGCACGGCGATACAGACCCCTCCCAAGCGCAGGATCGCCGGCACTCCCACGCCTGGCAAAGTGCGCAAGGTAACGCGTCCGGTCTGCACGACCGCGCTCAAACCTGGCGCGGTCACGGCGATGAGGAGCGGTTCTCTCGTCGTTCTGCACGCGTGCATGCCTCGGCCGCTTTGTTCTTATTGCATGCACTGTTTTTAACGCAGCTGTTGCCACTGTGCTGTCCAGGCTGGATTGACGCTGTTTTTAACGCAGCTGTTGCCACTGTGCTGTCCAGGCTGGATTGACGCTGTTTTTAACGCAGCTGTTGCCACTGTGCTGTCCAGGCTGGATTGACGCTGTTTTTAACGTGCGCGCTTTAGTCTGCTGTGCCACTGACTGCCCAACGCCTGTCTCTCCAGCTCAATATCACCTCCAGCATGTCCAGCGCCACCCCTAACAGCACGATGCGCTCCGCCTTCGGGGGAACCATCTGCCGCTCTCCGGTGTCCCGCCCCCCTCTGTCGGTAAGCACGCTGAACACGGGACTGAAGGCTTCGTCTCAGGGCGGTGGAGAGCGTAGCGGCCTAACTGTAGCGGTCTTGGCTGGTCTGATACGGTGTGCGCTGCCTGTCAAGGATGCAGTTCGAAACCTGTCTCTACCAGACCGGCCCTGGTCATCAGCCCCGATCGGGGGCGGCGTTTGGCTGTCCGCCCCAGAGGGAGGGGGAAGGGGGGAGGGGGAAGCGTGAGCCGTGAAGCACGTAAGGGAGTCTCCAGAATGTGCGTGGGAGGATAATTAAAAACAGGCTAATTCTCTGCCCTCAGAGAATTAGCTTGCCTCGTAGAGATGAGCGGTTGACTCGTGTGGGGAGGGTAAAATCTAAATAAATAGAGGGTGTAATTGGCTACAAAATTGGGAGAAAAATTGGAAAACAAATGTAAAACAAATGTAAAAAAAAATTAAAAATCTCACACGGGATTGTGTAATTTGTTTATGAAGCACTCTTGTGAGGTAATCGCGCTGAACGCACGTGACCGGACCGACCGTGATGATTGGTTTAGCGTCGTCTCCGTTGCTGATTTGTCGACGTCCCCCCGTTAGGTGCGGACCCCGGGGCGTAGCAGGATCCCGAACCTGGGGGGGCAGAGACACAACAAGGAGAACATCTCCCACTTCAACGGGACGGCGTTGAGCAGCGCCTCGAAGACCGCGGGCAGCCCTCCGCGCACCTGCAGCATCAACTCCGTGGCTAGCACCTACTCCGAATTCGCGGTAATTTTAGAAAACAAACAAGAAAAAACAAACTTCTACCAATCTCTTCAGCAACAACACACAGTCTAATTGGGGAGAGGGGCTATTTAACATAATTAATTATTCTCATTCATTTCCAATCCAAACGATTGGAGATTAATGAGAATAATTGCAAGTTCTCGTTTCGCAACACAGCCCTAACGTCTAGCTTAGATAGTCTTAGCATATATATATATTATATATATATATATATATAGCGTCTTAGCATGTATATATATCATAGCATGAGACTATCACTGTTTCCCATAGCCTTAGTTCACCAGCACTTGGTCTCTCACAGGTGAATATCTAATCATGCATTTTATTTTAGAAGGAAATTGGAAACATTGATTCCCCTGTCCCGTAAAGGTCTGTATAAATGAACGCATTTCTGAACATACCGAAATGCTTTCCCACATCTTCCCCCTACCTTCCACTCGCCGAATGCGGTATTAACAATCTAATACAGGTCTCAAGATGGAGGAACGGTTTTATTTTCTTATTGTTTTTACCTGAGCTGATGTAGGCCAGTGGAAAGGGAAAGTGTCCGTGTCCTTTTCTCAGATCATCCTCATGCCTCCGTAAACGAGACTGGGCTGTGTTGTGGTTGTTGGCGTTTTATTTTTCCCAGCGACTTCTCTTGGTGAAACCCACCTGGCGGTGTACGTCACGCGGTCATCTCGGCTTTTGAAGTCCCTCGGGAAATCTGCGATGCTTTTTAATGTTCTAACACCTGCTGCAGAAACTCTTTCTGTCCTCTGCCAGAAAAATCTCCACTTGCTTGTTCACCTGCTTCACTTCACACCTCTGATATTAATTTGGCAGTTTTCCTTGCTCACACATTGCGGTACGGTCACTCAAATCTGGCACCTGGGATCCAAATTCGGTTCCTGAATGTATGTGCTTCTCTTTTCTCTCGGTAGGGAGGTAGATAATTGAACGACTGGTGCGTGTCTTCACGCCAGACTCCCCCAGATAAAGGGAGAGTGGAGAAACAGCAGTGTGCTCGGCCCACGAGGACCGTGATTTGAGTAACCCTGCACTACACCATTTTTCTAGCACAAGAGTAGTGATGGCATTGGTAGATTATTTAACAAGAACAAAAAATTATTCGAGTTCAAGATGCAAGTTATTGAAGTCACAGGCGTTTACAAAGATGCATGCTCTGTTAACGTATTTGGTTTTGTTTGAATGTCTTTTTAACCCCTAATCCTCCTCCCCTCCCCTCCTCCTTACAGCAAGAACTTTCAAGGGTGTCCAAGTCTAACTGCAAGATCGGAGTCTTCAACTCGACCGTCACTCATATTTGATTATGGGATGCGAGCGTTCGGACCCTTCACCGTCCAGTGAAGGCCCAGCGCTACACGAGTCGGGCCGATGCAGTTTATTTGGTGTCTGCGAAGTTACGCGCTCATGAAGGCAGTGGTGCATCAGCAATAATTAGATTAGATATGCAAAGGACGTGGATGTAAAAGTTGTAATGTATTTTAGGTGATATTGTTTTTAAGCTCTCTGATTATTGCGCAGATCAAGCCTGTCTTTGTTTTAATTTAGTATGCATAATTCTGACCTGAAGATAAAGGGTTTGGCTTTATAAAGGGGTTTTATTTAACTTTTATTCTGCAGACTTCTTTGCTCCTGATGGCTGTAGCTACATGGGTTTTAAGTCAATGAAGTTGTGATGTGTGAAAGTTACCAGCCAACGCTTTAACCTATTCTGTGTTCATACTGTTTGGGTGTTTTAATCATGAGCAGTTTGCACATTTTGTCACTACATAAGTAACACACTTGCTTTCTTGTATATATTCCTTACACTACTTCACATTTATCCAATGAATGATATCTTATTGGTGTACCTCTACCAGGTTTTAGGTTGGGTAATGTCAGTGTATTTTAAATCCCCAATGTCAACATTTGACCGCTTTCTAAGACCAACATCAGTTATTTGTGTTCCATGTACTGCAGTACAATTTCCATGTAAATACATATTTCGTTTGTTTCTCTAAAGTGCCATTGTCATTCTTTTTACTTGTGAATGGAAGTACAGTAACCTGTTAAAAATTGATTCGGTTCAGTTGAGTGGTTACACAAATGATTTATGTGCAATTTTGCTGCAAATGTTTCCCATCGACACATTTAAAGGATGCACCAATTTGTACTTCCGGGTCAATGTATTGTAGTCCTTTAAACTGAAAGCGTGTCCGGAAGTTTTGTAAAAACGCGTTCAAAACCAGCGTTTATTATAGTAATATTCATCTCGCAACCGTACCATTGTATTTGCACGTAGAGGAACCGTTTTCCCCATGAATGGATTGTTTCGAAGAGGATTTGGTGAGCGCGCTAAGAGAAGTTGTCCACAGTAGTAACTGGCAGTGTGTAGGAGCGACGTGTGATTTTAAATCGCAATGCACCAAGTAAGTTGTTTTAATTTGGCCAGATATGCTCCCGACTTTATTAGCCTTACAAATAAAATATAGCTATTGTTATGTGAATTGGCACATTAGCTAACTATCTAGCTTGCTTTTCTGTCAGACAACGATAAACGCCAAGCTAGCTGGATGTCTGCATCAGTGATGCCTAAATAGGAAATTGCATTAATTTGATAATTTCGTGTGGCCGTCATGTTTGTTGTTTAAATGTGTATTTTTTGTAAAATATTTTCACGAGGCTCTATTCAGAAGATGGAGAACACATTGTTCTCGTACACGCCGAAAGCGATCGATATTGGGCAATGGATTCATCGTGTCCTCACGAAGGTAACCGCCTGGCTAGTTAGCCACCTGTTCGAGATCGATATTTGTTTGATTTTGTCTGATAGGATTACAATCATAAAGCCCCTTATCTTTGATATTTACAATGCGCGTGCACCATCAGTCAGTTAAGTAAATTGGGAAAGAAATAGCAGAATAAACGGTTGGTACTCAAAGCCATTGATAGTGGAGCAATATTAAATCGTACGGTATGTTAAAACCACTGGTGGACAAAGTAAAAGTAGGCTACTTTTACCTATTACTGTACTTAAGTACATCTGTGCTTACTTAAGCATTTCCATTTTTACTTTAACTTTCAACAATAAATGTTCCCACCCAACATGGGAAGCAATGTATAACTTCTTACTTTTAACTTGAGTACATTTACATTTAGCAGACGCTCTTATCCAGAGCGACTTACAAGATGTGCATTAATACATGGTAAGAACAATCATAGTTAGCGCAAGAGATCAGTGCAGTAATACAGCGATAGACATCATTGCAGGCAGCTGCGTACCATACCTGTAACACAAGGAGGGAAAAGTTAGTTTTTTTTATTGTAATTTTAGGTGTTGAGTAAAGTTAGGTGTTTTCTGAGTAATATTTTATCAGGGTATCTGTACTTGTACTCGAGTAAAGGGTTTGTGTATTTCGTCCACCAGTGGGTAAAACAAACCGCAGTGCCCGGTGCTGAAGTGGTGTGCGTGTTGGAGTGAGTTCTGATCAGTCAGAGGCACGCGCGCACGTTTTTCCCGCACAGGAGGCCCGCTGGATCTCGGCGATATTGAGGACCTGGGCGATGGGAGGCTGGCGCTAATATGCCCCTGGCATCACTTTGACTTCTCTGTGGACACGGGCGAATCGTCCACCGGCCTTCAGGTAGGCAGCGGTCCCAGTTCACGGGCTCAGTTCTTTTATTGGTTTTTAAAAACTATTTGACAGTGTATCAATTTTCATTTAAAAGTTGGCATGCCAACTAAAGGGGGTAAAACAAAAAAACAATATTTGGGAACAATAGGGTTTCAAAGATAGACTAAACCTTATTTTAAATCCAAACAAAAACAACAAAAATAACAAACAAAAGTAACAAAAAACAAAAAGGTTCGTCGGGCGAGGTTCGGGAGAGGGGGTGAGCTGAGTCCTTATAGTAGGAGGTTTTGAAGCCTCCCGACGTTATTTTTGGAAGACGTGTTCCAATAATGCTTCCAGCTGTCTTAAAGTTACGGTTAGAGTTAGGGTCACGGTTAGGGCCAGGGTTAGAGTTAGGGTCACGGTTACCAGCTCGTCTTTGAAACTTACCACTTTAGCGGCAAATGTGCATGTGCGAGATCTGGGGAAAATAATAGTAGGTATGTTACAAGATAGAGCATGAAAATTCATGAAATTTGATACCTTATTCGCTTTCATATGTTAAGTTTTAAGGAAGTTATGGTCATTTTAACACTCGAAAATTTGCATATTGACCCCCATTGCTTTTCAATGGGCTTGAAACAAAAGCTGTGATCCAATAACATAAATGGCCATAACTTTCTTAAAAATAAAGATAATTGCATGACATTTTCAGTAATTACAGATTGAAGCATTCTAAACAAGATATGATATCTATATTAATTTGAATTATCTGAAATTACATTACATAATCAATTAATCACATAATTACATGTTGCGCACCCGCCGCGACACGGCAAAAACCACGGCAGGCAGTGAGCATCTGGGCAAAGATATCTCACATTCCGGGTCAAAAATATCGCATTTCGCATCGACAGATTTCAATCAAATTTAACCAGAAACAAGATAAAATGTTACCCTAACGTCCTGGATACCTTTTATTTAGTCCTGAACTTGCGATCTATGACTTTGAAAGCACTAAACACGAGTCTGACACTGAAGCGTAGCGTATGACCAAACCGAGCAATGTTTAATCAAATTTCGGAAACAAGACAAAGGATCGAGTTTTTAACTACGTTATATCGCAGACGTATGGTGAAATAAAACCGACAGCCAATGAAAAGCCTGCAGTTTTGGGGGACGCGCATAATCTCTCGTAATCGCTCGCGCAGAGACACCGGCACATCTAGAGCGCCATTGCGCACCCGAATTGTAACATACCTAATAATAGGGCTACTATTCAGCAATGGGTCAGTGTGAAGTACAGGCAGATCTTGCCTGAATGGTTTTTGAGTGTTGGATACATTTCAGTTCAACACGGGAAGTGACCTCTGGTTTTTCATCTTCACAGAACCAAGTGTACGAGGTCCGAGTGGTCCAGGGAAACGTTTACGTGAACACTCAAAACGCCCTGTCGCTCTCTCCCGTTACAGAAACAAACACCGCATCGTTTGGTAAGACATCGTTTCTAAGTCTAACACACCGTAAATCGCGTGACAATTTGGAACGTAATTGTTTAGAGAACCCGTGGCTGGTTGATGGTTTTTTCGTGTGTTTCCGCGGTTTGTTGTTTAGGCAGATCGGCACCAGATGATGCCACGTCCGCTCCTTCTGAAGACACGCTGTGTTTCTGGGCAACGAGGGTTCTGCTCACGCCGGACCCGGGGAGAAGGTGAGGGAGCTGCGCAATGTTATAACCACAATGACGTAAGGGAAACACTACCCATAGCCTCCACAAGGTGGTGCTGTTAACTCGCATTTACATTTACATTTTAGGCATTTAGCAGACGTCCTTATCCAGAGCGACTTACAGTTTACATTTCTTTACATCCATTTATACAGCTGGATATTTTACTGAAGCAATTCAGATTAAGCACCTTTAGCTCAAGGGCACAACAGCAGTGCTCCACCTGGGAATTGAACCAGCAACCTCTGAGTTACAAGCCCAGCTCCCCCTAACCATTTCACTACACTGCCAGCCTTTATTTATTTATTAATGAACCACACTCAACTTAGTTACAACGTGAAGAACCGAAACACAGGATGTGACTAACCACAATATGAGCTAACCGGCTCGCTCTCACACTCAGTACGAGAGGGGGCCAGTATGAGCACGTTCACTGTTCTGCAGCTACTGTACGTCACCAGAAAGTGTGAAATGTAATAAAGTGAAGTATGTACCGCTGTGAGATGGAACTCAAGCTGCCCACTGCAGCCGTGGTTCGAAACCCGGCTGTGCCAGGCCGGCCCTGTCCGGGAGCCCCGATCGGGGGTGGTGATTGGCTGTCCGCCCCAGGGGGAGGGGGGAGGGTGAGCCGGCACGAGCTCACTGAGGAGCGGAAGGGTGTTTCTAGAAAGTAGGGGGTGAGTTCCATCTCTGAGGAGGCGGATCATCACCGGCCTCGGGGAATTAGCTTGTCCTGTAGAGACGGGTAGCGTGTTCGTGGGGGGAGGGCGAATCTAAAGAAATGGAGGGTATAATTGGCCACTAAATTGGGAGAAAAACAGGAGGCGGGGGGGAAATCAGAAAATGTATGGATGGCAGGGTAGTGTAATGGTGAGGGAGCTGGGCTTGTAACTCAGAGGTTGCTGGTTCGATTCCCAGGTGGGGGCACTGCTGTTGTACCCTTGAGCTAAAGGTACCTAATCTGAATTTCTTCAGTAAAATATCCAGCTGTATAAATGGATTGTATGTAAAGAAATGTAAACTGTGTAAATCGCTCTGGATTAGAGCATCTGCTAAATGCCTAAAATGTAAAATGTAAAAATGTTTTAGTAAAAGTAATCCGTGACGTTCTTGTCTCCCAAGGTGGCGCTGACACAGGAAGTGATGCGCCGGTGGAACTCTGGGAAGATGGCGGACGTGGGTGGGGCAGCGCCGCCCGCGCAGCCCAGCAGGAAAGCCGGCCTGACGGTGCTGGAGCCGGGGAAGATCAAGAGAGGCAAAGGAGGCACACTGGTCAGCTCAGCGCACGGCACTCATTCACCACTAGGGGGCGACTGTTTCACGTAAAGTCATTTTAACTGAATAAACTGCAGAGTGTTGTTTTAGTGTGCAAGTGGTATCAATTTCAAATTTCAAACTGAAACCATTTTGTCTGATTACAAAAATACCCCACTGGGTTTCCAAAACCTGGCAGATTAAAAATAATAATAATAATAATAATACAATTCTATGATTGTTCCTACCATGTATTAATGCACATCTTGTAAGTCGCTCTGGATAAGAGTGTCTGCTAAATGCTGTAAATGTAATTCTCTTGGTGCCTTAATTCCAAAATAGAGATTATATTGCTTGAATGTCTCCCTGTGTTTTCTGTGTCAGTAGGCCAGCAGGATTGCCCTGCTGCACTCTCTGGCCAACATCGAGCAGTGGGCCATCGACCTGTCCTGGGACATCATCGCCCGGTTCTCCTCGGTCACGCTGGCCTCCGGGGACAGCCTGCCCCGCCAGTTCTTCAGCGACTTCGTCAAGGTCGCCGGAGACGAGGCCAAGGTCAGTCCTCTCCACAGCGCGCAGCAGTCGGTCTAAATGTATGCATTCACTACTGTAAGTCTCTTTGGATAAAAGCGTCTGCTAAATGGCGTATGTATATTATACCCGAGCAGGTGGGCGACCATCTCAGAGGAGGCGGATCATCGGCCTGAGATATTAGCTCGACCCAGAGGATGGGCGGCGGGCTCGTGAGGGGAGGGAGAATCTAAAGAAATAGAGGGTTGAGTTGGCCTCTAAATTGGGAGAAAAACAGGGAAAAATTAGAAACAAATATTTTTTTTTTTTAAAGAATAAATGTGCAGCTGCTGTGTGGGTAACTCCGGAGGTGACTGGTGGAGCGCTTGTGTCCCCTGCAGCACTACGACCTGCTGGAGAAACGCATCGTGGAGCTGGGCAGCTGCTTCGGGGCCTTGCCCGTGCACAACGGTACTGTTCCTCCCTCACCCGTCCCCTCTACGGCCATGCGCCCCGCTGCCTTTGAGAAACGCGTTTGAGAAACACCCTGTCTGTGTTCCCAGGACTCTGGCAGTCTGCGACCGACACAGCCCACGACCTGCTGGCCAGACTGGCCATCGTGCACATGGTCCATGAAGCCAGGTGTGGAGATCCACCGCTCCACAGGCAGAATGTCAACTTTCTCTCCGCAAAATGTTTCTGAAATTCCCCCCCCTCTCTTCTTGTGTGCCCCTTTTCCCAAATCCCCGTATACCTTCTATTCCCCTGCATTTTTCACCTGTAACTCTCCTCATATATTTTTAGAGAAACTACATGGGGGTGGGAGGAGGATTAGGGGGGTAACACCTGCTAAAAGTTTTTCTGTGAATAATGAGGTTTTTTTTGTATCCATTTTTACTGTGGACATGCACATCGTATCCCCGATGGAGACTCGCAGTACTGCACCTGTGTAAAGGATCCCTCACTTTCTCAAGTGGTGCCTTTATTTTAGGCAGTTACCTGTACTTCTCTATAGGGGTGGTAGAGAGTCGGGGGCCCTGGCTGTAGCGGGGTGATGAGGCTGAGTTTTGTCCCCCCCCCTGCAGGGGTCTGGACGTGCACCCCCAGACCGTGTCCCGTTTCCGGGCGCAGGGGGATGAGGAGTCCGTGCGTGTGCTGGAGGTCATCTACGCCGACGAGATCACGCACGTGGCCGCCGGACTCAAGTGGTTCACCTTCATCTGCGCAGCGGAGGGGCGGGTATGCCGTGACATCACCGTGACATCACCGTGACATCACTCACACTCATGGACTCACACTCACAACTCCCCTCAGTGTGCAAGCACAGCCTCAGCTTCCATATCTAGTGTTACATTTGTGATTATATCAATTTGGAATACCTGATATATGTGCGTGTGTGTGTGTATGAGAGAGAGAGTGTGTGTGTGTGTCAGTGAGAGTGAGTGTGTGTGTGTGTTTTTTTGTGTTTGCCTTTACCATGAAATTAAGGGCCTCCCGGGTGGTGTAGCGGTATAACGTTTGACGCTGGCCACTGCGACCGGGGTTCGATTCCACCGGCCGCACCAGTATCGGCTCTGGCTGGGAGTGACACTAGGGGGCGGCAATTGGCTGTCCACCCCAGGGAGGGGGAAGGGAAGCTGATATGAGTTTGCTGCGTACAGGAGTGGCTCTGTGCGCATACCGGAGTTACGGTGACGGCTTAGTGGGTTCCGGCTCGGAGGAGGCGATGCCCAGCCACATGTCACTGCCAGTTTCAGGACTACGGCAGAGAACTTGTAAGATATACGAGGCAGTGGGATAATGGATGTGAAAAAGGGAGGGTATAATTGGATACTAAAAATGGGGAGAAAACAGCAGAAAAAGAAAATAGAAAAAAAGTGTAAGTAAAATATTTCCCCTCTTAAAAGGTTCCCTCTCTCTGCTTTTAGGATTGCTTGTCAACGTTCCACGAGCTGGTGAAGCAGCACTTTAAAGGGTACCTGAAGCCCCCCTTTAACACAGAGGGGAGAAAGACAGCAGGGATGACAAGAGAGGTGAGAGGCAGCGACACATTTACTCCAGTGAAAGGAGTTTAATCTGCATCTTACTGGACAATAATAGCATCGGGCCTTAGTTCTGTAATGATAATAATAATGGACTTTGGCCGAGTAACTGCGATGGGTTTAGTCCTTAACTTGTACATAAAAACACATTTCTCCAAATGATGCACCTTTTTTTCTTGGTTCTTGCATTTTTCGATATTTGTATCAAGCAACAAAACCATCTGCATTCCCAACAGCAATTAAAAAGTAACACTTATTGGGGCGGTGGATAGCATAGCAGTCTAACGCACCGTATCTTGGCTGGTCTGATACGGTGTGCGCTGCCTGTCAGGGACGCGGTTCTAAACCCGTCTCTACCAGACCGGCCCTGGTCATCAGCCCTGATCGGGGGCGGGGGCGTTTGGCTGTCCGCCCCAGGGGAAGGGGGGAGGGTGAGCCGGTTCAGGTCCGCCGTGAATTCGCTGCCCTCTGGGAATTAGTTTGCCTCGTAGAGACGAGCGGCGGACTCGTGTGGGGGGCAAATCTAAACAGATGGAGGGTGTTATTGGTTTCAGAAAAAAATTAACAAATTAATTTAATTAAATACGTCACAGTTAAACTGACTGCTCTGACTCTGCTCTGACTCTGCTCTGACTCTGCTCTGACTCCGCTCTGACTCCGCTCTGACTCCGCTCTGACTCCGCTCTGCTCTCTTCTTCCTCAGTGGTACGAGCCTCTGGTCAAACCCTCCAGCTGACGGGGAGTGTCCACGCGCCATATCGTTGTGGTCCGAGTACGCGTTTCACACGAGCGCGCAGCGTCGGCGACTAACAGCGTTACGATGAGGAGACGGCCGTGTGGAACACATCGACAGGCCTCCGCGTGGTGGAGAAGGGTCACAGGTCCTGGGGCGCAGGGGAGAAGGGTCACACGTCCTGGGGCTCAGGGGAGAAGGGCCACAGGTCCTGGGGCGCAGGGGAGAAGGGCCACAGGTCCTGGGGCTCAGGGGAGAAGGGCCACACGTCCTGGGGAGAAGGGGAGAAGGGGAGAAGGGTCTCAGGTCCTGAGGATCACAGTGGAGAAGGGCCACAGGTCCTGGGGCTCAGTGGAGAAGGGTCACACTTCCTGGGGCTCAGTGGAGAAGGGTCACACGTCCTGGGGCCAAGACTATCTTCTGGAGAATCCGACTCCTCCATCATCTTTCACTCCATTGTGATGAAGACGCTGAAACGGGCAGCGGCTGCAGCCTGAACCTGTGAACTAACCTCGTAACGTTTACACCCGTCTGTGTGTCTGTGTGTCTGTGTCTGTGTGTCTGTCTGTGTCTGTCTAACCTTGTAACGTTTACACCCGTCTGTGTGTCTGTGTGTGTGTCTGTGTGTGCGCTCTGGAGAGGACTGTTCAATCGTGCAGTGCCCCAGAAGAAGCGTTTCATCGCTGCTGATATACACTGTAAAACAGAAGGAGTTATACGAGCTCTGACAATATTTGAAACTCAGATCAGAATTTTGTGCTTTATTGTAGGATCTCCTAACTTGTTTTGAAATAAAAAGGTGTTTTCAGATCACTTGGTGTGAGGGTGGGCTGTCCTCTCTACTGCCTCCGATGTCCTGCACCGGCCCAAACTGGCCACAGGGGGCGCCACAATCACACAAGCACATCATCCACAGTCCTGGGACTTTAACAATCGTTACCCCATGAAAGGGGCTCCATCTTTAAGAACACATAATGATGAGAACGGGCCGTTCAGCCCATCTAGGCTCGTCATGTCCTAATCTAAAGAGCATCTGGTACTGCATCTAGCCTGGACTTGAACAGCCCAAGCGTTTCTGCCTCTACTACCCGACCTGGCAAGCTGTTCCAGGCATTGACAACTCTCTGTGTAAAGAAAAACTTCCTAATATCTGTGCGGAATTTGCCTTTAACTAATTTCCACCTGTGGCCTCTTGTTCTGCTGACCCCACTTGTCTTTACAAATATTTGGCATTTTACTTTGTTAATCCCTTTTAGGAATTAAAAAACCTCAATCAAACCCCCCCTAAGTCTCCGTTTGCTAAGTTTAAATAGATTGAGTGCCTTAAGTCTATCATCATAACTTCTACCTTTCATACCAGGTACCAATTAAATTGCCCTTCTTTGAACTTTTTCAAGAGGCTCTATATCTTTCTTGTAGTGCGGTGCCCAGAACTGCACACAGTGCTCTAAGTGAGGTCTCGAATCTTTATTAGGGGCTAGCGGCTACATCGACATTAGGTAATGGAAAGTGAACGCAAGGGAAATGGAGGTTAATCCCTTTTCCTGAATTACAAATGATGCCACTACTGTGATTATGTCCACAGAACAAGTTGTTTTGTTGACTATCCAAAGGATGCATGTTACATTTACATTTAGGCATTTATCAGACGCTCTTATCCAGAGCGACTTACAAGATGTGCATTAATACATTGTGAGATCAATCATTGTTCGACATGCGTAAGCTCCAAAAAGTTTAATACACTTTTATATTCTACATATATTTATACACTATTGATTTAATCCTCTCAAATTTTTTTTTGTAATTTCCTGGTCCAAAATCAACAAAAGGTGCATCATCCAGTCGTTCAGATTCTGATCTGAAAAACACCCCAAAATAACTCAGCAAATAACTAGAATGTGTGCATTTCTCTTCAAAAATAATCTTATTTCCTTTTAAACAATCCCGTTTGGTTTGAGTGCCAATGCAAACATGACTACCGCCTGACCTCGGTTTTAAACGTCAGACGGGGCGTTGGGATAGCACCATGCGGGCAGGGAAACGGAGAGAGAGAACTCTGACCCCTCCTCCCTCCTCCTCTCCAGTTTGACATGACAGATGGGTCGTTCACCTTTCCCCGTAGACCGTAAACTCACCATAAAGAAATAAAAAATCATTTCACAACTTTGCGCATTAAATGAGCAAATGTTTCAGCCGAAACTAACTGGCGAGGTGTTTGACCGACGAGTCACAGACTGTTGTGTTTCTGGTTTGTCAACTCTGTGTGGTTTGGAGAGGAGTGAGACGGACCCAGGGATGACGGAACGATGACCACACAGCCTTGACCACAGACCTTGCAGCCTGGCGTCTGTGATGGAGCTTAAAACTCTATAGCAGTGACTATAGCTTCTAAGCGAACAAGCAAAAGCGTTTAGAAACCAGGGGAGAGGGAATCTACCGGCCAGCGTTTCGCTTGAGACAGCGTTGGAAATCGGGCCACTCCGACTCTGATGTGATCTGATCAGGGCTGGACTGGGAGAAAAAATCGGCCCTGCCATTTCGCGCTCAGACCGGCCCGGCACCCGGTGCGAGCGCCGCATTTTCTGTCGACCGGGGGGTGTGCTGCGCGAAAAGAAGCTGAGACCAGTTCGTTTATATGCGCGAAAAATTTATTGCGCCCCTCGGAACACCCGGTCCGTGGTATAATATATATAAAATGATTCTACCGGCCCTACCGAGGCCCTACCGGCCCAAAACTAGACCGGCCCACCGGGCATTTGCCCGGTAGACTATATAGCCAGTCCAGCCCTGGATCTGATCTGATTGCGCATTCAGAGAAAGGTGTTCGTGATTGTTTTACCGATAGCGGTCGCACATAGCTGCCTTGCTGATTGTATCTTGTAAAAGCCGCCTGAATACGTTCATTAAATGCAATTAAAATATAAATGAAACACAGCTAGTTGAATTTAGGTTGTACAAATTATAATTTATACACACATTTATACATTAACAATAACTCATGAGCCGTTATTCATCATGATTGGTGGCCCCACACGTATTCGTACAAACTGCAGGGTACACGTGCACTATTCTACATAAACTGAACTTCAGGGTTTAGAAGATGTCGCACTATTGCTTACTTCATAAAACAAACAAACATTGACACGTGGACAAAAAGGCATACAATTAATCATCTATAACATGACTTTTCACTGAATATTATGAATCTTTCAGGAAGGTGCTTTGGTGATATGGCATTTTCAATGCACGCAAATAAATCCACATTCATATTTTACATTTTAAGCATTTAGCAGACGCTCTTATCCAGAGCGACTCACAAGATGTGCACACAATTTCAGTGACTGGGGTGTATCTGGGCATCCTCAGTTGTGTGACCCCACCCTCTCCCCTCCCCTCCCCTCCTTAACATTCCTTCGAGTGAAATTAATCGCAGATATAATTACGAAATAACCCCTATTAGTCATAACAAATGAGTCATTGTAAACGGTCTTGATTTGATGTAACTGTGTTGCGAGCGTTTGCACGGACAGCAGAATCCTTAGAGGAGTAGTCCCCTCCCACCTGAACTTTGGAAAGCCTTCAGATCGAGATTTACGCTACACACAGCAGCAGTCAGGCTCATTCTGCCAGCCTCCAGAGTAGCGCAACACTCTGAAGTTATAAACCTCGGACAAAGTCAATTATTCATCTCCATCAGAGAGGTGAGTCTAACTCTGGCTGCTCTTACGCACGCTGTCATTCTGTTCGTCAGAAGAGCAAATACAAAATGAGATCTTTCTTTTGTCACATAGCATCTCGTTGACTTCAGGTTTATTCAGTTTTGCTGTGAGATCCAACTAACCCTCCGGTCCAGAATAGCGACTCTTAATCCATCGATGAGCAGAAGAAATGAGGCTTTTGTTTGACTGCTTGTCAGTAAGTTTGAAGACCTAAATGCTCAGGTTTATCAGCAGATATAGGCATTTGTACTCCATATGAATTCAACAATTTATTTAGTCACTAACATCAATATTCTTCCGGGAAAGAATTGTTCAGCATGGAGACAGTCCCCAACATTGTTGTTACTTTGCACATGATGTATACAATTGGGTTTTTAAAGCTCTCTTGGTTTACGCCCATAGACCCTCCACTCACATTGAAGAATGTCTCGTGTGTGGATTGTACTGTGCCTGCTGGTACAAGGTAAAGGAATGAATACATTACCTCGGTGTCTACTTAATATTTCTGTCGATTTATACAATTGTAGAACTGTACCGTAGTCCTTTATAATATACGCCATTTAGCAGACGCTTTTATCCAAAGCGACTTACAGTAGTGAATGCATACATTTTCAGTATATGTGGCCCCAGTGGGGATTGAACCCACAACCTAAGCGTTGCCAACGCTGTGCTCTACCAACTGAGCCACAGAACTCCCTCTACATGGCTAACACTAGTACATGTCCTCAGTGTGGTTCTCATAACATTGTGCTGAAGATAAAGAATGTTGTGGCAGCAGAGTAGTATAGTGGTTAAGGAACTGGGCTTGTAACGCAAAAGTTGCAGGTTCGATTCCCAGGTGGGGCACCTGCAAAGGTACCGAACCTGAATTGCTTCAGGAAATATCTGTAGAAATGCATTGTATGTAAAGCTGTGTAACTCACTGAAACGATGGCAGGGAGACAGGACCCAAGTGCAGAGATGAGGCAGGAGGCAGGAATCCAAAATAACCTAGTTTCATTTAAACACTGAAAAAAATTAAAACCAGAGAAGCTAAAGTCTATACTCAGAATGGCAGGAAGAAAAACACAGAGGCAAACTAACACGAGGAACAAACCTTTAAAACAGAGCCACAGGAGGAACAATTCAAGACAATAAAACAATCAAACAATCAAGGGGGGGAGACAAGACAGGTGGAAACACTCAGGATACTTAAGACAATCAAACAGTTCATGAGAAGCAACACTAGACCAATGCTGCCCTCTGGTGGCCAGTAGGAACCTACTTATTACACTTATTCTGGATTAATTTACATGCCAAATTACAGGCATTTACATTACAGGCATTTAGCAGACGCTCTTATCCAGAGCGACTTACAGTTTCACACAATACAATCCATTTATA